>OW679199.1:14100491-14147120 GCA_940337035.1 Agriotes lineatus | reverse complement strand
GTGCCAGTTTTCCTGACCGTAGTAACAGTATGTTACGGTTATTTTGTTACTCCCTGTAGTTCTGCATTGCTAGATTTACGCCTTCGTTAATTTGCGATTTCTGTGGGGCTTGTTATCGTATCGTTCAGGCATGATTTTGGCCTTGCTCGACAGCGTGAGGTCGGAGCGCTCTCGAGGCCGCATTCTTTTGGCTGAGCGCGTCCCTTTTGGTTTGACGGAACGCGGCGAAGATGTTTTATGCTGGCTTTGGTGATCCGCTTTGTCTTGCCGCTACATTTTGTTAGTTATGGGAGCTTTGGGGCCTCGCTGCAAAGCGAAGCATGTGAGATTTTATTCTACGCCATGCCGCATCTAGCCTTCGATGCTCGTTTGCCCAGTTCACCCGGGCAAGCCGTCTTGGGCACAATTCGAACAAGCCGTCTTGGGCGGAATTTGAACAAGCCGTCTGGGGCACAATTCGAACAAGCCGTCTGGGGCACAATTCGAACAAGCAGCCTTGGGCAAAATTCGAGTAATCTGTCTGGGCAATTCAGTCTTGGTTAAATCTGTCTACATAAGCAGTTTTGGGCAATTCAGTTCGAGTGTGCAGTTTTTCTGAATTTCGAGGAGGCAGCTGTCGCCGCCGCTATCTTCGATGTGCAACCTTGGCTTGCTGCGTGTTCTCAGGGAGATCTTCAGCACGCCTGGACTCTTGATAAGCATGCTGAAAGTGCTCGACGGAAGCCGCTAACAGGTTGTACTTTAGACTGTATTTAGATAATTATTTTATGACATGTCCGTTCGCGAGTGTGCGCTGCCGCTTCTCGGCTTGCGGCAATTTAAGTTCTGATTTTCCGTAACGTCCGCTCAACCATTATTTTTGTTGTTACGCAGATATTGGTAAATTGTGACGCATTCATATTAAGAGTTATGCTTTGTCGATTGTATTGTGATATTTTAAATGCCAATTATACTGTGATATTTTATTGTGTTTATTTATTATTTGTTACTGCTACCGATGTTTGAGTTGTGCTTTCTTTCAGATTGTTTGTGCTACTGAGTTTACGGATTCTCGTTCTACTGCCTGGATACACTTGCTTATTTTGTTAAAAATACCGTTGGCGCCCGTTTTGCATATTTCGTTCATAGAACTGTCACACGCCGTCTTCGTACTGAGCTGGTCGGCAGGCAATTGTATCCAAGTAGCTATGTTAGGTTTGATTTTGAGAGATTAGCCAACGGTACCCCTTTTGATGATAATAAGGGTAAAGAACAGGCCTATGTATCAGTAGAACTCGATTGATATGTTCGATAATCTAGTTATGAACCTTTTTAGTCATATAAGTCATTGGTCCTGATTTTTACTTCCTTTTACAATAAGGGAAGTATTGTAGTAAACAGAATATGAGATGGCTATGGATTGTTTTACTTGCAAATGAAATTACCTAATTGTTTTCATGTTTGAAAGTTCGTTTTGAGTTTTTGGGTTGAGTTTTTTTGTGTTACCTAGGCACTTAAAGTAACAACAAAAAACTACTACTTTAATAAAGATTTTTTTCTAAAATAATAAATAACAAACAAATAAAACGTAGATAAAAGCGCCAACATTAAACACGTGGTAAAACAATGCTAACAAAATGTAGATTATGTTTATGTTTATATTTCGCGTCATGCTCTGTACGATTAGTCTAATTACGATCTTCTTCTTCTTCTTAAAGTACCGTATTCATTCATCAATGTCGGCAACAATTTCGGCTAAGTTTTTTCAGTATTTAACAGCTCTAATTAGTGCATGGGTACTGGGTACTCATGTATGTCCAGTCCTCTACGATCACGCCTCCTTTTATCATCGATATTCTCCTCGATAATAGGATATAAAATGTTGTATTTATCGTTGCTATATAGGTGATCAAGGTATGCTGCTTTCCTTTTTTTTCTTTATTTTTACAACCAAGGAAATATTGGATTCACCCCAAAAATTCGAAATTTTCAAGATTTCAACAGATCTTCACGTTTTAGAGTCTCCTGAAACCAAAAAACATGTTTTTGTTCATTGGTCTGTTTGTCTGTCTGTGTGTCTGCGATCAGAATATCTCAAAAACGAAAAGAGGTATGGAGTTGAAACTTTATATATTGAAATGGCATTGAGCCCACAACTTGGCTCTGTTTGCAGTGAAAATATTTAACTAAGTTAATAAAGCACAGAGTTAGGATATTTTATATAGTTGCAGCTTTAAACAATAATAAAAGTATTAAATGCATTGGTAATGAAATGCGAGAAACAGTAATTAGTCGGCAAGCAAAAGCAAAGCATATTTCAGAGGGTTTGAATTTCGGTTTTGAATAAAGTAATATAATTAAAATGATATGTTTGCGCGCATGTAAAGCCACACCAAATGAAAGTAAGGACACAAAAGGTTGTTATGAACACATAAATGAGCGTAGTTATCAATAAAAGCAAAGGACAGTGAAAATTGTGAGCAACTGACGGGTAGATTGAAGATAAGGATAATCTAGAAAATTGCAAAGAGCAATCCTGAATGTAGGCAACAGAAGAGAAGCAAGCGACATAAAAAATGGAACTCAAATATCAGTGCGTTAATAATTAAAAACATAGTGCAAAAGCAGAGCAGTAAATTTAAAAACGTTTGTGAGTGCAACGCTAAAGAACAATACTAGTTATAAGCAAAATACAATATTTTAGGTTTAATAAAATGTTAGATTTTTAATTTATGTAATCAAACTTTATTCTATGTGTGGTTAATATTATCAAAACTAGTTTCCAATTAATAGTAGAAGAACACCGTATCTTAGCAACCTGATGCGTTTTTGTTATTAACAGGGAGAACAGTTTTAAATAGAAATTAATGTAGCTTGTCGAATTTGTGCTCCATAGTTAGCTAATGTTTTATGATAATAAAGGGGTTTTTTCCAATTATAAAAAGTGGTACAATTTATTGCCCAAGTGTCAGTGTACCTGTGGGAACGTTTGCAGTAGTTTCCACGACATAAAAGTTAAATTTTCCAATATCATCTTCGAGTGGATATCGGCAGCCGAGCAACTGGACTTTACGATCTTCGACTACTACCAACATTACCAGCGGAACCCAGAGGTCAGTAATTAAAGACATCAGCGGGCTATGTAAGAAAGTCGCTTTCAACATCTGCACCCAGGGGAGAGACTCCAGCAGAGCCACAGGCAGAAAACCGGGACCGTCATCTGCGAGCAGCATCAAAGCGAACTTCCCGAGGTAGGATAGATCTGTAATTTGAGAGTTGGAGTTCCGGAAAACTACTAAAATCCAAGATTAAACCTTGCCGAAGAAGCCTATCGTTTTTCCAAAAGTCCAGCGACGCCGTAATAGTCAGTAAAAACCTTAATGTTAGTAAATTTTGCAAAATTGGCCAGAATCAAGCATCATAAACACATGAAAGTTGGCGTGGGTTCTACGTCAGCCTGAGAATAACGAAGGCGAGGGTCTACGTCTTCCTAACAATGAAGGCGAGTTTAATCGTTGCCAAGCGGGAATATTCAAATTATTTACCTGACGGTTTCTCATATTATTTTACGATTTTAAACGCTGTGCGCACAAACCATTTTGTGTTCATCTGTTTAGACATGAACATGCTACTATCGAACAAGTCAGGAAGTCACAAGATAGTAAGTGAAATCAACAAGGCCAATGAAGAGAAAAAGTACTGTTCTGCGGCGTTTTTAGACATAACCCAAGCGTTTGATAAAGTCTGGCATGAAGGCCTATTGTACAAAATTAAGAAAAACCTTCCACACACCTACTATCAACTAATAAAATCTTACCTAACCAGCAGATACTTCCAGGTGAAGTTCCAAGGTGAAACCACCAAACTGCATTATATAAAATCTGGTGTACCACAAAGAAGCACACTAGGACCCATTCTCTATGTATTGTATACAGCAGATATACCTACCAACGACGACACGATCATAGCCACGTTCGCAGACGACACTTCAATCCTAGCAACCCACGAAAGCTCTGCGACCGCATCACAAAAATTACAGAGCTGTCTCAATGAAGTGCAAGATTGGCTACGAATCTGGCGCATAAAAGCAAATGAAGCCAAATCTACACATGTTACCTTCACACTCCGAAGGGAGACATGCCCTCCAGTCACCCTCAATAATACCCCACTTACACAATTAGAAGACGTCAGATACCTGGGTATGCATCTTAATCGCAGACTAACGTGAAGAAAACACATATTTAGTAAAAGGAAACAACTGGGGTTGAAGTTAACAAAATTAAACTGGCTGTTAGGACGTAGATCTAAATAGTCTCTGAAAAACAAGGTACTACTGTACAAAACTGTGCTAAAGCCCATATGGACATATGGATTGCAACTATGGGGGACTACTAGTAACTCTAATCTGCAGATATTACAAAGATTCCAATCCAAAACTCTGAGAACAATTGCAGATGCACCATGGTACGTAAAAAATGAAATCATTCATCGCGACTGTAAAATTAGTGAAAGACGAACTGAAGTGCGTGAGTGCAAAATATCTTACTCGACTTGGAAGTCACACAAACACTCTGGCTATAAATGTGTTAGACAACAGCAATAACACCGGAGACTGAAAAGACACGACTCTCTAGCCTGCAAGACCGATACTGATTTACATATTATTGTATATCAATGTTATGTGTATATATGTATAAGTAATACTTAAAGGGGCATTCCATTGGGAAAGCATCCATCATGTACCAATCTTGTAAAATCACCAAATTTACTTATTGCTTACTAGAGCAGATTGTAAATAAAATAAAGTTTAAAAAAAATTGTCAATGTACGAGGTTGTGAATTATCTTCTAAGAATGAGCAAATGAGCTACGTTGAGACAAATAACTTAAAATTTGAGAATATAGTGAATTTCTGAACCTAACCCTGAGATAAGAAGTTTTGTGTTTGCCGAGAGCTAGCGTAATTGGTATTGCAGTTAAATAAAATTGAAAAAGGGGCATTCAACCATTTTATTTGTGTAATTAATTATTACATTTCATTTTAACTAGCCTTAAATTACTGACAGGCAAGTATGAGCACAGTATAAAAAATATAATCTGAGAATTGTGTGTGTATTGGATCTACCTTTATTTTAATTTATTGAATTTTGTCTAAAAATAATAAGACAGACAAATAGGCAGTTCATCGCAAATTTACAGGCATCGCAACGTGAACTTTTACAAAATTGCATTACAAATTTATGGCGCCCAACGTCGGGGCAAAGGTGAATTTTAATTTATTCAGACTGTCCCATTAAAAATAACTAGGGGGCATCGCAATATATAAGTTTTGTGTACTATCTAGATACGACAGCAAGCTTTTGAAGAAAATCTCATAACGGGAAGTACCTATTGTGTTTACTCTCGTGATTTTTCAGTTCTTTTTTGATTTTTTCAAAAACGGCGTTAACGATTTTTTTCAAAGTTTACATTTTAATGTGTATTGATGTGAGATAGGTGAATAGTTGAATACCTCTAAAATGGGTTTATTTTCCTTTTTTTTATTAACTCCTATTTTAAATAGAACACCCGGTATATTATTACATTTTTGAGTTCAGCTTTAGATTTTAGAGAAAATTTGTCTGTTCGACTAACGCTCTATTTTGCACGGTTTTTGTAGAATTCGTATTTTTAGAATTTTTTTTACAAATGCTTAAATATTAAAAATCAAATATTTGGCTAATTATACGATCACTGTAAAAGGAAGTTGTGAGCGTATATCACACCAGACTTTTTCCCTTATTATGCCACTTTTAGTATTATTGTAACGGTACCTAGCTACTAATGACATTTTTTTCTAGACGCTTGCGAAAGCCATAAAAGTTTTTTTAATCTGTTTAACCATCACTACGATTAAATAAAGAAGTTGAATCCATTCCTTTCTGTAAAATGTTTGTGTTTTCCTACAGCCTTAATTCACTAACAAGTAGATTCTTTTTTCTAAATTGGTCATGTTTTAGAAATGGGCATAACAATGAGCATAACACATTTAAATTTTCTGCAACAATCCTGAACTTCTAAACACTTACGTCGATTTTGAACATAATCGTTTTGATGATTCATGCTATGGGTTCATCTACATTTACTTATACCAAAATAAATCACGTTTTATAGATAACATATTCTATTTTAAAAGTATTGTTCTTTAAGTTGTGCAGGAAGCACTTTTTTCTAGTTATTTTGGCTTCGATTAGTTATTGCTTGTTTTGATGGCTGTTGTCAATAATATCATATCGAAATAAGAACTTAAAAATTTATTTGTGCTTATTTTAATATCAAGAACCTATCGTGTCTGACACAGTAAACTGACAATCAAGTCGTTGTTTACATTGTAATTAAAAATGAGAAGTTTGATTGCAAACTAAACAAAGCTTTGATTATTTATTATTGTAATTCTTAGAATGGGGTACTGTCTAACATGCATAATACACATACTTACTTGAAAAGAATTCAATTTTTTTCGGCGTGCTTCATATAGGATGTCCCAACCTCTGGAAAAGCTTCATTGTGCCTTTCCTACTAAAAATGTGCAAAAATACGGTGAAGAATTTATAGACGGTAATTTTAAAAATATTTTTTTATCACAATATACGTATATCATCCACGATTATTTTTGTGGAAAAAATGGCAAGTAACAGACCTATTAAAAAATCGTAGCAGTCTTGATTTTAAAAATTCAGGAAAAGGAAGTCTGTATCCCACTGGGGCCTCACGTTTTTTGCTGACTCGAGCAAAAGCGTGAACTCTAAAATTTTTCGATTTTTGAGAATTACAAACAGCCATAACTCATTTTTTTTTAAATGGAACAGTGTATTTTTTACACCGTTTGACTGTTTTTTTCTTAAATTTTATTAAGGATCTACTACACCAAAAGTGATTAGTTTTGAGGATAGTTTGTAGTTTTTTGCAAAATTACCTTTTTTTGCAAATAAAAATCGTTAACGGGTTAGAAAACAAAATTTGCCTGAACTATGTTCTTCTACGATTGCTACTAAAAGTAGTTCTTTTACCAATAGCTTGTCGAATTAAAAGGACATAATTAGAGATCAGCGTGGTAAAAGTACAATCAGCTGATTTTGAGTGAGGTTATAAAGTTATTGTACAGTCGTGTTAAAAAATGTGTTGTACAGAGACAGTTGTAAGTTTGCTGGTGGCCGTGTTATTACTCAACAAAGGCTCACACTGTATCATTAACCAGGTAGACCTAGATGTCTACTTTCAAGATATTTGTATATACAACACGTTTTTTAACCTTGTGTAAGTAATTTATATTCACAAAGCACAAATGCAGTACAACGCTTTAATTAACACGACTGTACTTCTTTGTTTGAAATGGTATGAAACATAATTTTCATGTCTCGTGCTATAAACTTCACTTTTAGCACTTGTGTCATAAATAGCTATTTTGATTACTATGATTAGACTGTAAAAATAATTGACATTAAATATTTTTATTTGGAAAAATAAAGGTAAAGAATCGGAAAATATCTTCAAAACTACTCATCTTTAATTTAGAACATGCTTAATAAAAATTAAGAATGGGTCAATCTGTATAAAACTATGGAATATTTCATTTGAAAAGATGAGTTATGGCTATTTACAGTTCTGAAAAATCGACAAATTCAAAAATTTACCCTGTATAATAAAATCGACTTTTCTCTGCTCACCCTTGGCTAATAGGATGAAACTTTCTTTTTTCTGAATTCTTATGAACAAGGCTGCTATGATTTTCTAAAGTGAACTTTTAAATTATTGATCAGAAATTCAAAAGTAACATATGTACGTACAGCTAAGCTCAAAATATTTTAAAAGTGTTCAAATGAATACTCTCTGTAAGTTCACAACATCACAACCGTATTTTTTATACAGGAAGGGCAAGATACCCTGTATATACAACATAATGTTGTTTGTATCGTATTAATAATCTAAAATTAGTTAATGTAATGATTATGTGAAATTATGGCGTGTTTTGCTAAAAATCCATAAAAATCATTTTTATTTGTTTAATATTCCATCTTTGTATTACGGGAATGAATTGGAGTAACAAGAAAATGCTAGTGATATCATGGTTCATGTCTACTGTATGATAATCAAAGTTCATTAGATTAGTAAATGTTTCATTCGCAAAAACCGACATTGTTTACTTTAGATTAGAAGCATCATAGTTTCTTGAACTTTCTCTCTTGAACGAACTATGAACATCCTATATCTTTTTTAGATGAGTTATAAAACACAAAAGAGGCAGTGAGGTTTTTCAAAACGCTTCGTGGGCTTTGAACTGCTTAAAATAGTAACAAAGGAGAAAGATAAGCATTGTAACAACGATGTGTCTAAGTTTTAGAAAGTAATTCACGTTTTCATTAAGAGCTACTTTTATCTGCAGTGATATGTTATTATAAATGTAAATACTTAGAGGAAAATTTTTATAAAAACAGTTTGTTTATTTACATTTTTTCAGTTTCTATTTTTGTCTTAATGTTTCATGTTGTTTATAAAACAAATACTAAACTACTCGTAGTTGTTTATTAAAAACTCTGCTGATACTTTGACGAATAAACTACATGCACCTTTAGTTGTTTAAACAAAGTAATTTTGTTTAACAATATGAGTATAGTTGAAAATGATTTATATTAATTGACCGAATCAAGAGAGGGCTTTCGAAGTAACTGGGCGAAAATTTATTTTCGTTTATGTACCTATGTATATACTTATGTTCTATACATGGCGGCGAAAAGTAGGCCCAAACGACCCAAAAAATCGACAAAAGCGCTACCCCATAATCAGTATCTACCCAAAAATTTCAGGAAGGGAGATATCTACGGGGCGAGTTCCAGTGCTTAGCTTATATGTGTTGGCATTAAAGAGGGATGGGGGTTATTAACTATGTACCCTTGGTTTATATACAACATGATTTTCATTTTGCATGATAGAGTGCCCTGAAATGCTTTATATCACAAACTAGAAGGAAAAGCTACGATATTTTTAATATCTAATAACGTAATAAGTATATGGTTATTTAGAAATCTACTGCCATATTTCGGGAGTTAATTGTAGAGGTTACTGGAAGCAGCAAATACTATACTTGTGGCCCATTCGTAACCATTCAGGACTGTAGAGAAATCGTGTTGCAAACACTGCATGCATTTTACGCGTTCAGAGTGAAAATAATTAATTTAAACGTTTGGAGATAAATATTGACCTCATTTTAAATGAAAAATATATTATGATTGTCCATTCCCAGGGGCGGACTGACAACAGTTCTGCGGTGCTGGATGATAAGAGGTGTAATTTTAAAGAACCGCAATGTCAAATTTGCGTGTCAAAAGCAAAAAGTCCATATTTATGGCACGCAACATTAATTGTGTGAAGTGCCAGAAACACACTCTGTTACATACAATATTTCTGCTACGATGGTAACACTATAATATTATATTGTAGATATTCTAGATATTCTCGACACGACAAAGCGTGCGATTTACGTTTTTATTGCACTTCAAAATTAACAGCGGTATACAGCCACTTTTGACACTAGAAACTGTGCAAAAAGTTGTTACTTTTGACACGATCGTTGAAAAATGTCTGTAATTCTACACAAACTTAAAAAGATCATTTACGGGACGCGCGACTTACCTTACTTGAAATGTTATAAATATATCAAATGCATTATATTTTTCTGCTCCTTGAACTTCTTGTAAGAGCTTCCTTAACACTCTCTATTATCTGTTCACACCTTATTTTCAAAACCGCCAGTTTATTACAACATAAAAACTACAAAATCCGGAAAGTTACACAGATTCGTTGCCCCAACCACGTTACGATGGGCTGTAACAAGGCTTCCGGCTTAAAACGCTTAGCGAGAAGGGCGGGTTCTTTACGACCCTAGATTATGGCTACGATTCGGTAAACGAAATACAGATGTTAATGTTTAGCGCCACCGCTTTTGTTGAAAGCCAGTAAAAGTGGAAACCATAGACGGAGCTTTAGCGGTGTTAGCAGTGCTCGATTTCAACCAGCGGGCAGCATCAGTGAACTTACCTTTAGTTCACTTTTGCCAAAACTCTTCTGTAGTCCTTACAAAGAAAACACAAAATACAAATTCGCATGCAATAGTTGAAATATGAAATAATAATTTACCAAGTACTTAATTAGATGAAATCTATTGAGTTAAAGACATGTAAAATAATTGCGTAAACATGAAATCCAATAAATGGGTTAGTAGCTTTAAGATTGCTTGATAAAACAAAGTCCAATTACAATATTGGCACCAGCAATCGTGAATTTAACAACAAAATTTACTACGGCGATATTCCATGAAAGTTAATTAAAAGTGAAACAAAATCTCAAACTAGGTGCGCATCGACAGTAGTTTAAATTACGCACGCACAGGTCGCAGAAAAGGGTTTAAATGCACTATAAATAATTAGGAACAAATACCTGGTTTGTAGAATTCCGGGAAGTCAACATTGATGTCCACCGAAGTTGCCAGAAACTGGTAAAATCAGCAACTGCTTAAAAGAGTGTTTGTTGACGTTGGGAACAGGGCTTCGAGGTGATGGTTACCACAGCCAGGAGTTGAAATGGTAATAATCCCCTCAGAGGGTGAATAGACGACGGAAACAACGTTCAACATGCGAGATCAACACGACGTCTGGTTAAGATAGAGCTGGTTCATTTGAGAATCCGGTAAATAAATGAGCTAATGCAAAAATGAGGGTCTTGCAACCTCTCGGTAAAGATTCTTCAACCAGAACCATCTCATTTGCGTCACTTAAACCCCGACAGCTAGTGCACACATCACGGCGAACCGCCAAGGGTTGCCACGAAACGAAACGAAACAGTTCAACTTCTTCAGAGGGCACAAAAATCAACGGAAAGCACACAATTAATGGAACGAAATACTTCACAGCGCGCCACAACAGCCGAGGCTGATGGGGGCGCGAAGTCGAAACACCGAAACGGTAGTGATAATGACTTATGCGGGCCGAAACCCTAAGTCAAAATGCAAATGCGCAGGCGATACTTAAGATGTGTCCTCTGTCTCGAACTCACGGTGGTTATAATCATCGGTCGTTATATTGAAATATATTTTTGCTTATAAAGGGATGCAGAAAAATGCAGAAAGCGCTAGATTCAAAAAATTGTCCTCACAAATGAACCAGTGTTGTCAAGTGGTCTAGTTATTTTAATAGAACCTTTTGAAAGTTTGAGTTACGTTCTTGTTTCACCTGTCTGTCATTTGGCGATTAATACCAAATATCAAAAACAATACATTGCAAAACGAAGCTTAATGTAAAACGAACATTGGATACGATTAAGAAAAATAGTCCCAACCTGCCGGTCTTCGCAGTAGTACGGCAAGTGGCCTTCATTTTTGATGTAATGGTTTTCATATTCAGATAATCCCCCAATATTAATATTTATCCATACTTGCAGATATCTGAAAGTATAGTGTGGGCTATTTCAAAATTATCAGTGAAAAAATGTTAGAAAAATAATCCGAGATGTCCTAAAGACAAGAACCAAAAAAATTATTGATTTTGTGAATATCTGCAACTACAAATTTGGCAATACAAAAATTTTAAAATCAACGTATTACAAATACACAACGTAAATGGATGCAAAATTTTATGTGAACAATCACATGTAGTTGCAGCCAAAATTAAATTTTTAAAGATATTTATACTACTTCAAAATTCAGGCGATGTGACGTTCGTGTATCTTGACGAGACATGGATATATCAGAATGGCAGTAGTGTCCGTCGTTTGGCTACATGAAACTAATTTGAAAAGTAACCCAGCCAAAATTAAAAATGAGAGGAAATGATTTACAGTTTTGGATGTTGGGTCTGGTTTTCGTTTTTTAGAAGGTTTGACTTGGTACTGGATGCAACGAACAACAACCGTGACTACCATAAAACTATGAATGACGAAATTTTCAAAAATTAGGTTATCAGCTAACTCTTGCTCTAGCCAAATTACCGGAAACATGTGTGGTGGTTATGTATAATGTATCATATTATTCGATGCAGGTAGACAAACCACCCACATTTTCTTTTAAAGTAGGTGAAATGCGGGAATGGCTGATTAACTATGACGTCAAAATTGAGGACAAAAATACAAAAACGAAACTTTGAAATTTAATTAAACCTTTTCGACCTAAACAACGGTATGTAATTGACGAAATAGTGGAAAAGTACTTAGACTGCCCCCATATCATTGTCAGTATAACCCAATGGAAATGGTATGGGGACAGTGTAAATCTTACTACAAAACAAGCACATAAATTCTCGACTTTCATCTCAGGATAAAGTAAAAAACTTATGGCGTGAAGCTCTTTTGACGTGTACTCTGACGTGTGACAAAATTAGTGTAAACATTGTGAAGAACTAATTTCGGCTGACTGGATTAAATATATGGGAGATTTGCCGACTGAAAATATTCCACCTTTTATTATTTCACTGGGAGAATGCGACTCAGAGTCAGAGGGGAACGACAATGAAGATTCAGATTCTTCCAGTAATTTAATAAAGGCGTCAAATGATATAGACATTTGATTTCAAAATTGTAATTTTAAAGGACTCTTCAAAACTTTAGAATCAAAATTATTGATAAATTTTTTTAATTCCACCAAAGCCTACACAGATTTAAAATATTTCGACAATACGAATAACTTACTTGAACGTAAGACAATAAGGAAGAGTAGTTAAAAGAAAAGACAAATTAAAGGAGTCACTATACAGAGTGTTACGAAATTTGCGGATACAGACTATACCATGTTATTCTACATTAAAAACTAAACAAAAAATTCCTTTGCCATTTTTTGTCCAGGTCCGTACATTTTAAGTTCTAAAATAATACAAACAACATGGTTTCCAAAGGTTAACTGTTTAATAAATTATTCTAAAATTTAAAAACAATTATTAAAAAAAATAATGAAACCTATTTATGCATGCCACGGCACGTTGTTATACTGCTCGAATAGTATTTCTTACTATTGCCGCGGTTTTGAAGCTCATTTAGGTTGGGTACCGGAGTTCTGTACACCAACGATTTTAAATGACCTCACAAAAAGAAATCACAAGGATTTAAATCTAGTGAACGAGTCGGCCAACTAAATGGACCGTTTCTGCCAATCCAGCGTTCTAAGTAGGTATGATTAAGGCATTATCGTAAATTTAAAGCAAAATGAGGACCCGCTCCATCATGCATAAATACCATATGTTGACGAACATTTAAAGCAACGTCTTCTAATAGCTCAGGAAGATCTTGTTGAAGAAAATTGAGATACATTTGTCCGTTTAAGCGATTTAGCAAAAAGTGAATAGACTAAAAAGAACAATTAGATTGATATGAGTAATAACAGAATAGGAAGTTTATACTGAAACGTTTTACCATATGGTTACCCACCAATCCACCCCATACATTTAAGCTAAAACGTTGCTGGTGATTTATTATTCTAACTGCACGAGGATTTGTATGATTCAATTGGTGTTCATTGTGAACGTTAAAAACACAAGACATTCGTCTGTGCAGAGAATTAAATCTTCCAAATCGTGATTAGCAAGATACCATTCACACAACTCTATTCGAAATGGATAATCGGTGTTTTGCAGATATTGCAGCTGCGTATAGCGGTATGGATGTTGTTGATCACGATCTAGAGCATGCCATACTCGGGCGGAGTTAATTCCCAATTCCCTGAACACCGACATAGTGCTTAGTTCGGGATTACTGTTTATCAAGTTAAGAACATCATTATCATGAAGACCCTGACGACCAGCATTTACACGTGGTGGCACAGCTACGCTACCATTAAACAGAATGCGATCCTCCAATATTCTTCAAACGTTAATGCTTGGTCGTCGCCGCAAAGGAAATCGCTCACCGTATAATCGGACTGCTCGCCCTGCTCGATTATTAGAAGCTCCGAGAGCCATTAGCATGTCATAATATTCTCGATTAGAAAAATTAGCAGCTATTTTTCGAAAATAACAAGGATATGAACACAACAAGGCAGTCAATAAATTATTCTGAAGAATAATTTGTTTCTCGATATCTGACATTTATTAAGGCCACTTGATTCAACATTAAAAATCGCTATATTTACAAAATTAAGGGTTTTATTGAAAAATGGCAAAGGAATTTTTTGATCAGTTTTCAATGTAGAATAGCGTAGTATAGTCTGTATCTGTGAATTTCATAACACCTGTATAGATAGTACGATAATTTATACAAAAATACAACAGAGGTTCCTGTACTGCCAAACGAGGATGATTTGAAATCTTTCTCGGAAATTTGTAGTAACAAGTTCTCTGCAGAAAATGAAAAGAAGGATTAAACTACTACCTACACAACATCTGAAATGCGTAAAGCATTGCCTCATACTTCAATAAATTATGTCAATGGAACTGACTTCACATGGGAAAAGAAGCAGACAATGTTACACGCATATCTAATCCAATGTTCAACCAACGACAGCGTTACAAACAGGTCATTGCATTTGCATCGTAATGGCGAGTTGCTAGCGTTGTAAAACATTTGCCGGCGAATAAAATGAATACAGTGCACAATTATGTACCATATTTGTGCAAGTGTTTTGTAGACTGATATTTTCATCATGTCAATAAGTGTTTCTGTGTTTCGAGGCAATTCTGCAAACGTAAATAAGGTAGGAATTGAGACCTTTTGAGCATTTTAAAGAATAATTTTTAAATGTTCATAACAAACGAAATTTGGTGTCTGCGCTGGTTTTAAGATTTTTTACAAAAGAAGGCTATTTAGTTCATTTTATTGAGCGAGGAAAGAATAGGGAAAGTTATAATTAATTCTACAACTAATAATTTGATTAAAAATTATTGTAAATAAACAAATAAATATTGCATTGTCTTGGTACATCCTGAAACCATAAAAACTGCCTGTATATAGTTTTGTTTTTCAAAAGTAGGTTTGAGATATTTACAAATTATTAACTCTAACCCTACCACCATGGGTATATACTTACAATTTGTTTTTGGTATTTCTAGGGTTAAACGACGACGAAAAATAGGTTGTACTACTAAAATTCATATTTAACCCCACGTTGATTACAAGTGAGAAAATATAGTCGGTAATAATAATTGTATTCAAAATTGCGTTTTTTTGCTTTGAAACTTCGTTTTGTATTATAAAAAAGACGAATGGGGTGCCACTAAGGTCTCAGTTCACAACTGGTAACCCCATTTTTACAGGAATCCCTTATTTTTAAAGCATTAAACAATCTACGTGTATGCGATTTAACCGACAGCACTGGTATTTAAAAGCTATCTGCGCTGACGTCATGCCCGAAAGCTGAGGTCTTGTTTCTAGGTGGTGTTGGTTGAGATTCCTAGTTCCCGTAAATAAGTCGCCGTGAAAGGTAATAGCATCAGGACGGTGGTTTTATTTCTTCTACTTCCCCTTTATATTATTGCGCTGCTTGGGATGTGGATGTCTAGCTTTCATGTCTTCGTTTAAGCGGTTTTCCGGGTGGTCTACTATGGCTTAGTAGTAGAACTTTTTCTTTGATCCTGATACGATGACAAAATGTATTTTTTTAAATCATTCTACTGAGACGCAGCAATCAGTCTCTTCTACAGCCGTCAAATTCTATTTCCATTACTTTTCATCCAAAGGCATTTCTGTATGGCCTAGAACTGCCTTTCTGGAAAATATCAAACTCTTAAGATAGTGAGATATGATATTGTTGAAATGTCTTCATTGAAATTGTCTCCTAAGTATGTTGTAACAATGTTGGGAGTCCATATATCTAAATATTTTTAAGTTAGTACCTACATTTTTTTCTATTAGATGTTGCAGCATCTGTTCATAGCACATGCTAAAAAAATAATTTTTTGGTCATCCCTTAGAAGCAACCGTAATATAAACATGTAAATTCAGTTATAAATAGCCAACTCTCTTTGAAATTTATTTGATCACTCCCTGTATATAATAATAACATAGAGCGAATACTCATATAGGTTAATAATTATTTTGACAAACTTGACATATTTTCTGACAGTTTCCCACAACTAATAGAGTACTTTTACCCATAGTTGATGTCAGTGGATATTTTTTATATTTTCAGGAACGCCACTTCAAGTATGGGAATTCAATCAAGATCTTGTATATGTAAAGTTTGCGTGTGTCCTCTCGAAGCTTTTAGGAAAGAAGAACTTGCTAAAATAAGTGCAGAGTATGACAGTTCTTATTTGGCTTATAATAAACATCTTTGATAGTTATATTTGCAAATTTTATACTACAGGAGCTTAAATATGGCGGAGAAATGAGCTTATAAATGCTTCTAGAACTTACTAATCAATACCCTTTTGTACAGATATGGAAAAGGAGGTGGTGACGATGAGTATGATCCCCATAAGTTTCGAGATGTTCCCCATGGCACCAAGTAAGAATTTCTTAATATTTGTGCTACTTTCATTTTGTAATACGATGTAACAGTCGAAATTTAGTAACCTGCAGAACGACAGTATTTATTCACCATTGGAAGCAGTTTAATTATGAAATGTCAAGCTTTTTCTTCTTCTTCTTCTTCTTGGTCGTGTTCTATTCCGAATGTCGCGACCCTTCATGAATTTCTGCGTGCAATACCAGTTCTTTGCTGTGCGCACATTCTCAAATGGCAGGTTTGTCAAAGTCTTTACTTGATCGATGTATTTATTAGGAGAAAGTTATTTCTGCTATAATCCGTCAAGCTTCCCCTGGATGGCGAGTTATTAGATGGTTTATTGCCTCTTCACTTTTGCGAACCTTCATTAACCTTATGTTGATCTCTTTGTCTTCGTCACATCCATTTGTTATCAATTATCAATTTTATGTTCTCTGCTGTGTATCGAGTTCAAAATTTTTGTTCGTCCTTCGCACTCTTATTCTTATCAGTTTGAATTTCTTTCATTTGTTTACAATTCTATATTGAATGCCGCTTTCACCATCCTGCTTGGAATTTTTTTAATTTTTTTCTTGCTATCAAGGTCCCGTCATTTGGGTAGCGTCATCCCGTTCTAATTTCAAACTATTCCGATAATTTTACTCTAATTTTGACATTGCTAATTTCCTTCAAAATCATTCTCAGTAGTTTCACTCATTTGGATAGTATGCCAAACTCTTTCATTGCTTTGATGATTCTGGTTCTTTTAACGAAGTCATGCTTCTTTGAAGGGCAGGAATAATACAACTGCTTGGATCTTCCACTCATAACAATGTTTTTTTCTGAATCTTGCATGGCATTCTCCTCTCTGTTTCTGCCATTGGCTCCAATTACATTTTACTAGCGTGACCATTACCGTGTATACCGTGTATACTATATCTAATTGTAATTGTGGTCCTTTTCCTCCATTTGTTGATCTTTATCTGTCCCTTTTTCTTCTTCATTCAACATTTCGTAGCAATATCCTTTATACCTTTCTCTTATTTTCTTCTCTTCGCCTATTAAATTTTCATTCTTACGGTTGATGTATATTGTTTGTTTATATCCTTATTTTTTCGTTTTAACCTTCTTAGGGGAATTTTGCATTTCCTTCTTCTATATTGATTTTCAATGTCTTTTACCTTCTAGTCAGCCGTTTTTCTTCTATCTATATATGTAGCTTCTTTTTTCTTTATGTGCTTCTTTACCTCTTCTGGTCGTATTTACAATGCTTTAACATTCAGTTCACTTTTTGTTTTTGTTTATTTTATACAATCTGCTTCCTACCATTGTTTTCTCTGGCTGCTCTTTATTTGGAATTAATTTCTGCTTTTTGTAGCGCTCCCATGTTATACTCCTTTCTCCAGAAAGTGATGACAGTTAATGTCTGCTTCTCTTCATAGTTTACCATCTACTTATTTGGCTTGTATATCTTCAATCTGGAGACACCCTTGCGAATTCTATCACTTTCCTTCCGTTATCGTTGCTCTCTTGGTACTTACTCTTTCTCACTATTATATGTCTATAAATGAGCACTCTCCCTATTACGATTGCATAGTTATTTAATTTGTTATAGATTTTTTTGACTTTCTCATAGATTTCATTTTTTTCGTCTGCAGTCTTTTCTTGTCCTTTACTTTGATATAACATATTGTTTCTGTCATTGGAATAAATTTCGTGCATTTCCATATTTACTAAAAATTCAGCTCCTCATTTCACTGCCGCTTGTGAAGAGTACATGTTAATCGAGTTCTGTAGTTTCAGTTTTCTTTACACGTGTTTCTTGTATTATTTTCATGTCTGTTTTATATTTTTTGCTTTTATTGCACATTTTAACTGCCCCTTCTTCCCCTTCGTCTCACATTCCACTTTCCCATTTAATGCATTTTTATTTTATCGCATTCTCCTTCTTTTCTTGTTTATTTTCTTCATTCGCGTTGTTTCTCATTGTGTCCGTTTTCTGTACCTCTTCCATATTTGACCTATTACTTATATTTTTACTCATTAGCTTTCTGAACGTCTGATTTTAATGTTGACCAACTGGCTTGCGTCTGATGTTTTCTTGTGTTACTCTCCATGCGACTTTCTTATATATTTTCCTTTCCACAGCTGAAGCACGGTTTCTATGCGAGAAAGTGATATTATCTCTTGTAGAGCAATGGCAACTTTATCAATTTCTGTGGTGGTCATTGCAAAGAACTCTCTATCCTCTACTATCTATCTTGTGTCTCGTTTATTAGTGTGTGCATGGGTTTTTATGTGATGTGGGTCAATCCAGCGAGTCTCGAAACGTCCTCCTGTTCTCGTGTCTCGTGGTTCTAGTGGAGGTGCTAGGTATAAAAAAACTGCAAATTGTGATAAGAAGATCCCCTTTGGCTGAAATGTAGTTTATGGATATACAATTCATTTGAGAAGGGGAGGCATCTCGAAAAGTTGTTAGAATTCAAGATGGCGTCATACAATGGAATTGTTTGCAGTTTTCTTACTAACCATCGCACAAGAGTGTGTTTGGTGTCAATTTATATGTTTTTTAGGCCAACAAGTTCATTTTTTATGTTAAAAATAAGTTAAGTATCAGTCGGCATTTAGATGTCCTTATTATGTACAAAAGGCAGTTTGTGATAAAAAAAAATCGAACAAACTCTTCTCAGCTATCAGCATAGATCAAGCGCACGAGCAAAACAATACTATAGTGAAAGGAGATGGAGGTGCAGTAGGGTTAACACAGGATCCATCGGCACTAACACGTTGGATGGTAGCTGGACCGGAAATTTTCCACTTGATACAAGAGTTTGAGTGTAAGATTCAGACAAAGGTCGAAGAAAGTAATAGACGACATCATGAGCAATATCACTCATTTCAAGTTAAATTTGTCACTAGGGTTCAAGCACTTTATGATACTCTGAAAGAGTTCAGAAACCCATTTTTAGAAAATGGAAACGATTTTCTTGTCATCGACAGCAGAGTTATTGTTGATAAGGATATCAGTGCATCTGTTTAGTTAGCTGAGTCAACTGGCATTACACAGTTCCACAGTTCCATTGAGGAACGCCTGGTAAAAGGTTCCTCAACACTATTTCAGCCTTTGAAAAAGAAGAAACTCTCCCTCTTCAGTACTCCAACAAAAAGCATAAACAAGAAAAGTTAAACTTTGAAGATTTTAAAAACAGTCGTCCAGCTGTTTTCCAGGTATACAGAATCGTCAGCTAGATAAGCAGGACTTTTTAAAACTCGAAAATCAGCCATTTCCGTCTACGTTTTCCAGTAATCGAGAATTTCGACCTAGCCATAAAAGTGATCTAGCGCATATTTTAGAAGAAATTGTTGAAAAGAGTGACATTGTCTTTCCAGGAACCTGTCATGCTATAAATTATGATGGTGCAATTCTTGCCAACATCTTAAAGCCTCATCAGTCTTCAAAGACGTTTAATGATTACTATTACATTAACACATTTTATCCTCACATATGTAACAATATTGAAAGTTTTGGCTGCCGTAGAGTTGATTTAATTTGGAACGGATACATTACTCCGAGCATTGAAGGTGAAGCCAGAGAGAAAAGGGGTACAGGAATCAGGAGACAAGTGCTACCTCATGTCAAATTACCTACAAATTGGCAAGAGTTTTTAAGAGATTCAAATAACAAAGAACTATTTTCTCCACTTGGATCATTAGCAATGGATAACATAAACAAAAAAAAGTTATTACTACTTCAGGTGATAAAGTTGAACAAAATGTCAGTGCTGTAAGTCTCTTAATTGGATTAACTTGCCCTGTTCATGAAGAAGCACATTCAAGGATAATACTTCATCTCAAAGACAGTGTAGAAAATGGATTAAAAAATATTGTTATCCGCTCTGTAGATACGGATGTTATAGTTTTAGCAATTGCATACTTCTTTGAACTGTCAGATAAAAGCATGGAAACACTTTGGGTTACATTTGGAACAGGGAAGAAATATAGATTCATTCCCTGACAATATATTAAATAGGTATTTTAGAAAAATTTTTAGTATTGTTGTACTGTTCAACAATTAACAGCCAAAGTGTCAATAATGCCAGACAAGAACTGTTTATGACAAAAAATCGCCCTCTTGAAAATCTACCACCAACAAAGCGTGCACTACAACAACATGTTCTACAGAGTGCTTTCCAAGCTGGGCACATTTGGGGACAAGCAGACCAGCGAGAAATAAAGACGCCTTCTCCAAATAAATAGGGTTGGTGGTTGGATGATGTATCATGGAAAATAAAATGGTCCGAGTTACCAGAAATTGCAAATACTTGTAAAGAATTAATAAAATGTATGTGCAAAATCTGTAAAAATACGTGCGGCTGTAGAAAAGTTGGACTATCTTGCACTTTGTTATGCAACTGCAAAAACGAGTGTGACAAATGATATGATAAAACCTGAAGTTTATAAAGTATGTAACTTTAAATGTAAGAGTAAATTTTTGTAAAATCTTGTATAAGTAGGTATTAATAGAAATACGGTATAGTATTCATTCTTCTTTAATTTTACTCTATAAATGTGACCTTACGACTTTACAACAAGTCTCTTATGTTGATTTTATCCATATTTATGATATTACAAATGAAATTGTTGGCCTAAAAAACATATAAATTGACACCAAACACTATTTTGTGCGATGGATAGTAAGGAAATTGCAAATAATTCCATAGTATGACGCCATTTTGAATTACCGCCACCATCTTGAATTCTAGCGACTTTTCGAGATGCCTCCCCTTCTTCAATGAATTGTATAGTCATAAACTACATTTCTACCAAAGGAAATCTTCTTATCACAATTTGCAGGTTTTTTATTAAATGAGCCATGTAGCACCTCCACTATTCATCCAGGATTATTATTTTTCCATGTTGTTTGATTCTTTTTGCGTGATGTGACCAAAATATCTTAAAAATATCTATATTTAATTAAATCATACTGAATAATCTTCAGCTGAGATTTAGTCTCTTTAAGATAAAGATGTTGCTCCCGCAGGCGGTCTAAAAAATATTGAACATCTTTCTCCAACAGAACATCTCCATACCATCGATCTTTCTTCGCTAGTTCTGCGTCAATGTCCAGGATTCACAGTTATACAGCAATATTGGGAACACCAAGCTGTGCATAAGTCTAACTTTACGGCGATTAGTGATCTGTTGGTCTTTTAAAACTTGTGATAACTTTTGAATTGCAAGCTTGGTTATTGATTCACCACCACAAAGCTGTCTAGCTGTCCCATATTGGGCCTGTTATTGTTTAACTTGTGGAGAATAATAATTTTTGCTTTCTTTGTATTTAGTTTTAAACCAAGGTCTGAGCTTTGGTTGGTTTGTGGAGGTGTTTGATGTTTGTGAATGTATTGTACAAAATTATAATTTTAAACTGTATTACTAAAATTGTTGCTGCTTGTGCTTCTTAAATTATGTAAATATACTTGATAGGTGGTTCTCTATGTATGGCACATATTCGTTTGCACTTACCGAAATTTATTGAGTGGGAAAGTTTTGACTTACCAAATGAGGAACAAGTTTTAAAACCTGCAAATTTATTCTAATTTCCATTGAGTCTGATCATTGTTACTGAATAACGAAATATAATTCATATTTATGTTATACTGACACTTGGTGAACAAAGAAAAAGGCAACAGTCTTTTTCAAAAGTTGCTATTGTAGCTTGTTTTTGTAGTTGAGTAATCAATAGTGTTCAAGTCAAAATGTCTTTCCAGTTTCTGCGAAACGCTGACTCACGTCCTCAAAGCAAGTCTAGGAACTGGCATCTTGGCTATGCCACAAGCCTTCAAGTATGCAGGATGGGTCAACGGTATTATTTTTACCATAGTCATAAGTGGTATCTGCACGTATGGTATTCATATACTGGTAAGTCCTGATTTGTTGCTAAATAGAGATGGGATGTCAAACCAAAACATCGATGTTAAATATTGATGGTCGGTGCTTTTTACGGCTCAGTATATACATATTGCTTTTTTGAAAGCAAGGTAACATATGTTCGTCTCTTGTCGAAGGTTGTAGATTTGGTCTGCGTTATGAGCTATGATACAATTGGTTCACCCAACGTACAGTAACAAGATTGGTACAATATACCTGGAGGAGAGTTACAAAAACCAGAAATGAAGAGAAACTATGAAAACTAAGTAGCCCAGGAATAACAAGAGAACCAACCAATAACGTCCTAAAACTCAGAAGAAGAATGGGAAAAAGATACAAAAACTGTTTAAAAAGCAACAAATAAATTACTCTCAATTAAAGAGCAACCAAGAGATAAAAAATAGTGGGATGCAGATTGCATAAAAGAGACCGGCAAAAGGAATAGACTGACAATTAAAGCACTGCAAACACGATAAGAAGAAGCTTTGTCAATGACCTGTTGCGCTTTGTTAATAACTAGTTTACTGTAAAACTAACTAAATACCTAATATGAAAATATATTATTAACCTAGCTCAAAGTGTGTCAGTCACTAAATTGAGACGTGACTAACAACTGCCGCAATATTTGTTGTGGTCTAGTTTGAATTCGGTATACATATCTACATGCACTTGCTGACACTGCATTGGCATTTGCATCACTTATTGTTGTTTGAATTAGCTTAGACGTAGAATACGACAAAATAGTTACAGAAATCTAGAAGTAGTTGAAAAAAGATCTACATGGCTCTGCAAATGAAGCATTAGAAGAATAGAGAAATGGGGACGTTGAGAAAACACATTAAAAAGGAAATTGCCACATAACCAATGGTTGAACACAAAATCTTCAGAAAATTTTGAGATATATAAACAACACTCTCAAAAAATGAAGAGTTAAATGCATTACAATCAAGCAGCCTTTTGGAAAGCTTAAACTTGGACCTTTTTAAAAAGCATACTGCAAACGCAATCTGTGATAAATAAAGGAATATTTTCACCCCTAAGCTCTTCTACCATTCCTCTCTGGAACCGCTTTCGTATTACTTCAGGGGGTGCCACCGTTACTTACTATCACGCTTTATTAAACTAAGGGAAAACTGGAACGTCTGGGCGTTGAGTCGAACTTTCGCCCGAACGCTCGCGTTCTCACTGTGACCTCAGCTGCAAGCTGTGGAACCACTGGCCCACCAAGGCGCCCCATATAATAAAAGCTATACCTTTGCGAGAATGGAAATTCTGTTATGAAAGCTTACTGCAAGAAAACAGATAAGAATTTAGTACTAATCGAAATATAACAAGAAAAATATTGAAAAACACCATTTTATATCTGAAGGAAATACAACAGCACGTGAAAGCTGTGGGATATATTGAGAAATACTAAAATGTGTCTAAAGTTGGTAAGGTTTATATACAAATAACATATCGAGATAGAAACTAATAGATAACCCTAAAAACGTGAAAGGCCAATCTAGCTAAAAAAGAAAAAAAAAGAACTATTGCATAAGAGCACCCGCAATAAACTAGCAGTAGTAAAGTATCTGCTCCGTCTTTAACTAGAAAATGTCTTCTATAAGGATGGTGTTTAGCTCTTACATTATAGATGTTGACCTACACGAGTAGAACAGGAAATGCATTGGAATGGGAATCCCCATGAGGGACAAGCTCATACACATTAGTTGCAGATGATCAAGTTTTGAAAAACCAGGATAATAAAAACGCAGAATAAGATAAACATTGACAAAACAGATTACTTAGTAACAGAAAGTGAAGCAACTGAATATCTTGTAGGAAATGGGTTACGATTAAAAACAGGGAAATCTTTAAATATCTGGATGCCATTATTAGGAAGACACGGACACGCACCGAAGAAATTAGACAGGGAGCTATGCAAGGAAGCTGCCTTGCTGGAATGCTTAACTCGGCTTTATGGAACAGAGATATTACCAATAATGCAAAGTGACTTATATTCAAGAGACTGTGTGGAATCAATATGCTATACAGCGCTGAAAACTGTATATCAACAAAAAAGAAAAAAAAACAAATTGTTACCTATCGAATAATATGCTTGGAGAAGGTGCGTTAGACTTGTACTAAGAAATCAAGTGATGAATAAAAATATTCGAGACCTAATCAACGTGCAGGAGACCATCACTCAAAAAGTTGATCAACAAAGATTAAAATGCTTGGCCCTATTTAGCGTATGCAATTTGAAAGACTGCCAAAGAAGATATCAGGTTGAATTCTCCCTGGAAAAAGAAAAAAGGGCCACCCCCTTTCACTATGGAGAGCCGAAGTGAAAAACTTCTTCTTTTACTACCTCATCAGTTCCGGATGTTGTATATACGAAAAAGCTCTACGGAGATAACGCCGAACCACTTCCTTAGGAGATTCTTCTCTTACCGGGTTCTGCTCTTCGTTCCACATTTCCTTGGATGAAAACTTACAGGAGTCGATGTTTGTGTAAATTCCGCGTGGCGTTGCCTAAGTATTCGAGCCTTGTCTGCCTTTATGGTGTTTAGCAGCTCCCGTTGATAACTCATTCTTGAAATAACTTCCCCGTTATTGATGTGATCCATCTATGAGATTTTAAGTAGACGACGATAGGTCTCCATTTCGATGTATCCTCATATTCGTACATAGTCCAAGCTCCGACACTGACGAAGAAATAGCATCTCAGGATCCTCTTTATCAGATCAAGGCTGACATATTGACAGCTTAGAAGTTGACGCATCTTTATGAGCTTTCGTTGAGGGTGTTACCTAGTTAGTCACTCCCAGATCGGTTGGTCGTTGGGGATGTGGGTGCCAAGAGGCACAAGGGTTTTACGGGTAACCATATTGTATTTCTTTTCTGTGTTAAGGGCTAGGTTATGCTTGCGACTCGTGTGGTAGATCCTGGTGATAAAATCTTGTTCACCATCAGCACGGTGCCATCTGCATATCAGATGTTGATGACTTCCACGTTGACCTCTTAATGCCGCATTCAATTTCCTCTAGTTTTTTTCTGAATATTTGCTGTGAGTAGAAATTAAAGAGCAATGATGATGACACGCAATCTTATCTTACACCAAGCATGATTTCTACTGCCATACACTATAGCCTGCTGTCCTCAGTACATGTTGGTGATAACACGTATGTCTTTTTTATCTACCCTGGTATTCTTGAGTGCACTGATCATTCTTCTACTTAGGTAATGATCAATGGCCTTGGCGTAATATACGTATATGAATTTGACATTCAAACTAGTCAACCGTCAGTTATCGGGTAACTATAAAACGACATAAATCGGAAAATTCTCGGATCCGTTGACCCAATTATGTTATGATGGGCTGTAACAAAAATTGCCGATTAAAACTCCGATGGAGAAAGGCAAGTTCATTATGAACTTAATTAGCCCGGTAAACGAAACAAAGATGTTAAATGCCAGACGCCACCACTTTACTCAATCGAGAAAAACACAGGTGGGCTCACCGAGAAAGTGGAAACGATGGCCCAACCTTACCAATCCAACCTTGATAGTGCTTCAGCGACGGTCCACGTACAGCTGCGTTGGACTTACCTTGCTTGCATTTTCCTACAGCTGTCTGAACTTCTTTACAGAGAAAAATAATCAAAAAACACACATGCAAACGTCATAAATCTATTAAAGAAAAGCACAACTAATTGAAAATGAACTATATTGACGTAGAAACATGTATGTGAACAAAGAACATTAAATGAAATACTCGATAAAGGTTAGTGTTGTTAAATGCGCAACGTTTAATCTAGTTACAAGCGGTAAACTTGACAGCAAATGATCTAATTGGCTCAAACACGGTAACAACTGTAATTACGCAACTACTTACAAACAACAAATTCTTGACAGTAAAAAATCAAATCTGACTAAGTGATGGCAATTACTTTAATTGTTAAGCTAAGTACAAACATTACGACTTGGAGATAAATACTCAAATTGAGTAAAGGACAGTAACAGCAGTTCAAATGCTTAATTTTAAATTATCAATAACGGTACGTAAAATGACGACTCTTTAAAGATCACTTTAATGCACCCAAATGTTTGTTAAAATTATACATGGAAAACGCAATACCTTGAAAGGGTTCAGCTTGCTTTGGTTATGATGTCCAACGATTCTGCAGTCGTGCCGAAACGACTGCTTCAAAATGCTTGAAGAACTGCGAGAAACGATCTAGGGTGCTATCGGTCGAACGGGTCCAGACGATGTTAAATCCCCAGAGGGTAGAACGAAGAATGTAGACGACAGGCTACGGTAGGCTACACGTAACTTCATTAAAAACAATTGGCACAAAAGAGGTTCCCAATTAAACATCCGCCCCAAAGGCGTCAATTGGAGATTGTCAATCCACGATACGAGAATTCCTCGGCTAATAACTACATTACACGTTTCTTAACGACCAAAAACTTGACCGCTAACATCCAATCACAGAGTCACTGAATTTCGACCTTGCCCGGCGGAAATACAAAGCCTCCGCCGTAGCGGAACAAAACGATTACACTTGTTGCCTATTCCAAGTCTGGCGGTAGAATACAGAAGACAAAGGGTATGCGCGCTTGCACTACTTATCTTGCTCTCTCTCTCTGACTGGCATAAAAGCGAAAGTATTGCATCAAGTTGTGTAACACATTTCATCAGAATTTCGCGCAAAGAATGGTACGCCGGGATTAAACATGTTGACATTCAACCTTGAAAATCGCAGACAATGGGCCGCCAACTGGTAATTAAGATAAAGCGTCAATTGTACGGCACCACATGTGAATTTGAATAAAACTCTGCCCAAGATATGATGAAATGGACCAGGAGACCCTAGTATTTGAAATAAACAAAATTTAGTTTAAAAACATAGCTAATCTATCAATTTGGGCCTAGATGAAGTGGGAAAAGTATTAGTCTTTGGAACACAAAAGCGGAAAAACGCTAGATTTAAAAATTGTCCTTACAGTATCGTAGACCCTGTTCTAGAGCTTAGTAGGCGTCTCGACACAGTCCTCTCTTTTTTTCTGCAAGTATTTTATCGGTTCCGGTGTTTTGCCATTTCTTACTTCCGCTATTATGATTTCTGATTCGTCGACTTCATCGAATTTTGGTTTCATGGGGCGCTGGTAGTTTTTGAAAAGCTCTTGCGCATATTTTGAACTTAAAATTTCCTTGAACTGTTAGTGATTTTTTGTTGTCCTTCTTCTATTTACTACATTTTCGCTAATCTATGATTTTTGTACTTTTTCTTTCTCGATCTTCTTCTGGATGTTATGGTATATAGACCGTTACTTTTGTTGGTCTCTGGACTTCGCGATTCTTCTCCTACGTGGCGACTAGGTGTGTAACTCATTTCTAATTCTTCTTTTGATAATATTATGTTATCTTTGTTTCTGCATATTGTTATTCTTGCTTTACATTCTCTTCACATGTTATTTAACTTTTTAAAATACATTTATAGGGCATTCGAATGCATTAAGAGCATTATAAAATATAAGTAATTCAAACTTTACTTTAAGAATCCACTTCCAGATACGTTCAAAATATAAACTATGTAAGCAGCTAAGGGTTCCCTACCTTGCTTATTCTGTGGCAACGAGAGCATCACTTCTAAATGGTCCACTTTGGCTAAGCAAATATGCATATACGTCACAGTACGTACTTTTAACGTCGTTAAATTACAAAAAAGGTGCTTGACAACGGAGAAGTTTATTCATTGTTGCTATGATTGTAGAGTCGTCGTAGATGCATTCATAATCACGTACCAGACGGGTGCGTGTTGCTCATATATAATTTTCATTGCTGAAAACCTTAAACAGTTGTTTAACTACTACTCCTCCAGTGACATACTGCTGGAGTGGTATATATTAGCAACTCTAGTTCCATTTCTGCTTATCATGTCAGTACCAAACATGAAATGGCTGGCACGGTTCTCCTTCCTTGCAAACATCATCACCTTCATTACCTTTGGAATTTTGTTGTGCGACATCCTCACAGATCTGCAACCATTTGAGAAAATGGACAATATTGGACCCATTCAGGATTTTCCTCTTTATATTGGTATTGTACTCTTTGCCGTAGCTGCTATGGGAGCTGTAAGTACTATCTAAATTTTTATATTTTAATGTGAATCATGTATATATAAAGCTGCTTTAGATAACCACAGTCGAGAGGAATATGGCAAAACCCAGCCAGTTTACAGCTCCCTGTGGTGTGATAAACATTTCCATGGCGACGATTACTTTTGTGTACATAGCTGTTGGGCTGCTTGGATACTGGAGATACCTAGATGATATAAAACCGAGTATTACACTGAACTTGGACGAATTTGATGTGTAAACCTTCACCTTTGCATCATTTATTATTTAAAACGCCATATTTTTTTAGCAAAGCAAGAATAATTCAACTTCTATACGCTCTTGCCATTTACATTTCAAATGGTTTGAACGGAATGGTTTTACTTGACATAATATGGAACAACTATCTACTACACTATTTTAAGGATATATCAAACCCATGCACTTGGGAATACCTTGTAAGAACTTTAATTGTATTAGGAACAAGTAAGTGCTGGGAATGGTTTGTCAAATAAAATATAGCCTCTTATCTTATACATTTTTTAGCATTGCTAGCATCAATCATACCACTATTAGCAGAAACAATTTCTTTGTGCGGATCGTTTTGTATGTCAGGCTTGGAGATTATCTTTCCAGCGACTGTACATTTATGTGTTAGTTGGTCTGATGATTTTCCTTGGAAAAATTGGATTTTAATTGGCGACGCTGTAATGATTTTGTTTGGTTTAATTGGACTCGTATCTGGTACCTATAGCAGCATCTATAGCATAGTTCTAAAACTGAGAAAATGATTATTTTTGTCATAATATTTGTAAACGGAATAATAGTAAATAGAGTATTAAAAGATGTTTCTTAAATTTATCTCGCTAATTCAGTCAATTTTAAAGGTAGATACACGGCCAGTTAAAAGCGGAGTTGTTACAATTTCTGAGGAACTATAGCGAAAGATAATCTTTGAAATAGTGAACGGGGAGCTGTACAGATACACTGAAGTCCTGTAGACATTGCACGATTTTGAGCCGGGGTGCCAACAAAAAACACGGCGGCGTCATCGAGTGACGCAATAGCAAAGGCATCGCCGTGGAGAAATGCGGGGCCCAAATGCACGTAGTGCGCAGCTGGTATTGGCACTGGTGATTTTATACGGTAATTAGAGATTCAAGAGTGGTATCGACTCCGTCATCAATCTGAGAGCATTGCGCCTGAGCATATGTGCAGTAGGCTGCCAGTACAAAGGCGACGTTTGAAACAGCTGTCTGCAAAGGATTTGATGCGGTGGTTCTGTACGCTCTGGACTAGAACAGCTGTCGAAGGTGTGCGTAAATTATGTTTAATATAAATGCGTAGCGTAAGGAGCCTTTTCGCGTAGATGGAAATTATTGTTGGTTATGTAAATGCGTACTAGAAACAATTACATATAAATGCGGGGTAGAAATCGCCACTCGCTTTATGGCCAAGTATTTAACACTATTATTATTTAGCATTGCCTTTACAGGCAATACGTGTTTGTTTTTTGGCGTGTAAACAAATTGGCTTTTATTTGAGTAAATTTTCTGACCTCGCCACCTTAGTACGAGTGGAAGTCAATTTATTTTAACAGGGATTTTTCTTAAGCATATTAAGGCAAGTAAAGTAAAAGAGATGTCATTGCTATTGAGCTAGCTGGCAATGAGAGAGGGTAAAAGTAATTAATAAAACTTTTCTCCGTAGAAGACGCCGTGTTATAATATAAAAAAATATATTACTAATTTATCTGCCGATGAAAAACAAGAAAAAAATTCAAAGGGCACAGCTTCCTATATCTGCAATAAGGAAATCAGATGGCGAATAGGCTCGTTCTAACAAAGAAAAATCACGCACGTTTGTGACTCACCTGGCTGAAGTCGTTCAACCCAATGAAACTGTGCCAGTTGCAGTACATTTTCGCAGTGTGCCATGCCAGGCGAGATCACTCATTGAATCGGTCTCTCCACTAGAAGTTAAGACTGAAATATTCGAATTACATTTAGGTAAGCTCCTGGGCGTGACTTATTAGCGGGATAAATTATGAAAAAACTACCACGAAGAATGATTGTTCCTTTAACAGTTATAAGCAGCCGCATGTTAGTCTATGCTATAATCCCATTATATAAAAGTGTACTGAAATTGTGATTCGTAAACCCCGTAAACCTCCAAAAGACACCACATCACATAGACCAATTAACGTATTGCCCACATTAGGCAAAGTGTTTTTAAGACTGATACTAAAAGAAATTTAGGAAGATTTCGATCTAATGATTATTTTAGGATTGGAAAAATTTTAAGAGATCGCATCAGATAGTCAGCAGAGAAACAATGGTTCGAACGGCTCACCACATAAGTGTGTGTACATCCAGGAGAGGGACTTCTCGGCTCTACTCGTATGGGTATGATGTATAATCAACAACAGTATGGATTGCAGTAACTTACTTTTCAGGAAGTCTTTATTAGATGAGACTTCGATAGGAGGAAATTTGTGTGGCTTAAAGATTAAATGTATGGTACTTGACGGGCACCATAGGATTGTTTCTAGTTGATATCGACAAAATACAAATTGTTCTTATGATCGTTAACGTATGGAACGGGTGTGCATCAAGAAGAATTCGAAAGATGTGTGCAGTGTTGTTGAGTTATTTAAATTTTCTCGAGATAAGTTCACTTTATAATTTTATAAGGTATTAATTTATTGGGCGCAAGGTAAATGAGGTTACAGATAATACATAATACATTAATTTATTGGAGTACGTCATTCATTGTTGCAATTTTGGAAACTTCTGACTTAGCACATGTTTTCTGCAATAACGTTTTAAAAAGATCATCCTTAAGATATATTTTCTAGATTATTCAGTTTGGGTTGTTCTTTCTTGGTGCTATGCAAAACTGGAATTGGTTACTACCATAACAATTCTGACAGTTTCTATAATCCAGAAGGTCTTGGGATTGTTGCATAATTTGAATATGTCACTACTTTATGACATATTGTAATAACATGTAAAAGTTACAGCAAAAACGACATTTTTTATTTCTACATATAAATCGATTTAGTGCTATTCTAATAATTAGTAAAAAACTGAGGAGTACATGCCAGAGGATATAAAGACTTGACAATGGCAGACGTAGAAAGTTATCGGAAAGAAGAGCTTGCGAAGATGAGCCAAATGTATGTATGTATACATTGTTACTGGTTTCTTTTAAACTGTAGTTAATTGATAGTTTCATGAGTGTTTCTTCTTATACTTTAATTTGGGCAGTTGCCTTTTTTTAAGTGCTTCTGTATTGTGTTGTAAATGTTATTTATATTTGAGCAGTAAAATACACCCAGAATTTGTAGCTAAATGAAAATTATTTATGCAGGTATGGAACAGGAGGTGGAGGTGATGATTACGATCCTCACGAACACAGGGACATTCCGCAGGGCACCAAGTAAGTTTAGACATTTATCTGTTTTCTCATCTTTCGGAAGCTTAATGAAATCATTTCATCTTAAAAATGTCAGTAATTACCACGGTGAAAATATTTATAAACAGTAATAATATGTAGCAGTACGCCTATTGGTGTGTGCACTCAGATATGTATCACCATCGGGACTTCAATAACATAACTTTTGCAAGTTCTGTGTCAGTATTTTCCAGAAGTTATTTTTCTACTACCTAGTTGTTTACCTCAGTCTGTATTCTTAAGAGGCAGGCGTTCCTCTTACTCGTGTATCATTCAGTGTGTCCTTATTTGGTTCCAATCAATAATCATAGCAAATAAATCTATCCAGCTGCTCTATTTCATGGAATTATGATTGATTTTCGTATATATTTCTCTATCTTTTTACAATAGTTTATTACTACGAAGCTAGTTTGAGTAGTGTTGTCTGAGTAGCGAAGATTATTTGCTACGTATATTTTTCTGTATTGCGGTTCCTTCATAATTGATATGCAACATGATTTTAGTGGCGTTTGGTGTAAATCAATAGTTTTTTTAGATTATACGTATTTAGGTTAAACTTTTCTGATCACCGGGAAATTTTTCGGAATATGTTACAGGGATAACCTCGTTTCCGACAGTTAATAAGCTTAAAGGGGTTCCAGTAACTCAGCGTGAGGGGTGGGTCTTAAAATGAACCAGATCGGATGTTGGTGGCGATAATAAAAACAATTGCACTTAGAAAGATACGGGAACAAACTCGTGTTATTTCAATGACATCATCTGGAGCTTTGTCTTAACTTATAAGCTTATTTTACTGCAAAAAAACGCGTAACAACACGTAGTTTCACAAATGAAACCATACAGTATATATGAAAACTCAGCGGAAGGTAGAACTGCAACAAACAGTCCCTAAGAATCCAACGTGAAACATAATCCCTAGCAACTGTTCGCATGCTGTAGAATTCCACAGGAGACGACAATATTGGTAAACTGGTGCAAATCGCTTAAGGCGTTACCTCACTTTGAACAGGGATGCGCCCTAAAAGTGATTACACAACTTCAAGCTTACAACATTGGCAGATATGTAGGCAAAAAACTTGATTTAGTACATGTTCTAAATTTACGGTAAATAATACATACATGCAATGCAAACAGGTTTAACTTAGCTTGTGCAGTAATTTAAATTATCGTAAGATGTAAAAATCTTGGCTGGGGAATACTCTGCTAGCCGGAAGTCGTGCTTGACGGCCGGGCTTTGTTGAAACCAAAATGGATAGCTTCAATATTGTTGGCGAGCAAATTGGTGTTGTTCTATACGTGATATGATGGGAAACATTTTAGAGCTGTGTCGGATTATCAAATAAAAAATGAACAGCGGAGGTTCAAATATTGACTACGAGAGCTGGCGGCGATCTACACGCTGGCAACGCCAGGGCCGCCAGCACCTTGGCGAAACGATATGAGAGGTTCTTTAAGTATAACCAGTCGGAGATTGATGTGAAATTTAGCGGTACTCAAACGAGACGAGATCGGAATTTCAGAGGGGTAAGCTGGGAAGCTGGGTGTATCCGGCAGTGGTCGCAATTTGCTGGCACGGTAATGCTTTCCCAAGTATCTATGCTCACAGAACGATAACGGTCACATACGCATAAGCTCTCTGCTTGAAGTAAATTGCCCGACTGAAGATCGGCTCTCTGCCTGAACATGGAGAGAAGCTAAATTCGACTAGACGAATTGCCGACCCACTTTGGTAGCCCCAGCGAAGTATAGTAGTTAGGGAATTCGGCTGCGGTGCTGAGGTAGTCATTCAGATGTTTTTTTATTAAATGGCCTTCCTCAACTTTCTCCGCTGCTTGATAGATTCGAATTTTTTTGTAATAACTTATTGTGATACTTTTATGCATTTTGTTGTTAGTAAGGTTACCTACCGATACAAGTTGATCTTTGCATACTTCTTGAAACCTCTTATATCTATTTTTCTGTACTAATTACTTCGACACGAAGTGTACGAAGTATTGAAATTCCCTCATATCGAAAACCACTCTGAGTCAAATATCTCTAAAATTCGTGTCAACCGACTAATGAACCCCGATACCAAATCTCCGTCTTGGATGTGCGGATGTTTTGGTAAAGATCCCAGCCCACTAGATCCCTCCCTCGTATTGGGGGGTGCCTAAACGTGCTGTACGGTGTACGTATGTTATTATGTGTACACGATTCCTGTCGCCAGAAACCTTCCTGAAGTTTTGGATCGTTTTCATACGATAGGTCCTTCGAAAATTAAGGCAACATCAACTTTTGTGGTATGGTCAAAGGTAAAATTTTTTTTTTTTTTAAGTAAATAACTGGTTCATAACATTTCATTGTACTAGCGAAACGATGTGATGATGAGTGTCGAAGTATTCTTGGAAAGCACCGAAAGGAGCTACCGTATATTTGTTAATTGATATTCTCATACCTCTTATATTAAATTTTGTCAAGGGTTTTGTATTTCTTCGTAAGCTAAAAGAGCTCAAACCCGATTTACATTTTTCTCATAAAGATAAACTTAATTTCCAGAAATATGCAACCCCCTTTTTTAGTTTGAATGGTGCTGTTACTTCATACAAAATATTATCGGTGTTGGTAGTTTAGTTACCTAATTCGAAAATTTATATTTTGCTGCTTTTATTCTTGCTTTAATGTGTTTTTATGGGGTTATTTTATTTACCTACGAAATTGGTGGTAAAATTTATTTTCGTACATAGAAATGTTTACAAGTTTATACTTTTAGCTTTTTTTTTGTAATGGCATATCAGTTTACACAAGATTATATGCAAGCTCAGTTTCTAATGCTTCCTACAGAATCTTAGCATCTGTATCATTATTTCGGTTGCCTCATGCGAAAAACATCTCTGCATATTTCTTGAAATTTCTTATCTACTGTGCTCATCAAGTAAGTACATTTTGCTACTCCTGTCCTTAATTTTTTAGGGGTTTGATTTTGTTTCTATGAAAAATGCAAATAATAATGGTTAGATTTAATTTTCTGCCTGGATATGTTTTACAATATTATTTATCGTCAATCATTACCTTTCCTTGGCGAAGAGAAGATTTATATCCAGGCGATACCTAAGTATGCAGCCGCATTCTCCGCTTTTCAAAAGAGGCATTTCCTTCCTATATAATACTAGTATTTTTCATATATTTGAGTATTTCTTGACACTTCCTTGAAGTTTTTTTAGGGTGTTTACTTTTATTACCACGCTAAAATGCAAGAATTGCTGGTTAGGTTCATAATATTTGCAATTCTGTATCTTCTGAAGAAAACAAGATGAGACGGTGCAGGATGTTTATCAACACTTCGGCTCACTGTTGGTAAGGAGCGGTGTTTGCCATGCGCTCTTTGGAACACCCGCCCTTTAGGACATTTTTAGACTTCTTAATTGTCGAGCCTGTGATTTCGATGCGGTATGGTTGTTATCATATTATGTTATACATGTGATCGCGCACAGGTGCGATGACACATCCTATCTTATACGTCGAGCCTGAAACGATGCAACATCAAAAATATGTTTATGGCCAATGAAACCTTCGGAAACGGTTTCAGATCATTAAGAGACAAAATTCTTAATATAAAAACCGCTGGTATATATCACATTTTTTGCTCTTGCGGCTCGAGTTACATTGGACAGGCTCGTCGTTCCATTGATCCAAGGTTTCAAAAGCATAAAGGCGATTGCAACAGAAACGCATCAGAAAATCAGCCGTAGCTGAGCATACATTTACAAATAGGCACACCTTAGAATTTGAGCACTTTAGATTACTTGCCAGAATACCTCGCTACTCCTCACGAGTGATACGTGAAGCCATAGAAATAGAAAAATATCCGAATAACATAAACAGCGTTAAGCTTAATAAAACGTGGACTTCTGTGATATTCGATCTAAATCATTGCAACTACTGTGCGTCATACGGCCACGCCCTACGGATTACGTTGCACTTGCACGACCAATTAGCGTTACATCGCTCCGAGCTGCTGGGACAGAGTACTATACCCTGTGTCCACAGGGTTTCGCACCATGGCATCACAGCAACGTTAATTTATCCCAAAGATCAGCTCTTGCTTTTACGAAAACAGCTTAATGACAAACCCTATTATATTTATTTTTCTATGGCAATAAACGATTAGTCGTATTCAACTTGACGTATGGTGTCAAATTCGACGATAGCAGGTTAGGTTTTGTGTCAGTTTTGACGCAAAACTCAACCTGCTAACCTCGAATTTGACATAGACTTACAGTGCCACCAACATATTATTCATACGTTGTATAGCCCTGACCATTCAAAAACGACCAAAGGCACTTTATTTGTTACTTGCAAATTCAATTTTAATGGTCACTGCTTGGCAACCGTTTGACTATCAATTGCCACCGAAGAGTAGATCTTTAAAATAAACTAGTATCACTCCAGCGCCATGGTGCATAGTCTCGTGGACGCACGGTATATAGCTCCACGCCAACTTTCAGTTCTTAGTGCGACTTTCAGTATGATGATGCGAGCTGCAAGATATTGCGAAACGTTAGTCAATATGGGTGCACAAACAGCAACAAGACCAAATCTGCCTAAGTATCATTGTTCTCAAGGTACTCAAACAACACGAGCCACCAAAGAGCATGGCCATCGCGTGGTTCCTTGCTCGAGCTTACAAGGTGCAAGGCACATTAGGCCAGAGAATGCTGGGTGTTTATTCTCAAAGACTACGCGGTCTAAGCCGAAATTCTATGTTAACAAGAATAGAAAGAGAGAGACTTAGACAATTAGTTTCCGCACCATGACAAAATAAATAATCACTCTCATCTGGAAACTCTAGGTCTAGCAAGGTCCGTAAATATAGCAAACTTGGAAATAGATGTCATCTCAATAACTGCCATTTTCGTGCCCATTGACAATAAGTCCGTGGCAAAGCCGTAACGCTTGTTAGCGAAACGGTTGGGGTTAGTTGGTTACAAAATGGCAGAATGCGCATCTTTAAATTGAACTAACCATTCAAGACGCGGTTATAATTTATCTGTTTTTCCCCTGACAAAAACGACGAGAAATTTGGGTTCAACTTTGCGTTCAATACACTACAAAGTTTACATTTTCGGCCATTAGGCGTCATTTTCGTGTATAGTGGAAATACATGGGATGACCTATATTTTTAAGCTTGCTATATACACGGACCTCAAAGTCTAGGCATGAGGATTACCAGGTACTTTAGACGCCAACTGATATAGTCATATGGTCAAAGTCCTACTTAAAACTTTGCCGAGGCTAAGGTGATCCAACCCTAGCAAAGTATTTTTACAAGCTACTACGTTGTAACATGGGAACCACTGTGCAGAGGTTTCCACCTGCATTTTTTTATTTTTAAAATTTTCACCGGGACCGGAGATTAAACTCGCGACCCTTAGATCAGCAGTCAGAGTTCTTAAACCACTGAGTTACCGAGCCCGAAAGTAGTTATCAATAGTCTATGAGTAAAACAACATGGAATTTTTCTATTTTTACTTACACAATGCTTCTTAGAAAATCCAAAGCTGACTTAAGGTTTTTAATTAGGTAAAAATACGTAAATACTAATTAATGTTATTGTTTTCAGTTATTGCGAAACACTCGGGCATGTACTGAAAGCAAGTTTAGGAACTGGACTTTTGGCAATGCCCCAGGCGTTCAAACACGCAGGCATAATAAATGGATTTATTTTTACCCTTCTTATAAGTGGCATCTGTTTATATGGCATTCACATTTTGGTAAGTTTTACTCTAACTTAATAACGGCGTTGTAGGCTGTCATTTTCATTTTACAGTACGTCATTAATTTTTTTTGTAATAATTACTTTTTGCGAACGTCCAACGTTGTACTTAGTTTTTTTCAGCTACCAAGTCTTACATAATTCAATGTTCAGCTTAGCTGTTTCGTTAGAATTTAGCATGTTTCAAAACTTTTAAATTTTCTTATACTTTGTTTCTTGCGTTCATACAATTTTCTGGCGGCCTTCGTTCAATTATTAACATTTGTTTAGAAAAAGAGACGAACAATAAACATAAAGCTGTGGCCAAGGTGTAAGTGATATAGGTGAGTCGACTCCAAACGATTTTGAAGATTCTGGTAGTAGCTAATTTTTGTCCTAGTTTCCGTGTGGATCCAACAGGTGGCGAATGAGTAACGGGATAAAACGACATTGTGCCGCATTGTGACATTTAATTAATGTTTTGCATATTTTATTAAAAATGACAGAATGGTGATACGTTGTTACTTGTGACTGTGGTTTAATATTGTCTATTGGTAAAAAAATATCTGCTTTAGTGCCGTCAAATACCGAAATTCAAAAGAAGCGACAAAAAAATCGTTTGTGTTAACCTAGAAACCCCTATATGGACTAAAAGAAAGCAACTCAATCTTAAGTTGAGAAAATAGTAATGGTAGTTAGACTGCAATTCTAAAATGTCTGTTTAGTCCAGTCGATATCCACTTTTTACCTGGAAAGTATTCCGAAGGAATTTTGACAGGTTATTTGGAGCTACTCTAGGATGTCCATCCTAAGTTTTCAACCTCGATGACCCTGTGCTAACTTGGGGAGGGGGGCAAAAACCTCAAAATTTTCGGACTTTTTCAGTTTTTCACTTATATCTCGTAAACTAAGCATAGTTTGTGTCCCATAGTGTATTACGAAGTTGTAGATCATTAAATTTGCTAAAATTTGGTTGGTGAAATGAATTTTTAGACCCAATATTAATCGAGATACAGCCGATCAAAGTTAGAAAAAGTTTCTCAAAATGTAAAAAATAGCCGATAAACGAAGGTTTTGGCCCTTAGCTATTTATTACTATCATTTCCATGTTAATTATGTTTAATTACCCATTAATATCGACATATTGGAACACCTATGACACCTTTCCCCCAACCCCCCCTCATGCGAAGAACATCCTGTTTACTGGTCACAGCATTTCGGGGGGTGACAGCCATTATTCCTCCCATTGCATGGAACGTAGCATGTCCATCCAGTGTATTTACGTTGAAGTCCGCGTTGTCAAATATGAATTCGCTGAATGGATTGACTGAGACGTCAACTACAGATTCTTTTGCTTGCATAACATACGATCATTCAAGCCTAGAAGCTTTGTCATAGCTGGCTGAAAATCCCAAGGTAGCAAGGAGGTTCAGAAGAAGCTCGGATTCAAACTTCTTATAACAATATGTTGCCACACCAATCATAATGGATGACAAGAATGATTTTGGTCGAACGGCTACAATTATGGCATGTGCCAGCGCAAGACACTTCTTCTAACAAGGCTTCAATAAACCCTGTAAAATAATTTTCCCAGCAGTTTCCACAATCCGAGCGCGTTCTTTTTGCGGGTCCGACATCTTCCCATTAGAGTACCAGTTGTCCGACAAGATTTTGTGACCAATACTCTTGAAACATACAACACTCCCTCTGTTGGCCGACTGAGAAATGATAATGTCATCTCCTCATCTCCATACTTCTCTTCCAGACGCTTCTTCACTGTTTTATATGAGGACGGGAATCCTCAGGAATCTCATCTGTCAACTGTCCAAGAGAAAACTGGCATTCCTCCCTGTTTTCCTCGAGAAACTTGTACACGATTTCCATTGCTTGATCAATGCTGGGAGTAGGTTGTCCTCTCTTCTGAAGACGATCAGGTAATTGTAAACATTTTGAATGCATTTTTGGTGGTATTCTGCGTTTACCGCAACTAAATCGGTGTTCATACCCTCTAAAATGCCAATCCGATTTCCGTTTTTCCCCCACTCAGCTCCACGCTGCCTTACGTATGACAAAATCGTACTTGCTACTTCACTTTCACCATAGGATTGCGCCTTTCGAATAGTAATTTGTTCTGACTTTGCCTGTACCCTTTATTAACCGACTCTTCGCAAAAGAAGCACTTGTTGTTAAAATCAAATGATAATGAGGCTGTACTTCAACGTGTCGTCTTGGGGGGAGGTGTATGAGTTTCACTTTCACGACGCAAAGAAGCCACAATTAATTTCTCGTTGTTGTATTTTTTTTTGGCAAGCCGTGTGAATTATAATTTCTTCCACTCCTTCCAGCAAACGTTGATGTTCGCGCTGTCTTCGTTTTCCAGCAGAAGCAAGAAGCGTAGTAACTCCTCTCTTTTTCACTACAGACACTTCACCACCTTCCAAACTTTCCTCACAAAGAAAACACCGACCTGTCTCTGACGTTGAAGTTGATGCCATGTCAAACGATAAGTTGCCTACTCAATGGAAAACACTCGATAACTAAAACAGCTCGAAGAAAAAATACGCGATCGAAAATCATTTTGAATTATGAGAAAGAGAATTTCACCTAGAACGGCCAACATGAAACTGAGTTGTACGGAACTGATAGACAGAGGCTGGTAGCGGTGTCTGGTGGTGCGCCCCGTGGCCGCCGCGTAAACTACTAATCCCCAGAATCCTGTGAAACGTAAATGGAAAAACGAGATTAACATAATTAACATGGAAATGATGGTAATAAATAGTTATAGGGCCAAAACCTTCGTATTTCGGCTATTTTTTACATTTCGAGAAACTTTGTCTAACTTTGATCGGTTGTATCTCGATTAATATTGGGTCTAAAAATTCGTTTCACCAACCAAATTTTAGAAAATTTTATGCTCTACAACTTTGTAATACACTACGGCACACAAAATATGCTTAGTTTACGAGATATAAGTAAAAACTGCAAAATTCCGAAAATTTTGAGGTCTTTGTCTCCCTCCCCAAGTTAGCACAGGGTCATCGAGGTCGAAAACTTAGGATAGACATCCTAGAGTACCCCCCTGTAAAACTGCTGAAACCAGCATGGAGCTACGACGACGTCCAGTTGTACCGTATCTATCAAATGTTGAAATCTTGGAACGTGTTCAATCTAAGATACTTCAAATAATACCCATTCCACCCTACTATGTTTCTAACAAAGAAATCAAGGAGGATCTGAAACTCATATCAGTGAAAGAAGAGGCAGTTTAGTGCAATGCGAAATATCTTCAGAGATTAAAAATCCATCCTAATCCATTAGCATTAAATATACTGGATAACAGAGAACAAGTGATTAGACTCAAACCATGAAGGCCGTTTTGAAGGTTAGAATTCAGGTGATAACAGCTCGAATCAGGTCAAGGTCGTTGGCGTTTTACGGCCAATGCTGAACTTATGCGTTTCAGGGGCCCCGGACTGGTTGCTGAAGGAAAGGGAGAACCCAAAATAGATGGATGCTTTCGATAAGAATCGGTGCAAATAGTTTTAAAAAAACTTACCCCAGACTATTTCCCACATCTCTTATTATCCAATGAAAAGCCATGCTTTTTCAAAATTCAACCAATCGTGTGTTTTTGTAGTGGCAAAAATTCGAAATTTTCCCTTGGGGTTTTGTCAGTTTTTTTGCCACTTGCATCCACGGCAACCACCAAATATGTTGCTTTAATCAAGGTGGTATTTAAGAACCGTCATTTAAAGTGTCATTAGGAATTAGTCCACAAAATGTATTACGGGCTCATAATTTTGCTCGGCAAATGTTTTACTCACGATTTGTTGTTTTTTTGGTAATGCCCCTCGACAAACTAACTTTGCCAAATTTCCTCGCCTTCGGCTCGGGAATTTGATCAAGTTTGTCCTTTGACATTATCAAAACAAAATACTTTGGTAAAACATTTTTACCGGCAAAAGCACTTGCCTTAATACATTATTACTGATAAATTTGGGTCACGTGTAGCAATGACAGGTGAAGCACATATAAAATCCGCCAACTAAGCATGGGAAAATAATTCTTCACCGAACTGCCCGGACTACAACAAGCCGCAACTCCTGCTGGAACCACGAACCAAAACAACCATATTCTGTAAGCCCGTAAAGCTGCAGGGCAATTTCAAAGACGCTACAACCAAGTCACCGTCACGGCGTTCGACAGGAAAATAGAGACGCGTTCAAACAAAATCCAACATTCGAGTGGCTTGTTCGCGCTGCTAAGAGTCAAGGGGGGCCGTGAGTGCGCGAACATACAAAAACCTGCACCACAGACATTAAAAATATAGACGGCGCACACACCGAGCTGTGAAAATAGAAGAGCCATCTAAACGTAACAAGTGATGTTCGCATCAATCTCAATCGAGTAAAGCCGACATATATGGAAGATAACAGCGAAGGAGCAACTAATACCCACAAAGACTATGTGATCGGATACGGACACCATGTCTATTTCAAGTGAGGATATCTTTCTTCCGTAGAGTGATTATGTGCGAATCAAGAAGCCATGACAGTTACAAAACATTTAATTATTATTTTTAGTGGCTTTATTAAAATTTCACTCTACCATATGGTTAGTTTTTTATAGCATTATTTATATTTGAAGTTAATAAACGTGTTCATTAGCTAATTCTTGCATTACTAACCGCGTATTTTCTATAAAGCTGAGGATATATTACAAATATGCAGTTATTATTCTTGCAGCAAAGTGAATTTGAAGAACTAGGAACGAAGAATACTTAATAGTGAAGAAGTATCAAGTGTATGCCTGTTCTGGACAGGGTATTGTAATGCAACCACAATCATTTAAGGTTTTATATCCTAGTTGCGTCTTGGTCTTCTCAGTTTTCCTTCGTCAAAGGTGTGTATCTGCAACGATTTTGTAGTTGACACCTCTTAAATTGCTTCAATTCTTCTACCTTTCGCTTCTTATAAAGTGTCTTGGTAGACTTATGCAGCCGTGCTTCTTCTTCCCTTAACATCGTGTAGCTTTCTATGGCTTCCCGTATATAAGTAGCAATTATTAGCATCAAACTATTGGAAGCAATAATTTCATAGTAACCGTTTGCTTGTAGATCCGTTCACAGTACAACTTATGCAAACAGTTAAAAGTTCCTTACCTTACTTACCCTGTTGCTATGAGAGCATCTCTTCTGTGCGGACCGATGTGGTTAACTAAATTTGCTACTACGGCACCGTAAGTAAAACAATTGTCTATTCATGTACCATTTACGGTTATTATAGTTATATTAATAGCAATCTGAAGAAGATATAAATTGAATTATGATTAGTATAAATATCAATATCAAATCTTTAAAAAATGCAAAGAAGTGCAATTGTATATGGTACAGGACATTCCGTTTGGAAATATCATCATATAGTCAAGCTTAAGATAAGCGAGGTACCCAGCATGTTCATAATAATTAATCACACGTGCCTTGATTTCTTCTATATAAAGGTTTTGTTTCTATGAAATATTGTACCATACTAATAAAGGGATTTGGGTGCAACAATGCGTTGTTTAATACCCTTTGTACTAAATTTAAAGTGCATTACAAATCTTTAATGTTACGGAACAGCCCATACTTTTCTTCTGTAAGATTTAGACAAGACGTGGAAATATGATAGAGTCTAATTTTTATTTTTACAGGGTGTTTGTAGACGTTTTTCTGATCATATACCAAGTAGGTACATGCTGTTCATATGTTATTTTTGTTGCTGAAAACTTGAAGAAGATGGTAGATTATAAATACTCAACAGATCTCAGTTTAGATTGGTATATTCTGATTATTTTTGTACCATTCCTTCTCCTGCTTTTTACCCCGAACATGAAATGGTTGGCTCCGTTTTCCCTGCTTTCAAACGTCCTCACTTTCATTACTTGTGGAATTCTGCTACACTACATCTTCACGGGATTGCCGCCTTTTAGCGAGATGTCATACTTTGGGCCCGCTGAAGATTTCCCGCTATTTGTTGGTATGGTGCTGTTTGCCTTAGCCGCTATGGGAGTGGTGAGTATTGTTCACCCATATCAGTTTTTCGTTTTGTTTCTTTAATGGTAGCAAATTGGCTTTACGTTTCTAGATAACTACAGTAGAGAAAAATATGAAGACACCTAGCCAATTTGGCTGCACTTGGGGCGTGGTAAACGTTTCAATGGCAATAATTACCGTAACATATGCTGCGATGGGCTTCTTAGGTTACTGGAGACACCCCCATGACATCAAACCCAGCATTACCCTTAATCTGAACGAGCACGACGTGTAAATATCTTACGTTATTTGCAATCCCACTCAAAATGCGATTGACTTTTAGCACAGCAAAAGCGATACAGGGTTTGTATGCCGTTGCTATCTATATTTCGTATGCTCTGAACGGAATGGTTCCAGTTGACATTATATGGGATAATTATATGTCTTATCACTTCAAAGACAGCCCACGCCCCTGGATGTGGGAATACTTGGTTAGAACGTTAGTAGTAATCGTCACATGTACGTACTAGCTGGAAATGTCTCTGTAAAATAAACTAATGTTTTTCAGTTGTTCTCGCAGCTACCATACCACTGTTGGGTGAGGTCATATCTCTCTGCGGAGCCTTGTGCATGTCAAACTTGGAGATTATTTTTCCAGCGATTATACATATGTGTGTTAGATGGGACAATCTTGGTAGAGGAAAGTGGGTTTTAATAAGCGATGTAATCATGATCTTCCTAGGGCTGGTTGGTTTTTTCTCTGGCACTTACAGTAGCGTTCGTGACATAATTAAGAAACTAAGGAAAGTACGCCACTTTAAAGTATAACTCTAATAAATCAATTTTAAGCATTGTTGCACTTATAGCAAAGCAATTGTCAATTACATATTATGTGAACTTCTTACACCACAAATACCTACTTCATCTTACAATGTTGCAAATCTATTTAAATGTAGATAACCATTCTATAATAAATTATAATATTACAAAATGTTACATTTACACAATTCGATATATTTACATATAGTCTGTTCACTAAACATAAAAACACAAAGTGGCCTTTGATTTCTACAATTTCAAGAGTGTACTTCCAAAATGCATCTTTTGTCTAGGAATGTACATACAAAAAGTTACTAAAACAAATAGGTTAAGAGTGTGACATTTAATTAGCATCTGTCATAACTACTTTTAAGGATGTTAAACGAATACTGTGTTGGATACTATTGATGTAGCATTTATTAATAAGTATTTTTATTACATTTTTAAAAGTAGAGGCAAGAATTTCCAGAATAGTATGTACTTTGACACTAAATTAAGGATATTTATGAATTGTCATTTTTAAATTCAAAGTCACCTTTATGCATGTATGGAAACGTTTGCAAAACAAAATACAGAATTTTACGTATATACCAACTTCAAAAAAATTTATATGTTTTTGTGTTTACTGAATGGCCTATATATATTATTACAGGTATTACATAATAAGAACGTTAATAGAGATATTATAAAATTAGAATAATAATACAGACTGCTACACCAGCAACTGTAAGTAAAAATGTTACAACTGCGATAACTATAACAGTTATAGCTTGCTTCTCACTTTGGGGAGATATTTCTGCGGCAACAGTTGAAGATGTATCATTAGAAGTCGTTGATGATGTTTTAAAAGTAGAATCTGTAGCCATAGTAGTGGGTCTAGTAGTAGTAGGCTTTGAAGTACCTGATGGTGTGCTAGTACTAGTTTCGAAGGTAGATGTCTCACAAGTGGCATTAGAAGACCATGTACTTTCTGCTGTAGTTGGAGATGATTCTAAAGTAGACTCGTTAGTGGCAGACCCTGCAGTACTTGGTGATGTGTTAGCACTAGTTTCAAATGTAGATGTCTCATAACTAGAAGATGATGAGGTGATTTTACTTGAACCTTGTTCTGATGTACATTCTGCTGTTGTATCCGTAGAAGGTTCTAAAGTGAACTCAGTAGTAGTAGACTCTGAAGTACCTGGTGATGTGCTAGTAGTGCTCTCAAAGTTAGATGTCTCAGATGTAAAACTAGGAGATAATGAACTTTGTGCGATTTTAGTCGTAGATGGTTCTAAAGTGAACTCAGTAGTAGTAGACTCTGTAGTATCTGATGATGTGCGAGCACTACCTTCAAAGGTAGACGTCTCAGAAGTGGAATTAGGAGACGATGTACTTTCTGCTGTAGTTGGAGATGATTCTAAAGTAGACTCACTGGTTGTAGACTCTGAAATACCTGGTGATGTGCTAGTAGTGCTCTCAAAGGTAGATGTCTCAGATGTGACATTAGGAGATGTACTTTGTGCTATTGTAGTCGTAGATGGTTCTAAAGTGAACTTAGTAGTAGTAGACTCTGTAGTATTTGATGATGTGCTAGTACTACTTTCAAAGGTAGAAGTCTCAGAAGTGGAATTAGGAGACGATGTACTTTCTGCTGTAGTTGGAGATGATTCTAAAGTAGCCTCACTAGTAGTCGACTCTGAAGGACCTGGTGATGTGCTAGTACTGCTTTCAAAGGTAGATGTCTCAGATGTGAAATTAGAAAATGATGTACTTTCTGCTGTTGTAGTCGTAGATGGTTCTAAAGTAAATTCAGTAGTAGTAGACTTTGCAGTATCTGATGATGTGCTAGTACTACTTTCAAAGGTAGACGTCTCAGAAGTGGAATTAGGGGACGATGCACTTTCTGCTGTAGTTGGGGATGATTCTAAAGTAGACTCACTAGTAGTAGACTCTGAAGTACCTGGTGATGTGCTAGTAGTGCTCTCAAAGGTAGATGTCTCAGATGTGAAATTAGGAGATAATGTACTTTGTGCTGTTGTAGTCGTAGATGGTTCTAAAGTGAACTCAGTAGTAGTAGACTTTGCAGTATCTGATGATGTGGTAGTACTACTTTCAAAGGTAGACGTCTCAGAAGTGGAATTAAGAGACGATGTAATTTCTGTTGTAGTTGGAA
>OW679199.1:13741910-14100391 GCA_940337035.1 Agriotes lineatus | reverse complement strand
ATGTTGGATTGGGCCCTGAAGCGGATACGGGCTGCTGCTGTAGCCAGAGAAAAGTCAATCCGTCGCCAAAACTGCTCGCATCTGGGACTCACGCCGCAGAAGCCGTTTGCTACGATGTATTTGGCAACAGGAGCAGATCGCTAGGAACCCGCAATCCTTATTGGCTTGATGCCTAGGAGCTGGTGGCTTACCACGATATTAGATCTCACAAGAAAAAACAAAAAGGAAAATCTCATTACATGGAAATCATCCGGAACGTGCTTGAAGAGATGCCGTTATGCATATTTCAATTGTTACAGAAACTGTGGCTTCCAAAGTCTACTAGTTAAAACTACGCCAAATCCTCAGAGGTGGCTTCTAAATAAATTGTTTCGAGCCTAGCCTGCTTTGAGCACGGCTCACTATCGAAAGAAAGCTTGCACTGATAAATTCTTCGAAGGTCGAAGGTTCCTTGGCAAAATAAAATCACACCACGCCAAAAGCGGGGCGGGCAGAAAAAGCATATTCGAAAACAAACTGCCTCGAGGAACTATTTTTAACGTACGCAAAATAAAATGGGGCGTTACATCGTGTTTAAATTCACGATTATACTTGCAGAAAGGACGCTTGGAGAAATATTGCAAAAATACTCTGAACAACTCTTTTAAACAATAGACCCCTGCGCTTACACAGTGCGCTATTGTTATCTCAAAAGCAAACGGTAACATACAGTAATATAAAAATGTATTGAATTGTGTTAAAAATTAATGATATGTATTTTCATTTATGCATTCATTGCATAAAACTAGGAAAAATTACGATATATTAATTAATCTTGAAAAGAATGTTTGTTTTTATACATAAACAATAACAAAATTGCACAATTGTGTGTTATACATGTGCAATTGTGTGTTATACATGTTTTGTTACAGTGAACATTCAAATTCCATTAATTTACTATAATGAGAGTGCCGTGACCTAAAGACAAATTCATGCTGAATGTACCTAATAAATTCTAACTAGCAGTTCAGTGAGACAATGTCTCATTTAATAAAACAAAAAAGACCGTTTTGCAAATAGAACGCGTATTCACCACACGTACGTATATGACGTCATTGTTGGTAGCAAACTACCAGTCGCATTCGCCTTGATAAAATTTGCCTAGAATCTAACCTAAAAAGTTAGGATTAGGATAATTATTAAGATAATAATTAGTGTTAGACACTGAAATTCGGTTCCTGACCTGACATGACCATTCCAAACATATAACTTTAATAACTTTTTTCTCTATCTCTAACGGTTTGGCTGCTGAAACAGCGTCCCAGACAGACAAAACAGCGTCCCGGACAGACCAGCGTCCCGGACAGACACGTCTATTAGATAAAGGATTAATAAATTTAAGTGGCGCATGCTTTATAATATCTATCATAACTCTATAATAAAGCAGAACAGTTCCCAAGGTCAAACATATCAACTCGTGGTCTATGCGTAGTTACGAATGTGGGCGGCGTCTTGATATTAGCAGCGTTGCCAGACCTGGTACAATTCTAAGAATCTGGTACATTCTGAAACCGTTTCCTACAAAAGTACATTTTTAAAACGGGCATGCGCTCAGTCTGGCAACCCTGCATATTCTGACCCGAGTCGTGCCGACCTACCGATGCCATCGGTGACGTAACCGATCCTTGCCGTTTATGTTTGTAAAAGTGTGGTTAAAGTTTACAAATGGAAACAAAATTTATTTTATGTACAAGAATCTGATGAAATCGAAAATACTGCAACGTGCATCCAAATGGAAGGTGTATAAGTCAATGATAAGGCCAGTGATGATCTACGGGTGCGAGACGTGGTCGTTAACAATGAGAGACCAAAACGCACTACGAACTGCAGAAAGAGCAATAATGAGGAAGATATGGGGCCCAGTGCAAGATATGAATGGCCCACGGCGTAGAACGAACGTGGAATTAGACGTGCTAATAAGTGGTGCAGATATAGTGCGTCTTGTGAAAGCACAAAGACTCAGGTGGTTGGGGCATGTCGAGCGGATGGCGAGTGACAGGGCAGTAAAAAGCGTTTTCGAATGGAGGCCGGACTACGGAAGGACCAGGGGAAGACCCAAGGAAAGATGGCTAGACGGTGTTCAGCGGGACTTGAGAACCTTAAGGGTGCTCAACTGGAGACGAGTCGCACAGGACAGAGCCCGGTGGAACAACGTTGTAAAGGAGGCTAAAATCCACAAAGGATTGTAACGCCGGTTAAGTAAAGTAAGTAAATTGTAGCAACTGTTGAATTTGAAAAGACGTCATTATTATCAAAGCAAAATCGTTGATATCAAGAAGCCCTAAATCACTTTCAACACCTTGTTCTTTATACCGGGTGGCCATAAGTACCTGCTACCTGATATCACATTACCTTTGGAATCAACACCGCTTTATTAAAGCGATGAATACAACTAAACTAATAAATGTCATTAATGTCATCACAACTAAAATTCCTGTCTGTCAAAAATTATTACTGATTGCAATAAATAATGGAGTTAGAACAGGAGATTTTTATAATCGAGTTGTAGGCTAAACTGCAGAATCCGGGGCACATTCTCCTCCTCTTATTGCATTTTATTACATTACATAGGTACCAATACTTATTGTAATTGAAATATAATACTAACCCAACATTTATAAGTAGCTAATTCCATGGCTACCGAGATCTCAGATATTTATGGTCACCCGGTATAACAATACTGGACACTCGTCACATAGACTTTTCGTATCTTCAACCCACAATTTTATGTATTTGTACTATAATCTATACCTACAAAAATCTCTTAGGCCAGCTACAGTAGGATCGGCCTGCCGAAAAAATCCAAGTGAGCTGAGATTTTGCATACACCTTTGACATTACAAATAATGTCTCAAAAGTCCCCATCGATATGGCGCTTGCGATTTGAGTTATTCAACGTCAAAGGTCACAGAAATAAGTTTTTCGCAAATATCTCGCTTTCTATGGGTCGTATGACTTTTTTAGTTATTACAAAAAATGAAGGCTAGGAAATTCTCTACAAAAAAGATTATACAGGTGCTTTACGTACAACTAACCATTCAGTAAATAACACACTGTTGAGTTTTGCAGACGGGTTTTACTTCCTTTTACGATAAAGGAAGTATTGCATTCACCCCAAAAATTCTAAATTGAGTTTTCAACAGATCTTCACGTTTTAGAGTCCGCTGAACCCAAAAACACGTGTTTTTGTTCATTGGTCGGTCTGTCTGTCTGTCTGCGAACAGAATATCTCATAAACGGAAAGAGGTATGGCGTTGAAACTTCAAATATAAGTTTTGTGTACTTTCTAAACGCGACAGCTATCTTTTGAAGAAAATCGCATAACCGGAAGTATGATGTTTACTCTTGTGTTTCAAAAACGGCTCCAACGAGTTTTTTTAAACTTTACATTTTTATTACATTTTATATGTGGATTGATTGAGATGAGTGATTTTCAAGTTGAATTTTAGAGGTATTCAACTGAAAAATCACTTATCTCACATCAATACACACCGGTTATGTGATTTTCTTCAGAAGCTTGCTGTCGCATTTAGATAGTACAAAAAACTTATATATGAACTTTCAACGCCATACCTCTTTTCGTTAATGAGTTATTCTGTTGGCAGACAGACCGACGGACGGACACACAGACCAATGAGCAAAAACATGTTTTTTGGGTTCAGGGGACTCTACAACGTGAAGATCTGTTGAAAACCCAGTTTCCGAATTTTTGGGGTGAATCCAATACTTTCTTTATCGTAAAAAGATGAGGATCTATTACGTGCTATAAATTCAAAATAAGCCCTTTTCTCATTGTTAATAATACGTGTAGTAAAGTTTCGGAGAGATTTGTAATAGTTCCAATGAGCTGGATTTTTAGTCTTTCTAAATTTTAATTTGGCTTTATTTCGTAAAGACATAAGCAGTGTAACATTCTCCGTAATCCACGGAGCTCTTTTCTTCGTAATTCTAACTGTTTTAACAGGAGCATGTTCGTTCAATAATGAAAGTATTTTAGAAGTAACAAATTGTACTTTATCATCCACATCCACCATTTCATAAATTAGATGAAATTGAATTTGACATAGCTCACGATAGAACAGAGAATAATCAAAATTTTTGAAACACCTAAAAGTTAGATATTTTGGTTTCACTGTAGTTTAGATATAGCTAAATTACAATAAATTAATTCATGATCAGAAAGATGCTGAAGGCCTACCCCTGAAGAGGTCACCAAACTGAGATCAGAAACTAAGATAACATCAATAAGAGATTCTGTATTGTTTTGAGTTCGTGTCGGCTAATTAATAATTTGCTTAATATTTAAAGTTTCAATCATAGAATTAAAGTAAATAGTATCAGGATTGTATAATTTTAAAAGATTAACATTAATGTCACCAAGGCAAACTAACTGATCAGATATAACTATACACACAGCAAGTGACTGTTCAAATTCGTTACAAAATGATTTGTAGTTTAAAGAGGGCGGTCTATAAACTACTCCTACAACTATATTTAAATTGTGCACCCTAAGTTCCAACCACATTTGCTCTATATTATCATTAGTAGCAATAATTTTGAAATTAAAACATTTACGAAAATAAATACAAACTCCACCGCCACGCACACCACGGTCTCTTCGAATCAGACGATAATTATCAATAGCAATTGTATCATTATCTGTATCTTGTGTTAACCATGTTTCACTAATTGCAAAAATGTCATAATCAGATTCCAGAATGGCACTCCTTATTTCATTAAATTTTGGAACCAGTGATCGAATATTAATATGGCCAGCTTTGATCGAATGGGATCCGGAAGTCATCTAAAATTAAAAATTAAATATAATGTATACAAACAAAAATCACAAAGTAAAACAAGCAAAAATATTTAGGTAACAAAAAGAACTATTCAGATAAAAAAATTAAAAGATAAGTTACTAAGATGCATTGGGTTCGCCGACATCTTTCAGATTTTCACCGAAATCCGTAAATTTTATCCTTTTAATGCCGCCTTCGGTTTTCGCCAGAATTTTGCCATCACAGGACCACACATTTTTCGAACCATACTTTTTTATTGCAGCTTGAAGAAGCTGCGTACGACGTCTAGTTAGATCTTCCCTGATAGTGATGTTTGTACCCTTTAACAGCTTTTTCTTATTATATACAGATTTTTTTGTATTCCTTGAAACAAATTTGACGATTATAGGTCTATGGTAAGATGGCCTACCGGGTAATCGATGACTAATGTCTATCATGGAGCGAGTTATTTCCATTCCAAGCTTATCATAGGGGACTAATGATAAATTTATTTCGCGACATATTTTGACTGCGCAAACTATTTAGGCACAAGAATTGCTACTGTAAGATAAAACGTCGTATATCACACGTGAGCGAAATGCCATTATAAGCTCGTGAGAAATTGTATCGCTCGTGCTGGGGCACTCGCGATTCAAAATTCTCACTCGCAAATAATGATGCATTTCTCTCACTTATAATATATACTATTATTTTAATGGTATTTACTTTCTGGATGGTGTATTAAAAGATGTGATAGAGTAAAATTAAAGAAACGGAGAATAAACAAATTTTAATAAACAGACTGAATAAATAAAGTAACAAATGGTATGAAAAAGAATAAAACATTTAATAATGGTAAATAGTCTTTATGGGATAAATAAATCTGTAACTTGCATTTTGTGTGTTTATTCAGAAAATAATGTTACACTATGTTACACAACAGATGAAATATGTACGAACGGTTTTTCGAAATCTTCTTATCTTCTCTTCCTTTTTTAAGCTTTCACCGTTCCCTTATTTTGATTCACCGCCCCCCAAATGCACCCGAGGCTGCTATCACCCCCATGGATCGTTCCAGCGCCCCCCAAGGGGCGGTGTCGCCCACTTTGGGAATCACTGATCTAGGGTAACCTATTATATCGTCCACAGATATCCATCAACATTTGCCAGATAGTATATCCAGCAATCAGTGAGACATCTACAGCCACTCACGGACATCCACACAGATCATCAAGATCCAACAGTATATCTATCAACTTTGGCCGGACAACCAGGAATGTCTTCAGAATATCTTAAGCTATCAGCGCGACATCCTTGGACATTAGAGTGAATATTATCGAACATACATCGACATTTGCTCTCTCCGAACATCGATGCAAGGTCCATGAATATTAAATGAACATTCACGGATATCTACAGAATCAACGAGACATCTACATACATACTCCACATCTATGTCGGTGAGACATCCAATGACATTCAAGAACACCGGCACAACCTTCTTGCACATTTGCACAACATTCATGAATATCGATGAAGTATATGTAGACATTAGCAAAATATCCATGAACACCTTTGGGCATCCACTGACACCAGTGCAGGATGCACGTACATAGACGAGCTATTCACGGAGATTCATGAACGTAGGCGAAACATTTCGGGTCATCCAGATATCCAGGTAGATGGAATATTCCGTCATCAGTGAGACGTTCACAGACGCTCACGAAAGTTCCCATCGATCAGCAAGGTCCAACAACACTGGCTATACAACAAGAAATATCGACCGAACATCTCAATCCATTAGGGCGCTGTCCTTCGGCATCTAAAGACACTAGCAATCTATCTGCAAACATCCATTTGAATTGGCTGGATATGTATGTACATCCCGGAACATCCATGGAAAGTCCATGGACATCTAGTGAACATTCACGGACATTGCAGAGCATCAGCATACATGCTCAGACATCTAGACACATCGGCGACAGATCCATTGATATTTACAATTACATGTGCACAAATAGAGAACATCGCAGAAATGTTGATGGAGATTTGATAAACATCAGCGGAACATTCATGGATATCGGCTGAATATCCACATTCTGGAAAATCGGCGAAACATCCACAGACATCCAGAAACAACGGCGAACCTCAGTTATTGACTGATACAGACATTTAGGGAAATTGGCTGGATATTTATATGAAAAGAAGGGCTCTATATAGTTTACGCTCCATGTATTGAGACAATAGATTTAATAGTACATTATTTTCTATCTTCCCATTGTAGTAGTGGTAACTCTCTCTCCAATTAGAGGTAATATAGATGAGAATTATTAGAATGCGTTATAAGAGGCATTCATGTTGGTTGCCTTTATTGTTTACAGTATATTTTTAACCAGCATTTTATGGTATTATACCTTTCCGTTTAATGAAAAGTCAGTCGCCAAAGATTTACAAGGGTTCCTAGCTCCTAATTCGAAAAAATGGATCTTTCACTTCACGTAATTGAGATTATGTATTGATAATTGAGGCTATATTCATGGAATGCTTTAAATAATTGCTTCATTAAAATCAAATCGGTATGCAGAGAGAGAAGTTTAGAAACTTTGCCTTGGAACCTTCAATGCCTAAATATGTGTTTCTACAAAAGTAATTTCTGCAATACTTTTTTTCATCCGCATTACTACAGTAAGAAAGTAGGTAAGCAAGCACAGATACGACACAATAAACTGGAAGTTTATAGTAAATAATACAAGATAGACATTGTGCGTTACAGAAATTGCATAAATATGATTTTTGTGTCTAACAGTCGACAGAGTGATCATAGCCAACATGATTGCCAACATTCGTTAAAGGATATGGCACCTTAAGAAGAAGAACAGTAATATAACGTGGTAGACATTGACTACGTTAAACGTGGAAATTAGCATATTCAAATTTCGATTTTCACTTGTATTGCAAAACTGTTACTAATTAGTATTTCTAACTGTTCTAAAATGATATTTCAAATATCTTCTTAGTATTACTGTAAATTCATCAATTTTAAACGTGTGGTCGTGCATCGTGCTACTTATTAAAGCTTTTGCAAATTTTTTGAATTTACAAATCACTTCATTTCCTTCGAAAACTTTCCGTAGGCAGGGTGACGCTCTTTCTCGGTTTCTATTTTATTTTTAGATATTTTTGGGGGTCTTAACTTTACTTGGAAAATACTAACAAATCCTGAACTAATCAGACTGGTGCAGAGATTTACCACACCAATAGAATCAATTTTGCACCAGCCCCGTCTTATAGCTGCGAGACCTTGCGGTGTGCGGGTGTTTTTAAGTGTCTTCCCTAGTTTATGCAAACGAGGATCATCACTCCTGTAAGGTTTTCTAATTTGATTACTCTCTTTTGTGGTTTTACTCGTAACCTCTTCATGCAGGCTATGCGCTGCAGCGCCTCTTGTTTTCCTTTATACTAGAGGAACGCCTCGATATTGTCTAAACGTGCAGTAATTTTAAGTCAAAATGAACCAAACCAACAAAAGTCAAAGAGTAGCCGATCGCAAAATAACATAGAAAAACATATATCGTTAGAAGCACACCGAGATATATTGCATCACATTCTATGATTTGCCGTAATTCACCTCGCACAACCTTCCGAGGTAGTAGAGACAGATAAACTCGAAGGAACGCTCTACCACATTAAGACAATGCAGAACGTAAGCGAGGTATATAAAATTTAAGAACATCTACAATAAATTGCACGGTTTAGTTCCAAATCACTACCATCTAAAAAGGATTTAATAAATTAAAAGCGACTGGCAATGATTAGGCGAAGCTTAGAGTCTAGTTCCAATGAGTATGTCTTTAAATCCAATTATATTAACTTCCTCACAATTGACCACGGCCTCGTCCAATAAAGATACGTCTACAATAGCGTCAAATCATAGCTATAAGCGAGGAACAATGCGCGTAGCGGTAAAATTAAACCGTTTGCTGTTTTTCCAAGAAGAGAGAAACAGCATAAATTCATGATTTTTTCCCGCTTCTTATTAAGGTAACAGGTTGTTCAATCCATCTTTTTAGAAATACATTAGAAAATAAAATAAATCAAGAAAAATGTGTAATCAACAAGGTGATTGTTTACAACAATTTCTGTTAAAGCGAGCAACGCAAGAGCTGTAGCTACGATACCAGGTATTTACGAAGTACGGTAAAACACCTCTCCTGCACACACTTGGAGTTGTTCGCGATGACATCTCAGAGAAGTGGTGATTTTTCGGGAACATCTGTTACCAAAATACCTCTTTCGTTCTTTTGAAGGACATAGTTTTCAATAATTTTTGTTTCAAATATTTTGCAGCCTTAAGCGAAGTACTAGAAGAAGAGTTTATCTATTTAAACAAAGTTTTCGATATGTGTTAATTGAAAATTATGTTGTAAGTGTGGCTAATTATTATTTTTCAGACATTTTCACATTATCACAAGATTTGGGGACTGAGTTAGTCGTGTCGGACTTCATTGCTAAAGGTCAAATTCTTACAATTCCTCTTCCTTCTATTACTGAACATTCAGCCTTTGGGCACGTTGACCTTGGTTCGAATAGAATCACGTAGAGAAAAATGTTTCAAACAAAAGTTGTTGGAAATTTTATTCTTCATAAGAATGGTAATATGATTTTTGATCGCATTATTAAGGGGAACGCAGATATTTGCGAATTATCGGCTTTGCCTGCAATTTTTGGCAATGTGGCAATATGACTCCGTGATTTAATGTTCTTAGAAATTATCTAATGACTGGACTACATAGGCAACTAAATTAGCAGCGCAACAACCCAACACAAGCACTAATGCTGACAATTTTCAAAAATACTCTAAAATCGAATGAAAATACGGAAAGGACAAGTACCCCTGCATATGCGACGATAACATTTTTCTAACCTAGCATTTTATTGGAACTGTTTCCGAGAGTCCCTCTTACGCTCTGTAGTAGTTGAATTCTTTGTTTGCCTTCTACTTTCTCGATTGTCGTCGCAAACCACATATTCACTTTAAGTTTTTACTTTATTAGTTATTAACGATATGAAAAACACTGCAGTTCTATTGCCGATTTTCCTTATTTAAGAATTTCTCATATGAACTCTTATGGACAAACTGAATTATGTGTACAGAGAATGCCTAGGAGAGCTTTGTATCTTGTTTAATAGCTAAATTACATTTAAAAGACCATCGAAATAAGGATAACGAAGCCATCTATAACTCAAAGTGTAAAAATCTAAATTTGTTATAAAACCTATAATAATTTGTGTGCCCATGCTTTTTATAAACTGCTAACGGGCAATTATCTATTTTGTATTATAGATAAATTCATAGGCTTCAAATAACTATTTTTCTAAAGAATACATCCTCAGATTCTAAGATTCGGTATTGATCTCACGCTATATTCCGGAAATGCGAAGAAAATCAATGCGTCAGCTTTCGGCCTTTAAATTACGCGGATAAGGCAACAAACGGTAGTTGAAGGTATGTAGGACTGGAAGACTTCAAAATGTGCCTCACGTCTTTCCTGAATTTACATTGTTGGGCCGAGAGAGTAAATTACAGGGGCTCAGTCAACTCGGAGAGATTTAGCCCCCTGGGAGATGACAGTTTATTGGGATAAGCACTTAATAGACGCAGGGATGGGGCTGCCTAACTTCGTTACGCCATTGCCTTAATTCATAAAGCTTTTGTTTTCGCATTGTCTTTGTTCCTGCTGAAAGATATTGGCGTTGAAAGTAAGTGCTTTTTTATTCCGTCGATATAAGAAATAATGACGGGAAGATGTGATGAAATTTTAGTTCGATAAATCTAGCGTCGTATAAAAGCTCGTTTTGGCGGAATTATACGGGCTGATAGCGCACTCCGCGATAACGTAAAGGGTTGCACACACGAGGGGAAATTAGAAAGCTTCGCGGCGTAAAACACAAACCGAAGAACATTCCCGGAATGGATTTTGAGAGTTTGATTTTAAATTTTAGAAGTACTTTGGAAGTTTCCAATTATCTTTAGCAAGCCTAGCACGTCCTATTCCGTTTTAATAACTTAGAAGTGCTTATAGTTTAGCCGGATCTATCGCTTTTCCTTTGCATTTTCATCTTCTAGTTTTAATTTTTGTATGATCACATATCGTATCAGATATAACGGCAGAAGTTATGTGCAATACATGGCAGTGTTTCTTTAAGCAGAAAGCATATTTTCTCAATTCTGGGTTGTTTTTACAAAAGAGGATGTTGAAATTGCAAGTTAGCATCCTCTGTATCTCCATGATTAGTATTGTAGTTATGCAATATTACCTACAAAAACTAACGGCAAGTGAAGATGTATACAGTGGTTAAAGGTTAAAGAAAAGAAGCTTAAAGGTGATAGAATGAGAAAGACTGAAGGTAGTCAAAAATCTCTTGAGGTTTAAACTGTGAAGAATTGCCCATTCTTCATCTAAGTCACAACACATGAATTGTCTCGTGGTGTAGCAAAGTGTGCCAACTAGTTCGTAAACCGGATTGGGGAGGGTTGTCCGGATATGGTCGTGTAAATCCCTAAACTACAAAGCTGAGTCATAAAACAATAAATAAAAGAAAATCCCAGAAATTGATCTGACCTAATGGTTTATTTACACTATACATCTGCATAATGTTCGAGAAGGCAATAGCAAATCTGCGAAATTCTACACTCATGAATTAAATTACAGATTGTGAAATGGATAAGCTCACCATTCTGTATATTTCAATCTATTCGTAGAAAACCCGTCTTGTAAGCTTTATTTGTTAGAAATGTACCTAGTGAAAACTATGATGATTTATTTTTAAGTTTAACTTAGTTTTAATTGTTGTAAAGCTAACATAGTAGTTATGTGTATACAGTTGTACTCGTATTGGAATAATTTGGGTGAACGGCAACATCTGTACGATTTTTCTCGCAATAATACACGAGCACACGTAACACGTAACCTACCAGCAAAAGCGGATAATGTGCGTCTCGATTCGCAAAGAAATATAGTTATTTCGAGCCTGCGCGGAGAGGCCCATACGCACACTTCTAGTTGTGGGTTTAAGCGATTACAAATAATTTTCAATTCGCTCCAGTATTTTCTCGCGTAAGCATTAGTTGTTAATCAAATCGTGGTGGAACATGTTATTCGCGAGTTGATTGCAGCCAAAAGCCGTGGTCATTGCTGCCACTGTAATGTATAATAAAACAAATAAGCTTATCACTAAAGCTCAAAGTGAACACATTTTTCAGGAATTCTCTCTACCACCGGCCAGAAAATCAACAGCGCAAACCGTAGGTAGAAACGCTTACAGTATAATAACAACTGCACCAATGGTATTTCACAGTTTCTGAATGTTTACGATCCGGACACGCTGGGTAGTACGAAGCACAGCCAGTGTCTCTGAAGAAGCTACGCCCGATCTTGAGGTTCTTCTGAAAATGCCGTCCAGAAAAATCTGAAAATCGAGTGGGGCAGACTTTTCTCCAATCTGTATTTGCTTGCAATTCCCACAACACGAAGGCTAAACCATATGGGCTCTGTTTCGGCAGTAACTACAGTAATCGAATGGCACAGATCTGCGTACAGGTTGGTTCTCCAGGTGTTCCACGAGGCGACATCAGAGTCCATGAGGGGAGATATGCAGAGCGAGGTATTGAAAGGTCTGAAATTACACAACATCGAAGACGATGTCCAGAAGCGACGAAAAAACCTACCAAAGTTCTCAGGTGGCCACGAGTAGTCCTCCTGTGATAACTTATGGCTTGGACGCCGTGTCATAAACCGCAAACGCAGGAAAGAAATTAAGAACACCCCAAGAGCTATTGAGCTTATCATGCTGGGATAAGTCAGGAACGAAAGGTTCAGAGGTGTGATGACATAATGAAGAGAATATCAAGATTAATGGGAAGCAAGGTAGGAGATAATAACAGCATACTCGGCAATAGTATATTATGTTATTAGGAGCAAAAGTTATATTTTATGTGGCGAGGCTGGACGGGTTATCTGCCGAGCTTGCGAGGCAGATAAGTACAGCTGAGCCACATAAAGATACTTTTGCTCCGAATACCATATAGTATTTTTTCTTCAAACGTTTTTATAACAAATTATTTACAACTTTGTGAACAAAATTCGAAGAAAATTACTTGATCTCGTCAGCGGCAGATAATATTATCTGCCGCTGACGAGCGGCCTTGTCAGCGGCAGATAATATTATCTGCCGCTTGGCAATAAAGTGACAGTTTAGCATCATCAATCCAGCAGTATAATGCCATATTTTACTGCCGTTTGAAGAGAGAACATATTGTATGATGGAAACAAAAGTTACACAACGTAGCGTAGGAGACTCCCACAGAGACGATGGCCATATAACGTTACGGAGAGTGCTATTCGAATCATCCAAGAATGTGTTTGCTATGTGCACTCCTAAAATTATTAACACAACGATACAAGTGCTAACGGATAAGGTCAGTAGCAAAATTCAAGTAAGTGAAGAACAGCAAGGTTTTACATGCAGCAAATCTACAATAGATGTGATTTTTACTCCCTGAAATATCTTAAAGGAACTAATGAAATGCGAAAACTCTGTACTGTATTTCGTTACCTTAAGCAATCTCTTGTCATATCCACATATATAATAGACTTGTCTGTCTGGGACGCTGGTCCGTCTGGGATGCTGTTTTAGCAGCCAAACCGTAAGAGATAGAGAAAAAAAGTTATGAAAGTTATATGTTTGGAATGGTCATATCAGGTCAGGAACCAAATTTCAGTCACGTGAGACTTCCGGTTTTCGAGAAATCACGTGATTTCCGTCTGTCCGGGACGCTGGTCCGTCCGGGACGCTGTTTCAGCAGCCAAACCGTAAGAGATACAGAAAAAAGTTATTAAAGTTATATGTTTGGAATGGTCATGTTAGGTAAGGAACCGAATTTCAGTCACGTGACACTTCCGGTTTTCGAGAAATCACGTGATTTCCGTCCGTCCGGGACGCTGGTCCGTCCGGGACGCTGTTTCAGCAGCCAAACCGTAAGAGATAGAGAAAAAAGTTATGAAAGTTATATATTTGGAATGGTCATATGAGGTTAGGAACCAAATTTCAGTCACGTGAGACTTCCGGTTTTCGAGAAATCACGTGATTTCCGTCCGTCCGGGACGCTGGTCCGTCCGGGACGCTGTTTCAGCAGCCAAACCGTAAGAGATACAGAAAAAAGTTATTAAAGTTATATGTTTGGAATGGTCATGTCAGGTCAGGAACCGAATTTCAGTCACGTGACACTTCCGGTTTTCAAAAAATCACGTGATTTCCGTCCGTCCGGGACGCTGGTCCGTCCGAACGCTGTTTCAGCAGCCAAACCGTAAGAGATAGAGAAAAAAGTTATGAAAGTTATATGTTTGAAATGGTCATGTCAGGTTAGGAACCGAATTTCAGTCACGTGACACTTCCGGTTTTGAGAAATCACGTGATTTCCGTCCGTCCGGGACGCTGGTCCGTCGGGACGCTGTTTCAGCAGTCAAACCGTAAGAGATAGAGAAAAAAGTTATGAAAGTTATATGTTTGGAATGGTCATATGAGGTTAGGAACCAAATTTCAGTCACGTGAGACTTCCGGTTTTCGAGAAATCACGTGATTTCCGTCCGTCCGGGACGCTGGTCCGTCCGGGACGCTGTTTCAGCAGCCAAACCGTAAGAGATACAGAAAAAAGTTATTAAAGTTATATGTTTGGAATGGTCATGTCAGGTAAGGAACCGAATTTCAGTCACGTGACACTTTCGGTTTTCGAGAAATCACAAAAAAGACCGTTTTTCAAATAGAACGCGTATTAAATAAAAACTGTTCCAGCAGCCAAACGGAGCTGCGACCCTCTGCGCCTTAAAACCTCTATCGGTTAGGCAACTACTTTGACACCTTCCAGGTCTGGGTACAGTTTTTATTTAATACGCGTTCTATTTGAAAAAGTCTCACTGGTCTGCTAGTTAGCAAATATAATAGCTGTACTGCCGTTTACAACCATCGATAGAATTGAAAAGAAATCACTCCGTATGGTGTTGCTGGTCACGCATCCGGCACCTGTCCAGATGTCGGTCAGAAAATGCCCACGAAATGGGTATGGATAAAAACTGGCCCAGGAGACGACGGTCCTCAATGTTAGGAGCAGTGCTTCCCTTACCCTAGAATCGATGAAAAAATCAATGGAGGCATGGGCGGTAGAAATAAAAACTATAAGCAAGGGACTGGATGCTTAACAGACTGCTGTTGGCGCATTATCTGACATTGTGAAGGAAAATAATGAGAAACATGGAAACAATCTTAAGAAAGTAGCGGAAAATCAAGAACAAGGAAAGACAACATATGCAGACAAAATCAAGATGAAGAAGCATGAACCAGTTATTGTAATCAAACCCAAAAATAAAAATCAAAGGAGTCTTGCAACTAAAGAGGAATATAGAACAATATCGACCCTACCACGATTGAAATATCCGGTGTTAAACATGCAAGTAAAGGAGGTATAATAATTGAATGTAGAAATAATAATGCTGTGACGAGGAATCTGAAAGTAAGTGTGGAGATAAATATGATATTAGGATCCCAAAGAAGCGGAGACCCCGAATAAAAATTGTTGGGATGTCAACTGAACTTAATTCAAATGCTATTGCAAATAATATAAAACTACAAAATCATTTCATGGCAGAAGCATATCTTAGCATTGTCCATGTTGCGAAAGTAAGAAACAGAGGGTATAGTAGTTATTTTACCTATGCAGACATTGATGCAGAATCTTACAGAACAGTATTGCAGGAAGGAAAAGTAAATATAGGTTGGGACTGATTAAAAGTTTACGATGCTGTGAATGTCACTAGATGTTATAAATGTAAAGGTTATAATCACAATGCTAGGGAATGCCGTAAAGAAGTTGCATGTCCGAGATGTGCTGGAAATCACGAATTAAAGAATTGCACAGCAAAGGATGACGAAAAGACATGCTTCAACTGTAAAGACGCCGTGGATAGATTGAAATTAAGATTGGATATTTATCATGAAGCATGGGATGCCAACTGTCCCGTATTTAAAAGGAAATATGAATTAGAGACCAGCAAAACTGATTTTTTATAAAAAAGAGGAACTGGTGAAAACTAACAATAAAGTTTTATATTTAAATACACAAAGTATGTTAGCTCATATGGAACAATTGGAGGTATTAATCGATAACTACAACCCGTTACTTATATTTCGAACCGAAACATGTGTAACAAGCTAAATAAATGCAAGTGAAACGGAGTTTAAAGGGTATTCTACAATCCGATGCGACTCGAGCAGTAAACATACCGGTGGCACCGCAATAATTATAACAAATGGTATAAAATGGTCTAAGGCTTCCCACAGGGTTTTGGAAAGGAATACATGGATACAAAGTATTAAAATCACGAGAGGATTGCCTAGTACAATCTATTCAGTTCTTTACCATTCTCCAAACTCAAGTAATAATGATTTTATAGAATTCTTGGACTCATGGCATGAGAACACAATAAATGAACGAGATTTGTGTGTTTTGGTAGGAAATTTTAACATTGGCATGAAAAGGGACACGACATATAGCAGAAAAACTAAAAAACTTCATAAACTCTGTAGGAATGAAACAAATTGCAAAGGCTACACAAGAATCATGAAATGTTTGAAAAAACAAATTGACCTAGTTATAACAAATGTGTTAAATGCAAGAAGATCTGGAACAATACAAGTGGAACCAAATAAATACATTCAGCGTAAACTACAGAACAGATATTTTAGTCAAACTTCTACAAGATTCTGTCAGAAAATTTATTCGTACTAAAACAATAAAAATTAATTCAAACAATTCGTGGGTTTACAAAGGAATTAAAGAAACTTCAATACCAAAGAAATTCGTTATACAATAGGGCAAAAATAACCGGAAATCCATTGGATTGGAGCGATTATAAACAGACTAAAAATTATTATAATAGGCTAATAAAATTACAAAAAAAACGAACTTTATCAGAAACAGATAGATGAGTGTAGAAGAGATTCCAAAACTATGTGGAAAAAATTAAAAGACTCGTTCAAAACAAACAGCAAAAACGTTCCAGACTCTATCGAGTTTACAGACGGTATAAACACGATATTAGAATATGCAACAATATTCAAAGCTTACATCTAGTGTTTAAGTTACTTGTTTTACTTCTTAAATTGGTAGTAGACGCTGAGTTTTTGTGGTTAGAATTTAACCTGTGTATCAACCGCTTTTTAGTTAGTTAAGTAACTGTGTAATACTCGTTCTTTAATAATAATAATCACTGTCGCACCGTATAATGAATTTGTTTATTCAACCCGAACAGACGAATCCTCCTGATATCGCTTAAAGTTTCAACAAATACTTTATAGATAGTATAACAGAAATCCATGCAAGTCTTGATAACACTAGTGGTAACGTAGATTTTGGTAATATATTTCAAAATTGTTCGAGTGTCTTCACATTTCAGCAAATAGATATGGCAAAACTTAATACAGTGATTTCAAGTATGAAGAATAAAACAAGCACATATGGAATTACACTCGAAATTATTAAAGATGCTATTCCAGTTATTGGCAATACATTGTTAGAAATAATAAATGACTCTTTTCAAACGGGAGTGTTACCTACAATATGGAAAACAGCACTAATAATACCTATTCCAAAAATTGCTGGTACCAAAAAGTGTTCTGAGTTTCGACCAATAAATATGCTCCCGACATTAGAAAAAATAATAGAACAAATAGCTAAAGAGCAACTACAAGAGTACCTTGAAAAACAAAATTTATTAATAGAAACACAATCTAGTTTTAGAAAAAATCATTCATGCGAAACAGCTTTAAATATGGTGCTGGCTAACTGGAAAGAGGAGATCGAGAAGGACAAAAAAATAGTTTCTGTGTTTCTGGACTTAAAGCGTGCAGTTGAGACAATAGATAGAGATATACTTCTATCTAAAATGGAAAAATATGGAATTACGGACAGGGCAAATAGTTGATTTAGGGACTATCTCTCTGAACGATATCAAGTAACTATCTATGACGGAGTCAAATCGGAAGCAAGAGAAAATAAATTAGGTGTACCACAAGGATCAAAACTGGGACCACTTATTTTTATTTTATATATTAACGACATGGAGACAATTGTCGAAAGGTGTAAATTAAACCTTTTTGCAGATGACACCCTAATTACAGTGAGTGATGGTGATGTTAATAGTGCGGTATGTATAATGAATTCTGAGCTAATAAAATTGTCAATGTGGTTAAAAAATAACAGACTAAAGCTGAACACGATGAAAACAAAGGCCATGATTATTACAAATAGGCCTTTAACGGAGCCAGTAGATGATGTGGCGATAGACTGTGCGAGTATTGAATACGTTGCCGAAATGAAATATCTAGGGGTAGTTTTTGATGATAGATTAAAATTTAAGAATCATATAGATTTTATTGTTAAAAAGGCGGCTAAAAAGATTGGGGCTTTTTGGTAGAATTAGTAGTAAATTAAATGTATTGTCTAGAATTTTAGTTTATAAGTGTATAATTGCTCCGCATTTCGTATACTGTTCCACTGTGCTATTTTTAGTGACGGAAGGAGACCTGCAAAGGCTGCAAGAGTTGCAAAATTGAGCGATGAGAATAATACTGCGTTGTCATAGGCGGACCAGAATTGCCAATATGCTAGAGATGTTGCAGTGGTTTAGTGGATACATTTCAATACGATGGTTTCTATTTTTAAGCTGGTAAGGAATATGTTACCTAGTTATATGAGTAATCATGTAGTTTATAATAAAGATGTTCATAATTGTAGAACTAGAATAGTAGACAATTTCCGACTACCAGAAAATACAAAGAGTTTCACACAAAATAGCTTTTATTATAAAGGATTTAAAATGTATAATGACCTCCCAAATGAGGCTAAACGACTAACTAATGTGAAACAATTTTAAAATCTTTGCTTGTAATATGTTAAAAACCTGTTTCAAATATAGCAGTAAGGTTAAATTAAAAGGTGGGGGCGTACACTAAATAAGTTTTAAGTTGTACAAAATTAGGCGTTTGTTATTATGTATAAATAAACATCTTTTTTATGATGAAATAAACTTACTTACTTACTTACTTACCAAGATGGTACTGTTGTTTTGTGCTTAGGTGTTAGAACTCTTAAAGCCAGGGAAAGAAAACCCTGAAAACCCGGCTCTTTAGATTGGAGGTTAGGTCAGGTCAATGACCCAGATTTCGGAAAAAGGTAACTAATCATTAGTTACAACTAGTTAAAAATCCCAATAAGAGCATTGGATATACAGACAGAAATAAAAATAGACAAAAGCAAATAATGAATTTCTTAACTGGAATATACAAGGATTAAGTGGATATATGCTAGAAATCATACAACAAATAACTAAATTGAATATAGTAATAGCTGTACTAAAAGAGACAAAGGAAAAAAGTACAGTAATTGAACAACGAGATCCATATTTTTTTGTATATATGGAGTGGTATAGCAAAAGAACAAAGAGCAAGAAAAGGGGTATCCATATTAACATATAAGAAGTATAAAAGATATGTAAAAAAGTGGAAACTTGCCAATAAAAAGATAATTAAAATTATCATGAAAAATTGAAGCTGAAGGATCGCTATAGTAGGCAAATAGTAAAATTGCCATGGTATTTCAACGGACCAACAGGGGTCAAAGTAAACAACAAGGTAGTAGGACGGTATCGTAAAGCGGTACTGAATAACAATGGAAAACGACCGATAAATCTATGTGAGTAACAATAATTAAAAATAAGTAATTATTTCTTTAGATACAAAAATATACGTAAATTCACTGAGACCAAGGATTAAGGGTTGGCCTTACCTGGTAGCGAAAGTTGTACTTGTTATTTTGCCAAGTGGTAAATATCGGCCTAGGTTGGCTAACTAGTCGAGAGGGTCGGGGTTCCAGCAAAGCTGCAACAAAACTATGGGAGAGTGCGTCAGGAACTCGACGTAGACAAATCCTTGGGTCGGACCTCCCCATGGTCGGTGATAAACCAAACAAATCAAAATAACAACAGAACCAATAGCTAGTAAAATTCTTTATTTGGGAATAATGTTTTATAGTGTGGCAATTAAAACAACGAATTCACACAAACCACATACCACCAATATACATAGTAACACAAATAAAAACAATAAAAATCTATCACAGTAAGTACCAAAAATTTCACCAATAATAATATCACAACCAAAGATTACAAAAATACATATCACAGTTGATCTAAGAAACCAACGCATGGTGCCATAACAACTAAGTCAGCCTGAAGGGCGCTAGGTGCAGCGCAATTACCGCAATAGTGCTCAAAACTTATATCAAACAAATATACGCAGTAGCATGTCTAAACATGCATTCAGTGACGGTCACCGCGAAGCGGGGATCGACACGACACGGTGCATGACTACATTACCCTACAAACATAATCAAAGAATGTTTTAAATAAGCAACTGATCTCCGTTAAGCGGAGTGTAAAGCCAAGGGTGCGAATAGAGCAAGCAAAAAGTGTAAGGCCAAATTTAACCCCGATGGTTGGCTTAATAAATTAACTTTACGGCTCAAAAAATTTAGACGGGTGGCACCAGCAGGTTATGAGATCTCACAGGGGTTGCTAGGTCCTAAAGGAAAGTGATAAAGTATAGAGCTTAAGGGAAGTACTGCTTGCGGGCATTCTAAACCCCAAACTAGACTATCAAAAATTCAAAAACGGGAAGCTAGTTAATCTCAACAAAAGTCCCGTATGCGGCATCATAGCCACAACAGTTCAACTAAATTTGACACTTTAAAATAGCAAGCTTGAATAAACAGCGAGGTTAATGCAATACGCGACGTTATGTAGGAATCAAGGTGAGTACAGGAGCAGCCGTCACACAAATCAAAGCAAACTACACTGGGCTGCTGCACATACAGGTAAGTAAGCTAATTAATTCACTATCGAAAAGCCCAAATAGACACCAAAAATTTATATGCACAAAATAACAACATGGCAATTAAGAGGTCATACAAGTCGATTCCAATAAACGTACGATATAAACTAAAACGCTACTACACCTCAGATTCACACGGCACGTGGGGGGCGGGCTGTTAGGAGAGACTAGACAATCCAGGTACGCTGGCCAAAGGGAACGGCCTCGCCCCAGGCTGCAGAGGAACTTCGGCACACGCTAAAGGGCAGAGCTCGGAGAGGCAAATTTAGGCTGCGGGGACAGACGGCCAGCCCTCACGTGGAGCACCGCATGATCCAGACATAACCAAATGCACGAACACGAACAGAATCAATCCAGGTAATACAACTCATTTCCCGGGCGGAGAATAAAAAACTGAAAATACAAATGTCTAGTTACACATCCGCGCTGAAGAAAAGAAGCCGAAACTAATCTGCGAGTGGTGACGAACAGCTTTACGCCCAGTCCGATCATCGAGGAGGCCCAACAAAACCGCTAAAAAGCGTAGCGAACGCCTGGCAGCAACACACAAAAGCTCCCATGCGTTCCAGAGGGTCACCTTGCCTCACATATCCCTCCAAAATATGAGAACAGCTATATCCAGAGCTGAACGAAGCAAAAGGTACCCAGGGCACCAACTTCAGACGACCGAATCGAGGATGGAAAAGAATGAAAATTGGCCAAAGCAGTCCACAATCTCAGGTTATCAAAATGTTTCAAAAGTAAAAAAAAAAATAAAAACAATAAGAGTGCAGGTGTATATGCCAAGCTGATAAACAGAACTGTTCCTTTGTTTAGAATTAAGACTGATGTTATTAGGGTTGCCTATCCAGTTAGGTAGAATTATGGTATTTTTACGGAATGAATGTAAATTGCCAAATATGATTAATTATTTCAACTATTATATGGAAAATGACAAAATGAGCGTAACATCACGTGTGGAAAAACGGAAAAGCAATTACAATCAATCATGAACTATATAATCACTTGCCAATACTTACATAGAGTAGTTCAGAATGTTATACAAAGGATCACTATGTGGAATGGGTCATTTTCTAATGAAGGCTGGAATACTGTTTCCACCCAAATTTCATTTGAAAAAATAAAAGAAACAAAAGAGCAGATAAATACTTGAAGAAAGTATTACGCCAAACGGCTACTGAAATGTAGTTTGATTTACTGGGTAACTATAGTGCTAAATGGAAGTCGGTTGTTGTGTGTCCATCTGGATTTTGGCAACGTCTATTGGTTTGTAAGTTCCTTCTGAAAATAAAAATTGACTGGAGCGGTATTTTGGCAAGTTTTTGGATATTACCTGCCAAGCGAAGCTTCGTTTGATATTTGAGAGGTTAATGTGATTGGTGGAGCTTGGGATTAGTTTGTTAGGTTGAATGCCTGAAGTGGTAGTGGATGTGGACCCGCACGGATGTCTTGAACTGACAGTTCACTCCTAACCATTCATCACTGGTTTGTCTTATGAATGGATGCGCGGTTTCTCGTATTGCTTTGGTTTCTCTTAGACGTTCGTAGTTAAGGTTTAGAATGGTCTGTCCTACTTAACAAAGTTAGGCGTAATATGGCCGTTGGATTCGACTCGGTTACGTATTAACTTCCAGGGAATCTCAATCATGTTAGGACCATTTCGGTAAGTTATATTGGTAACCTTTTCAATGATTTGGTTTTGTTTATTCGTCCTGACTATACTACCTGCATAATTAATATAAAAAGAAAAACAACTTCACCGAGATTTGTCCAAGTTCGTATTCCACCGCTTTGGCTGAGGTGTTTTTATATATAGTTGGATAGTATGGATTTTGGGAAAAAACTCTATAGTAAGACTTATTTGATATGGGACCAGCTTCGTTTTCGGTGTAAGACTAGGTATCAGTGGAGATGGAAACTGGGAGGGGGTGACATCCAAAATTAATTAATATGTTAAACCAATAGCAGGCGTATAAACAGATGAATTACAAATTTAACGCTGTGATATATTAACAAAGATCAACGAAGGCGAACCCGCGCGTTGGTACTTCTCTGCATTCTAAGCGCTTGTTTGTTTGAAAGACGTAAGCACGGTTAGTGAGAGTTATTGTTGAAGTACAAAGACGATAATTTGCGTAGATAAGGTAGCAAAGAACCTGACCTTGTGTTATCCAACAGCTTAGGTCGGGTAGCGGCGCCGTGATATTAAATACGTCTCGACGCAGGCGGTTTTTTCTAGCCTATAAGACATGTGTGGGACACGTTGTAAGTTCCCCAAATAACGGTTTTATTATTGAAGAAAGCGCAAAGCCTGGCGCAACAGAAAAGCCCTGCAAACGCATTATATTCCTGTCAAGCCAGATGCGTTGTATAATCAGTTAACTATGCGCATCAGTGAAATACAAATATTGAAACCTCTGCTGCTAAGATAACATTGTTAGATCACATAAAATTTACTTAAATTGAATATTAAATGTTATTAGTCATTGGAGTGCTAGTATATGTCACACTTAACGCTCATTGCCCCAGGGTAGACTTCTGTACTTATTGAAAATTAAATAAAAACACCAATCCCTCCGGTGAGAAACAGGGGTTGACGGCAGTAAGACTATGATAAAGCGCTCCCGGATCTGAGGCAATTCGACAACAGAATTTGTTGAATGGCAAGTGATTAGAATTTTAAATAACTTAATGCCAAGGAAGTGGATGATCCGAAAATCTCATACGGTTGCCACAAGGGCCGTTAAAACTACCAAGAGTCAATTTCACCTTGCGAACTGGGCGCGCTGTCCCGCCTAGTCTCGCCTTTGCGTCGCACGAGTTTGTCCCGAGACCTAGCAAGTTAAGCGGTATAAAATGGGTTTAACAGTGTCTTTGCGAACACCTTTTTATCCACTGTTTAATTGTTTTCCTTAAAACATTGGTACCTCCAATTATTTATGGTGTATTATTTTAATTGACCTACCGATGTCCTTTTGTGTTCTTAAGATTAAGGTTGGAAAGGAGACCATTAAATGTAAGTTTCTTTTACCTTGTTTTTGATTAATTTACTCCCGATATTTTGTAACCAATAGTATCTGCCCCAAAGGTGCTTCTGTTCTTTTATAAGTCCCTGGTGGCCCGGATATTCTTTTCAATCCACCCTACTCTGAACTAACTGAAACACTACTTAATAATGTTCTACATTAAACCAGCATCTTGCCGCTAACTAAAGCTTTATAGTTTTTTAAACCCTGTGTATAGCAGTTTAAGAGGCTTCTTTGTTTAGAAAACGAAGACGTCACATTTTAACAGATCGATGTCATATAACTGCCAATTTTCACCATTATTTTCGTAAATTGTTATTAACGTCTCAGTATTTTTCAATTTTTTACTACAAAGACTTCTTAAGTCGTTATTCAAATAATGTGCTGCTCTGACACATATTCAAAATATTTATTGGAAGATATAATTTTATTTTATTTAATCATTTTTCTTAAAATAGACTCACTGCTACAAATAATTTACAACAATTACAATAGATAAAGGGCGTAGAAGCTGTTAAATTCTTCTTGTGATATCTTTCAGCTCAAATGTATCTCTTAAAAAACTTATTCAATACTTACTACAACAATGTTAATTGAATATTATAACGAATTTACGTTATTCTGACTCATTACCTATAGTTCTACGTACTTACGTACTACGAAATATTTTCCTCCAATCAAATAAGCTCAACTATTCCGAATTTCGGATCCTTTTGGTATAAGCAGTTACGACAACGCCGCAGTATGCTGCAGTATCATTACTTATTCTAAAAATAGTAAGATGCTCTGTACAATTGATGTAATTCCATTAACTGAACTACCGCAAACAATAATTTATGGCACTTTACTAGAACAACATGACGTTTAGCCCAGCAATATCTTAAATCAACAACGAGCCATCATATCCAATCTAATCTCCATAGCAATATACATTCCCGGGCAGTGGATGTGGAGTCGAGCAGAGGAAACGGCGTATTGTTTAGACATGGATATTCAATCCAGCACTTAGCTGTCGTTTGCACAACTCCATTCTATTCTAAACCAACATTTCTTGATTTACTTGTTGCCGCATAATGTTCGCCACTTATAAATAAAAGGAATTCCTGTCTGTCGCTCTTCTACAGCGCCATAAGGACGAGCGTTGTCTTTCGAGGGCTAAATTACGGTACATTTAACTCGGATTTGCGCAAATGGAAAACAAAAAGCTCTTATAGACAATCGCTGACGTACGCGCCCAGAATCGAACTGATTTGTTTTACAAAATTGTCTGAACTGTTCAATTACGTTGTAACTGCTTCAGTCGTGACGGAAAAACTTACTCTATTATGGTCTATAACTATAGAAGATGTAATAGAAGCACCTGAAAATATATTCCACTTCACTGCCTTATTGATTCTTCTGATGCACAAAAGGAATTTTCTTTTAATTCGTAGATTTTTACTATTGAAATACAGGTTCAAAACATGCCAACTTGACAACGATATAGCAATCTAAAATCTCACTTTTCATCAAAGAACTTTGACGTATATATCTCTTTTGTAACGGAAGCTTCACCTTGCTCGCCTGAGTAGATTTCAAGTAATATACAGCAATCCTGTACATTGATGTTCTTCTGTTGCTTGATAATAGATATTAATAATTATATAATTAGTAGAATGGTAAAAGTAAAGCGGAAGTCGAGCATACCACCTTGCCGCGCTTGCACGCTAGCGGGTCGGAGAGTGTGTCAGAGCCTGCTTTAAGCTGGCAGAGAGTGCTTGATATTTTATCATAGACGCATGTGCATGCCGGGTGACCTTTAACTTCAAGATGTAACCTAGCTCCAGTTAAAAGTGAAGGTTCTTACATTTTTATGGAGAATTTCTAGAACAAATAAATATCGTAATAGTAGCCTGTTAGCTTCACTGTGAGTTTCTGCAAAAAATGTGGTTTGGCTACTCATAGGTCAATAAGCAGACAAAGGAAGCGACTACGTCATCAAGTGATGCAATAGTAAAAGCATTGTGAGAATACCTATTTGGAACCGATCCAGGCCGATACACAACTGGACAATTGAGATGGGTTATGTAGGATAGACTGTGTTATACACAAACAACCATCGTAGCAAGTTCTAATCGATAAACAACATAAAATGTTAAAACTTGCTCAAATGTTTGTATACCGTGCATCGAACTGTACGATGCAGCGGCATTAGCACAAAAATTGGCGAAAAATAGCAGCAGTTTAACGCTGGCAGATAATAGTAGTATAACTACACGGTTACTGTGACACTGGATGGCATGTCCATCCGAAGCATGACGTAATCATCCCCTTAGGGGTGAGTCAAGGTGACTGAAGAGTTTCTTGTAGGCGAAGATGTACCTTTTGTGTCAACAATGCCCAGAAGGTGGTTGTAGGAGAGTAAGATTTTTTTTGTCAGCAATGACCAGAAAAAGGTGTAGACAATGACCAGAAGAAGTTCTTGAATATTATAAAGTAGTTAACGGTTAAAGCGTGTGTGTATTGTTGGTTGCCTAACATAAGTGATTTATTTTAGATCGTAGTAGTAGTAGTAGTGATTCATCTGAATTAGGCTAGCTGAGCCTCTACTTACGTTACCTGAGCGGTTTAAGGTGTTGGATTTGAACTCTGGTTCGAACCCCACATCTGTCACTTTTGATAAAAAGAAAACAACATACATTTAAAATATTTTATTTTAAAGTAGTTACATTTTTATACCATTTGTATATAATTTTAACATTTTTATGTGCACAGTTCAGATTATTATAAATATGTTGATTACAATGATATTTATTTATGCTGTTATACATTAATAAACTATTTAGATTAGGACATCCTAAACTTTCAACATTTATTATAACATTTTTATCTTGCAATAACTTTGTAAGAGCTTGTTTTTTATTTTCACCCTTAACTAGAACAGTTTCATCTTGAATAATATTTTTCAAGTATGGTACTAAATAGCAGTAAGGTAAGAAATTCTCGTTTGTAGTTTTCCAATCCAATCCATGTATATTGTCCCTTGTCCAGTTGAGGTGCCATTTTACTTGAGTTGTAAACCAATTGTAGATTGATGGAGATGGGGGCTGATTAATAAACCTGTGGAAGGTTGCTTCAGAGTCGATATCCGGAATCGCCAATTCTTTGATAAACAGTTCGCTGTTTTGGAATTGAAAACCTTGAATATCGACGATGAACATTGTGCTTCTTTTGTCTTACTGTAAACAGAAAAAGAAATAATGATAAATCGTCATCGTCTTTTAAATAAAAAGAATTTAATGAAGAATATTACCAGATTGGTTAGCTATGGGTTTGCATATTCTCGAAACTCTGTATTAGGGAGAGGGCTATGTTTTTGTCCCATAACCTTTCTTTCCAACTCATCAAATTCACAAGGGATACATTTGTATCCCTCTAAATCTGTAGCCCCTTTACAATTTGGGCAAATATATTTTACCTTTATAGGCATTTCTTCTTTCTATTTAAAAAATAAAAAAGAACTTACTGAACTACAATTCCTCGTTACAGTATAGGTCTGTAGTCGAATGAAGGTTAATCGATCGCTCGCAGAAGCAAAAGAATTGTTTGCAATGTACACAATAAATGGTACTAAGGATTTCAATCTCCACACGCTTCCTATTTATATAATTTGTGGGTGGGCTTGGAGTGGTGGGGTAGATTCGCCTTGTTGTCCCTGGCGCCATTATGAGTTTTTGGAATCTGTTCTTATCAGATACCTTTTCCCAAATTTCGTCATGTTTGGGTACTTTCTGTAAAACATAAAATATTACTATCAAAATCGATACATATACTAAAGAAAGACACAGCTCAAAGAGAAAACTTTAGTTCATACATGAACTGATCCAGATTCTAAGTATTAGTGACTTCTCGTAATAAATTTTAATAATAGGAGATGGCCAGCCTTCAACCCCAGACTCCAAATAATTATGGCTTGGAAAGCGATCTCCTGTAAACGTGTAGGTAGAGAGTTACCCTGATTTCCAACCTCAGAAATCCAGTAATTATGAATTAGAAGCATAACCTTATAGAGCTTCAATGAGTGCTAGAATTTAAACACTAAGCTTAAAGAAAATATTGACAAACGCCTGCTAACCTAGTAATATTTGATAACTCAATTGCTAAAGGTCAACACAAAATAAACATTTAGAAAAAATCGGCAGTTTATTCACACGCTTGTATACTGCTGATTACAGTTAATCCATCTATCTCTACCGAACTAGCAGTTCCTGTCTGCCTATCGGCCACCGACAAACCACCATTTCGAGCCAGAGCTACCCAAAGCTCTTGGCCATCTTGGAGTCGCAGCAATCCTAACAACCAATAATAACCCTTAAGTACTAACGTTACGTCTGAGAGATGGAAATGTTCGAAGCGGGTGTAAAATTTCCCCCTCCAGTTAAGATTTATGGTTGATTCTTCATCTACCTTCAAACTACCTAAAAATAACTCAGTTTTTTTAAATTTCGCTGCGGTGGGATGTTTTGTGCGGAAGTTATTTGTATTTAAAAATAAATACCGTCTTAGAGACGTGATGTTAGTGTGCACGCTACTCTTTTTGCATGATGGATCAAAAACCAACTTGCTCAAATACGGTTAGATCAACAGAGAGTTGCTTGAGCAGCAAGTGTTCCAGTATTATAATAAATCTTGCACTAATTCTGTATAGTTTTAGGGTGGTGTGAATTTTTATACGTATTTTTTTCTTACCTTTTTTTAATTAAATTGTGTTAGAATACCATTGTCCGTTGAAATATGTTTGCTGATAATAAAAAAAATATTAAAAATTGCCTTTTTCTGTAATTAAGTTAACATCTACAAATTTAAACAAGGTTTTCTATTTGACTCTGTAAATTCTAATATTTTTATGAATTTATATTTTTTATGTGATTAAAATACGCTTGATACATCATTGCATAGTACGTTATGGTTAAAAAAAATAGTAATAAATTCGTAAATAACTATATGCCCGTCTCTTAGTCGTCATGTTAGTACTAATGCACCACAACAGACACGTTAGTACTTGAAGGATAAACATCTTTTATACATCGCTACCGATTTTATTTTAATAAGCAAACACCTGCACCTTCACATTAAAATCCCGCCCATCTCACTGCAGTTAACCGCGTACACCTTTTACATAACTCTATTACAGGCAGCAAATAGGTTTACACATGTAACAATACGTAAGACAGGGTATGGGTACGGCAAATCCCAATGTAACGTTTCAAAAATCCCTGCGAAGGGCGTTCTGAATTTATATCTCAAGTAACTAAAATCGGAGAAAGAATTCGTTCAAACTCAAATATATACGGTAAGGAAAATACCGTGTAATTACCATCATTATGTTATTTTTAACTATTTTACAAAATAAGTGATAGTTCTAAATAAACTGAATTGAGTATTAACATAATTTAATAAATTCTTATCCAGGGTTGTTGCTTCTATTTCCGGTCGTAACGCCACCCATCTATAACGCACGGGTTGAGGGCGGTAGCATGCGGCCTGGAGTCGAGTATAGTTTTGGTCTTGAGGTGTAGATAGATCTTGCCCGTGTGGGTTAAATGTCTACAACGCGCGACCTTCAGGTGCCGGTTTCGTTTACATTTGATGTGCTGCAAATATATGCAGAAATGAAGAGATTTAAACGATACCTGCGATCAGGACTGGTGGACTCAAGTGGGATAAACTCAAGTTAACTGGTCGCGGAGTCTTTTTATATACTCTCCGGGGGCTTTAACGGAACAGCGGCTTTCTGCATCGTAAAGTGGGAGGCGGCGCGGGGGTTGTTTCTTCGTGAACTCGCGCATAGCGAGCATGAGTTTGTTATTACAGGTTCGATGCAACGCCTAATTACGCTTAAATAAGCGATGCATAAATTACATACATTGTTTAATGTATATTTTATAAATTTATGCAGATCTAGCGTTACAACAATAGAATATACAAAATAGGAGGAATAAGCGGCATAAAAATTACATAAAAGGGAAAAGCAATAAATATTTAATTGCGGCAAACAAGCCTAAAAACTGAAAACTGCAAGTCCTTAGTGTTATATTTTCAGAATCGATTGTTACAGGTAATAAAGGGTGTTTTTTTAGAGGCGGAGAACTTTAAATTGAAATTAAACACAGAAACATGTTTTTAATATCCATGAAGTTAGCTTTATTTAAAAGATAATTTTATGGCATTACTGTTGAATATGATTTCGGGCATGTGACCGCCGCGGCTGGAGCGTACATGACGTAATCTGAAAGTCCAATTTTCACACACTTTTCGCAGTAAATCAGGCTGTATTTGGGCAATAACGCGTCGAATATTGGCTTCCAAGTGCTCAATTGTTTCCGGTTTATTGGCGTAGACATGCGACTTTGCATATCCCCAAAGAAAATAATCTAATGGCGTCAAATCGCAAGATCGAGGTGGCCAGTTAACAGATCCATTTCGTGGATCTGTGTGGTTATACGCAACGGTTAGCCAATATTTAAAGACAGATGAAATATGCCAGTTGGGAATTATTTCTGTCTAAATGTAGCATGGCATTTTGGAATTTACAGGCAACAAACAATCAGAACCTGTATACGGTGGTATATTACATCCACGACATTTTCAAGTTTAAGGTGGGAAGTAATTTCCAAAAACCTGAGTAATGTCTTCTTCACACATAAACGCTTAGAAAGATCGGCTGAGTAGGTGAGAAACAGTATAGGTCCTAATATGAACCTTTGTGGCATTCTCCTGGTTGTATATCACATTAACCCGTTCTTCTAAAGCCCATGTGCACAGTCTACGAATTAATTGAATTCAGTAATTGGAGGTGACTGATCGTTCAGGTTAATCAAAAACTCAACGACTGGTTTTACTATAAGACGTTCTAATATCATTCAGATGATACATTAAGGACTAATAGAAAGGCAATTGTTTAGGTTACATTTATCCCAGGCAACTCAAAGGGGTGGAGAAAGTTCATGGAATTACTGGAACTGCAATCTTTATTAAAATTTTCAGATTTGGTCACAGTCTGTTGTTACCCAAACACTTATGATTCAACTCAGTATTGATAACCGCGGTTGTCTTGCTTGAAGCTGTGCAGGAAATAATTAAAAACGTTCTATCGACTTCACTCTCATCAGACAGATCGTGTGGGCACTGGAACATCTTACCAGAAAGTGTAGTATGTGTTAACTGTCTTCAAATATTGTTTATACTAGCTTCTAAACTTACCCAGTGCTTAGAGTTCATGTGTCTTTTATAATTAGATTCCCTTTTAATTTTACATTTTTATTCATTATCATTTTTGTCTTGCAATTCGAATTTCTGGATTATAAGGGTGTACTAAGTTCATGAGAAACTAATCTTCAAGGTAAGGCCATTATGCTAGGCAGCGATTGTAATTAAGGAGAAAAAAATATTTAATTAGCATATCAGAAACTTTGTTGTGTCTCATTTTTATTATTTTTATAGCAAACATACAGGGGGTGTCATTATCTATATCAGAAAAGGCGTCGAATTTAGCGAATATTTAGAACTGGAAGGTAAAGGCAACTATTTGTGCAATATAGTGAAAGTAAAACTTAGTGGATTAAACAGGCTAATTGGTTGTTTGTATCGTTCCCCATCGGCAAGCAGTGCATCTTTCATTAATGATTTCGAAAATTTGTGCGAAAATCGTACGACACTCATTAATGACCAATAGAAAAATTAGTTCACAAGCCGTAACCCAGACAACAACAAAATTTCTTGGAATTTTTTGTAGGTAGACATTACTTCTTTTTAGGGTTTGTGTCGTTACGATTTTCTTACCGAATCTGCATTCGAGCATGAATTAATATCCGGAAATTATTTTTCCTGAAAGAATTAATGCTCTTGTGAGATTATATGTGAAAATATATTGAGCGTAAATAGACATTCTATTAGTGCGAGAGACTTTAATGCGGATAATTTTTACTCTAACAAAATTAAAAACATAATCAATATCAATGGACTCATGCAACTTGTGGATCAACCAACAACGACAGACACAAGCTCAACAATTATTGATTATATTGTTACAAATGATAGTAATGTAAAAGTAAATATTTGTCATACGCCGAAAATTACTGATCATTCAATAATGAATATAAATTTTGATAAACAATATAAAACTACACCAAACGGTTAAGACAAAACTATCGTACACAGAAAAATAACAGATTGCACGTTAGAAATCATGAATAGTAGGCTAACTGAACAAAATTGGTTACTAAATTCAACTGATATTGAATTATTTTACATGTATAACAACATTGAAAAAATCGTTAATGAATTAATAAATAGATAATGTAAGAAATGATCCGGCACGTATGTGGAAAACTATTAAAGAATTAATTAGAGCGGACTGTGATAACGTTATTTTGAATAACAGTATTGAATTTAATGTAAATGATCGCAAAATATCAATTGTAAGTATTGAAGAAAAAACTGAGTACTTTAATAGTTATTTCATAAGTAGCATAGAGGAATTAGTTGTATCTATATAAAAATCTGTACCAGTTGATACTATCACGGCAAGAAATTACAATTGGGCTATATTATCATTTCAGCCACTGGAAATGAGTGAGTTACGTTTAGTTATTGAATCAATAAATAATAAAAGTAGTTGCATAGATGTAATTAATCATAAAGTACTTAAGAGCATGTATAAAGCCATTGGCCATGTTTTATTACATTTAATAAATTTATCAATTACAACTGGACAAATACCGCGAAATCTAAAAATACTAACTTAGCAAACAACTTCAGACGTATCTATCAATTCATTACCATGCCTTGAAAAGGTCTTAGAAAGGGTCGTTTTAATGAGCAACCAGTCAGGTTTCCGCGCAAAACATTCTTGCGAAACTGCAATAGGTACAGTTTACGATTTCAAAGATGAAAGAAATGTTGGACGAAAACAAGTATATTATAGCATTATTCCTAGCCTAAACTATTATTGAAAAAGTTGAAATATTACGGAATTGGCGGAAATTACTTGGGAAACAGAGGACAAAAAGTTAAAATTGGAGAATTACATTCAGAAGAATATTAATTTTGGCGTCCCGCAGGGAAGTATATTAGGCCCATTATTATATTTAATTTATATAAATGATATCGATGTTCATCATAATTGTGATTTAATTAAGGTGTTTGCAGACGACACCTTATTAGTAAAGTCTCATTTAGATCTTAACTCGGCGATTGAATTAAAGAATGTTGAAGTCAATAAAATTGCAACGTACTTAAATAACAACAAACTTAAGTTAACTACACAAAAAAACTGTAGGAATGATAATAACTAGTAACTTACAATATAAATACAACGGGATAAAATTAACCTACACATACAAAACAAAAAAATAAAACTTTCTAATGAGTATAAATACCTGGGTGTAATTATTGATAACACTTTATCTTTCAATAATCATTATGAATATATTAATAAAAAAATAAGTAAAAAATTACACATTTTACGAGAATATCTAATTGCCTAACAATACCAAAATAGATATTTACAATGCAATAATTAAACCGCACTTTGATTGAGAGACTTGCAAAAATTGCAAAATAGAGGAAGGCAGGTGATTTTACGTTGTAGTACGTACACTCCCATAAACTGTATGTTAAAAACATTAAATTGGATGTCTGTAGAAAATAGAACGTTTTACTTAGTTATGATTTTTGTGTATAAGATTGTAAATAATTTTTTCCCTGATTATTTCCAACCCTTTGTTAAATATAATCATGAAATTCATAGCTATCAAACGAGAAGCAAAAATTATTTGCATGTAAAAATGATATCAACTACAAGAAACAGTAACGCAGTTATAGATAAAGGCCTTACTTTACTTAACTCATTAAGTAGAGATATACAAAATTCTGCAAATATAAATATATTTAAAAGAAAATTAAGGGCGATGTTTCATGACGGGGACTAAAATTGAAGTACGTTTTGGTCCATTTGGGATGGGAAATATATTGTTAATTTGCCCCTTTAATTACGTTAAGTATATTATTATAATTATTATATAGATTATTGTTATTCTGCCACATAGAAATGGGCTGTTGTTTTTATTGGTTTTTTATGCAACATATGATTTTTTTCTGCTGTGCTGTATTATTTCTATTGAGATAAATAAGGTATTATTGCTATTATTATTATTTATAATGTAGTTATCGACAATTACAAACATTTTTATGGATCGCACTTGTTAATAGAAATAATATCTAACTTAAAATTATTTGATAACTTAGCCTACTTAAAAAAATACTCGTATTTTAATCAACACAATAAGTTTCCAGATCGTTGGTAAAAATAAAAGCTAGGCGGTGTTGCTAATAAGTTATTAATAAATTATAATTTTTCAACCTATTTAAGTAGTAAATCACGGCTGCCTTATAAATTAATGTTTTGCTTTTAGTACATTAACTAAATAAACCTCGCAGCAGTCATTTAAATCCATCTTCCGAAATCGCGGAAGCTGAATGGCTTAAAGAGAAACTGCCGTAATGGAAGGTCCAAAATTATGAACGAGCAGATACAGTTTTTTCTGCACTTAATTATATAAATAGGTTTCCCGGAGGAACGTAGATTAAAAACGGCAGTAACAAATAACTCAATCCGAACCTCAATTCCTATTTCTTATTGTATCAAACTAGTGTCCGTGTAATATGAACCGGACGCGAGCGCCATCATTGGCTGTACCGGAAGTGGCGGTATTTCCGGCGAAATCCCGCGGTGTCTGTTTTTATCAACTGATTGTGCCGCCATTCTCCACCAAATCAAGATGAATGTTTCATTTTACGATCGATTCAAGAAGGCGACTTAGGCGGCTTTTACGATTATTCGTTTACTGTAACTCCTTTCAGCCATGCATTTATCTAACCATAACTTGATCAAATTCCTGACAAAGTGCCGGCTGCCTCCACGTGTGCGTTTTGGCTTCTTGCGCTTTTTATGTGTTTATACACACGATATTAGATGTCGAAATTGAAATATTGCGGGAATATGAGTTTCGCTCCGAGAAAAGGCATTTTCTTTATTTGCTCTTAGCGGTAGTAATGCTTTTGAAAGGCTGCCTTACCAAACGACTACGCTATTAACATATTCCTTCTAAATACTGTACAAACAAACAACAACTACAAAGTGTTTGTAATTAGTCCTCCTCTTCAATACAATTAAATAATATAACTTTCTTTTGAAACAAAACTCTACCTCCATCTTTTAGCAATTTACGCGTTTCATTATTGTTATTGTATTACTAGTAATTGATACCTAGTATGAAAGTGTTCAACATTCAAAGCTCAACATGCCGATCCTACACAAAAGAAACAGAGACAAAGTGCTACAAAAAGTATTTTTTGTTTAGCAAAGCAGTCGCAATTTCTAAGGCCACTAAACGGGGCTCATAACCAAACCAACGCCTCAATGCTTTGCCGGAGCCTATACTGATATTGAAATGATAGCCTCTTCGTACGGATGACACGCACAGCTACCTTTCCTGATAACAGCGAAGCTATTGATAATGTTGTATCGTGTAGCTGTATCGTACTATCGTTTAAGTTCAAAACATCTCTATCTCATGAAACGGTACTTGGCCCAGCTACACCTAAGCTCAGCAACAGTATTTAGTAATTTTTCAATATACAGCGAATTTTTAGCTATACATATCCAGTAACATGTAAATTGAAATAAGTTAACTTAGGCGCCAAATCGTATGTATCTGATAGAACACGCTCAGCGTTCTCTTAATAAGTGATTTTAACAATGTAGCAGAAGTAATTTACTGCTAAACTACGTGTGCTGCCGATCGCCGGATTCTTATTCTTAGTTATATTAACTGTACGAACGTTGAGGGGAACAAATCGTTTTTCCGTACTGAAAAATTTGGACAACGCCCGAAGGTGGTACTCATTGCTGGGTTTTACAAAATAGCTGCAGCGCCAAAGGTTTGGTGCTACCAGAAGGCTTCAACAGAATCCATGAATTCTGGAGGTAACAAGTTAAACCACCAGCAGCAGATACACACGATGGACGACGCTTTCATTTCAGCACACGATTTCCAGTAAGGGTCAACTTATTCAACCTACGTAACCATGCGTGCCATAGCTTACTTGCATGCATGGTAATACTTTCGCTTGAAATTTACGCAATTAGAAAGACGGTCCCCATTGCATCTGCTCGCGTTCTAAAGCGGTAAGGTTTTTGGGGCGGCTGAAGGCGTTCGTGGCACCTTATGACGTGAAGCATCACTCAAGGTAGAGTATCTGATTAGATTGAAAGGCTTGGCGAAATACCGGGAGCAGGAGCGGCTTTCAGGCAAAAGCAGCTTTTGAACGATTTGAATTTCGCGTATAAAGCAATTCGTCGGGTGGGTTTTTAATATTGTTTAATTGTAGGAGTATAGCATTTAGTTGTAATAACACTAGTTGATTTGATTTGTAAATGCTCGAAGAACCAGCCTACATCACCTATAATTAATTTTATTAATTCGCAACGTATGGGTCGTCTTCCAGTCTTCCCCATCTTCTTTTCTTCATCGGTATCCATTCTATAATTTCCGTAGGCATCCTCTTTATGCATCTTTCTCTATATCGTAACCATGTTGTCCTTTGAGATATTATAAATCGTACTGCATATTTTCCTAAAATTAATCTATTTAATTTATGAGTTAATCGTATTCTTCATTTTCTATCAACGTTTTACAGTGGACCATAATTCTAGACGCTGTTTGCGAACTGATATGATTTAGGTTTAATAAGCCAGTAATGGGATTTAACTAATAAAGTAGTCTATTAACAGGTATTAATAACCATTGAATGCAAAATGTACAAAAAATTCCAGAAACCTGCTTTTTACGTTAAGCGCGAGAAAAAAGTGCGGTGGAACCGGGATATCAGAACAAGAATTACCACCCTTAGAAACACCTTCACCGATATCAAATAGGACGCTCCCGTCAATTGCGTTCTTCTTCTGAACCTGTTTGGATTCCCATCAAGCTCCCACCTTCATTTCTGATCCAATCTGTTCTATTTTTGATCTCATATTGGCTGCAGATAGACTGACACCACCCTTCGCCGTACAATCCATAGTGTTTCAGGAACGCCCGCAACGGGAACAGCGCCCTTTAGGAGGATTTTCGTAAGTTACTGGAAGACTGCCTTAAGAACATTAAGAAGTTGTCCCCAAAAACATCAACATCAATGGTCCACTTCTCCTACTTCAAGTGATCGCCCTTTTCCGAGAAAAGCGTCTCCTTTATTTAAAATTCATCCGTACCAGGTAGTCTCAAATCAAGACCAGCGGAACCTCTTCAATGACCCCTTTCGCTTTCAAACCACTACATTCCGGGAACAGTGTTCAAATGCAAAAAGGATAAACGGGGCAAAGACGCTCTCCATAGTTCCGCTTTATCGTGGTGACTAAGTTGTGGTAAACCGCAGTGACAATTCGAAATTTTCGACGATACTTTAGAGCAAGATAACCCCATCCCGAACGACCATAGCTTTTCCCACAACCTTCCGTGGAGTTCTTCAGGTCATCACCGGCAACTCCAGCATTCGTCCATTCCGAATCATCTTTCCGGTTCAAACCATTCCTTACACAAACCACATCATCTTCTTGACGCCTTAAACTTCGGGGGGAAAACTGTCCCCGGGAACGTCGGTCTGGCTCGCTGAACCTTCCGTCAATTTCACGAAAGGAGTTACATATTCAGTGTAATTAAAAACTAGTAAATTTTAAATTACGCTGGTACGTATGCAAGTAATAGCTCCAGCAAACATTAAGAACTGCAATATAATATATTGTAATGATATACACAGGGGTATAAAAATCAATTTTACAATGGGGGGAATGTGAATAATTATTATGCAATTAGAAATTAAAATAAAATATATAATTGAGTGGAATATGGCTAACTGAGAAACAGATGGATTAAAAATAATATATTATTTAAAAAAATTAAGGTAATCGCAATAACTTATTGTAAATAGTAGTTGTTAAGCACTTTGTTTTTAATGATTAAAAATAACAAATTTGAAGAAATGTAGCTGAACTAATTTTGGTGTAATTAAAAATATTAAAATAAACCCTAGTTTCTTATTAAGTAATGTTTGGATAATAAAAAGGGTTAAATACTAAATTTAATCGAAGAACAAGTAAAGATATAACACTAAGGAAGCTTACAAGTATGTGGTAAATAACTAATGGAAAAGCAGAATTAATCTACAAATGTGAATAATTGGAGTAAAATACTAAGTCAAGTTTATTGAAGAATTACATTTGACATCATATAGTAATCGAATTGGATTACGTCAAACTGTTTAGTGTTTAAGGGGAGTTTAAAAGGAAGACCATCGGTTGACGAGGCACATTTCAGAAAGTTGGTAGATACGGTGTTGGATTAGGTGGTTGCAGATTTGGTCTGTTCGGTTACATGCTGTAGGGAAAGTTTACATCACTAATTCTGGACAGTTTGGAACCTTTTGTTGCGAAAAGGTACTTAAGAGGTTGGATTCGTAGGCACAGGGGAGCAGGTTGGTAAAACACATCCAGAACATTGTTGAGTTCGAGTGAAAGGTGGATGATATTGAGTAGTAAGGTAATTACTAGGACAGGAAATAAAGACTATGAAGGTGAATTAGTTATTAAAGAATTACTTACTATTTTAATACTGTTGTGTACTAGTGAAACGATCTGGTATTTGTGATTTAATTTTCAAATCTGTTTGACATATCATTTGACAGAAGTTATTTTGACTTATAAAATAAAATTAAAAATCAGAACATCAGATTTCAGAAATAAGCAATCTAGATAAAAGGAATCCACCCCTGATTGTTCAGGAGCTAGCACAAATAATAATTAGTGATATTGAAATCATAAATAGGGCAATTTTAAATTGATAAAATAAAAATATAATTCATAGACAGATTAATATCACTATACGTGAAGTTAAAAGTTTTCAGAATTTGACTTGGGTAAAATTTGAAAAGTAATTTAGGAGAATATTAGTCAAAAATTTTTTAGAATGTATGATTTTTGATGATAAATAAAAATCATATAGTCGTGAAATAATTTTAATTTAAATTTGAAGTAAATTTAAAAAACTATTAAACGTTTCGCTACTTTTGATGGCTTCATCAGTAATTTAAAAGTTCATTACAATATAAAAGTTTAATACATTATGACTAGTAAAAGATTTTTGGAAATTCTTTCACGACCTTTTTCAAGGTTTACACAACAAAATTATTAATTAATAAAAGCAGTCATTCTTTAAGTACAATCCACACTTTTGGATATAATTAAGAAATAGAAGGCATTAGCTGTTCTGAAGGCAAAATGCATTAAACTTTTATATTGTAATGAACTTTTAAATTACTGTATATTTCACGACTATATGATTTTTATTTATCATCAAAAATCATACATTCTAAATAATTTTTGACCAATATTCTCCTAAATTACTTTTCAAACTATATGTGACGGTATAGCAATATTTTACTTTATTATATCGCCCATTTTGCGAACATCATACAATATATTACTATGAACTAGGGCCTCAGAACTTAGGCGAATTACGGCCTTTAATAATGAAAGTGATTGGAAAAGGGTGCTCCTAAATTCACGCATTGAATAATACTAGTGCTGCCAGTGAACGATCTTTGGCTTATTAGAAAGTACAATATTTTGATACAAAACTGAACGATCTTGGTGCCTTTATTTTATTTTAATTATCTGCAATAATATTAGGCTGCTCCGGTTAACATAAATTACTCTGTCTCAGGGTTAGGTCGCTAAATTACAAATACTGGGTAGTGCAACTAATTTTTAGTAGCTCCAATTGAACTCGGGTTTTACTTGTGAACGCACCAAAACTAAATCTGAAGCAGCTAACCTCAAAATTGACATGAACACAAAGCGGTGTGCCCTCGTACAAATAGCAATAATTGATTTAAATCGATGCCAAAATCAGCAAAATACCTCAGGTAGGCAATAATTATTTTCGTATAGCAACAGTACTAACGGCTTTTGCTCTAGTGTGACGTATCAGTGTCGCCAACATCAATTGTTTCATATCCCGCTAAAGGTGAAAAATGCCGCGTCATCCTGCATTTTTGAGGGACGCTACCTAAATTTCTGGAAACTGAGAGGCACTGGATAATCGGGAACTGCGGCAATGCGTAGCAGAAACTCCAATCTTGCAGGCCCCAGCAATATAAAGAGGCTCTTGCCGATGAAAGTTGCACGGAATACCTGGTAGTGCAAAAGCCTCCGATGCTGACCGCACCTCTCAGGTGACGCCAAACCGATTTCTCAAGTGCTGCTGGCTTGGTAGCTACAATCTCTGCCTGATGTACTGCGTAGAGGACCCCTCTAGGTGTTGAAGGCACCAAACTTGGTTCCAACAAGCCTCTGCAGGCGGTATCGACTCCCAAACGTAGCCCGAAGTTGGACCGCACTCGCCTAGACTTTGTCGAACTCGAATAAACACAAAATACACCACTTGGATGCTGGCAAACTTGCTCCAATTATGCCTAACACTTCTATGATTTAATAAAACCAACACTGGCACTAGATGAATGTGTTTTTATTAACAAAAATTAACCTTTCATGGGAGCTGATGTAAAACAATGTTAACAGCTTGGACAATTTCAAAGCTCTCTTTGTGGTCGTTAAACAAGGGAAGGTCTGGTATCGTAGCAACATATCACCACAAGTGTTTAAAATGAAATAGGGTTTGACACTTAGAATTAACTTATAGAATAAGGTTCTGTTAACATCTTTAATTCTTACAAGCTAAATAAATGTTTTTCGTAGATTAGAATGCACTACACTGAAAACTCTACTCTTTCACCGTCTTTTTAACCGCACTGTTATGTTCTATAGTTTATTATGCACTTAATAATGACCTTCCTTCTATTTCAATGTTATTCGTATGTTGCTCTTTTGCAACATTTCTTGTCGGTTGCTTATTGCAACGTTTCTAATCTTCGACTGCATTGCTATACCCTTCAGTTACTTTGCCACTTTGGTCTTAACTTTCTGACCACTATACTGCTCATAACTTTGTACTTGTGCAAACCATTTCGTACAATAGCAAACATAATACTGCGTTAACGCTACCATCGTCAGATACAATCTAACTGCATTCGCACTTCAAAAATCTCGTCAAATCTGAGCCCAAGAAAGTAACCTTTTTGAACTAGCTTTGTATATTACCTTTCCCTCAATTTTTGAAGCTCAGCTGCACCCATCAGTGCATTTATCTCAATAAACGTAAGCTAAGCTTGCACTAATTGAAATAATTGATTCTGTGCCTCGGTTTGACTTCTAATTCATTCTAGTGCAATTGGCAAGCAGAATTGTTGAGAGCACAAAACCATTGCAATATATTGAGTACTTATATAACTGTGAGAGGCGTACAATTTAAGTTTTCTTAACGAGCATTATACGAGTTGAAGTAGGTAGTGAATATAAACACAATATTCTACAACGATATTTTTCATAACATTCTGTTGCAACAGAAATTCATTATCGATCTGCACTGTCACAACTGCATAAATGCAAACGATTAATCCTGACGTAAATTTTAGATCCAATTCAAATGACCAACAAGTTGCCAATTATATGAGTTGTTTGGCTTCAACGGCAAATTGCTTTACTCTGCAACTTTACAATCAGAGCCAATTTTATATCACTACAGGCCCACACGCTTCTACCGCAGTAACATGTTCTTTTAGACTAGTATTAATTTAGTTTTCCGTCAACAGCAACCAAAGGCTTGTTCGATACTATTGTAGCACAATGTATTTCTAACACGTTGACAGTTTCCTAAAAAAGTCAATGATTACGTCTAACTGCTTATATACAATTTCGAATGATAATAGGTAGATGAAAACCTACTTTTATAAGTTTCGGTGTTCCATTAACTAGTTTTATGCCACATTTGAACTTAAAAATATTACCATCATTTCGATATCTTTGAATTGCAACGTCATTTACGGATATTTTCAATTTTCAACGTTTGTTAACTTATTATGAGTCTTGGCAAACGTTCGCAATATTCTCTTATAATTTAGATATGATCGAGACATTCTAACGAAGTATTTAATATGACAATGTGAATTAATATGCCTGAAACTATAATAATGGGTCGGTTTTGTTAAAGAAGCATATAAGCAACGTTTTAGTCTAAGTGGTTAAACCATCAACGTACCTGACAACTGCTGGACAAAGGCACCACCTGCCGTTTAAGTCTGAAGATATTCTGGGAAACCTTCCAATACGCGAGTTTTTATTTCGGCTGCGGAAAGCTCAAGAAACGACTTACTTAAATGTAATTAATGTTTTTGCTTTAGCCTAAAGATTGCACGTCTGTATCCAGTTTTACAATCAAACTACAATTCGAGTTGCAGGAAATTCTAGAAACTAACTACAGCGTGATGTCAAGTACCGATACGCAACGAATGAATTACCTGCGTACCGTGGTGTAATACGTCGGAAAATTATGGTGATCTCAAACACGTCTAAAAATGCACTAAAAGTGACCTAACCAAATGCAATAAATAAAATACGTACTTACGCATCGTGGCGGCCCCAAGCAGGCCTGGAAGTGGGTAGAAGGCGCCTTAACTAAATATAGCATTAAATTAGCATCAGTTCCATCCTTATATACGTTACATTTTTTCAACACTCATACAGGAAATGTTTACGTCATGTAGTACTTCAGGCAGTTATTCGAGTCGGTATGCGAGACGCTTAACAGGGTAGCAACCCAATAACTGACTGTAATTTGAAGAAGAAACTCAATCAATGCGATGATATAGAGCGCGAAAACTTTCGAAATTGTGCACATTACACCTTGATTATTATATCCCACAGAAGTTGAAGTATCTCCAAGGATGCTTGGGCCACATACATTCGGCTCACGACTACTTAGCTCACTTCTAAATCAATGCCCATATACTACCTACCGTGGTACTTTAGATAACGGTTGTGGTGGGCAACGAGCTTCAGTATAAAGGCTGTCTTAGGTAATCGTTCGCAGGTGCTGGTTCCGATAAGCCACGACCACGACGGAAAGCGGTTTCAAATAGGTATTTAGAGCGTCTTATGCAAGTGCTGGTTCCAACACGCCACACAATTATGCTATAAGGTTTATTGGAGTTTAGGTTTTGGAGTTCTAAAAAGTTTTTCTATGCAGGTGTAGAGATTCAAGTGCACCTTAGGGTCCTGGATAGCTTCTTACGGCAGGTCTACATTTCGCACGAGCGGAGACTCGTCTTTCAGATCAAGTCGAGGTCCTGATCAATGCGGCGAGCTAATTTCGTTTGCGAGTTCAAGCTAGGCAGGAAAGCCTTCTCTGGCCGCTGACAAATATATCACATTGCAGGTAGTCTGGTGGCTCCTACAGTTAGAACTGGAAGGAGTGGTTGCTGAACTCAACTATCTCCAGCAGGCTAAGCATTTTAATTGTATATCTTTCTGGGCCTCTATCAGAATTATTTTCAGGAATAATTATTTAAAAAGGGTTCGTTACGTTTTGTGAGCTATCTCCAATTATGTAGATTTTTTTCCGGTGGTTTAAGCATTGTATTTAGAACTGAATTATGTTTTTTTTTTCAAATTTCAGCAACCCGTACCATCTCTTGTAACGTTCTCTAAGATCAGCATCTTCTTTCAAGCCCATGCATCGTCCTTTGCCAATTTTTGAAATTAATATCACTTACAAGTAGGTTGTAATGTTGCTTTTTTTAAATTTAGGTACGGTATATCATATATATGTTTGAAAGCTTCTATCGACTGTTCTCTCGTTTGTGAAATTAGAATACATTGTCCACTAAAATTCACTCTAATTAATAATGTATTTCCTACAGTCTACGTTTCTAATAATGGCAAATTTTATATTAATCCTAGATTAAGATAACGCATCCTGCTTCGACGATGTTGTAATGCTGTACTTCAATTAATGGCAGCACCAGTGCTCAAGCCAAACACATATTAAATTACTTGAGGAGTTTAAATACCTACTAAGGTAAAACTAAACAGTGTCCCATTAGTTAATTCCCCCTCCGATCGAACTTCCCAAAGTATACTGCACACAAGGATTCATCATTTCAACGAAATTAAACCTGCACGATTCCTTGCCAATTTTCATTTTAAGCGCGTTCGAAAACAATCTTGAAATGGTAGGCGCCCCGTGCGTCTGATTTAATGGCGAGTTTTGATTAAACCCTTGACATCTCTACAATCGATACGTAATTTTGGAAGGAAAATTGCATTGTTGGAAATATCAGCGTCTCCGAATGTAGGGACAATAAATAATGAATAATTGCGGGCGAGATAGTAAACACATTCATCGGTTCCCCCCTGAACCGTTTAATATGTTAATATGATTTGCGTGCGGATCCACATTAATCAAGCAGGCGGTGCTTTATCTCGCGGTGTTACTGCTTCCATATAACTGTTAGTTCTCGATCACCATTAATCAGAGATCACTGTAATCATCCAGCTTCATACGGAATAAATAACCTGTTTTGTAACGATGTTTTGATTGCCACGTAAAGCAGAAAGGAAGTCCAGACATATGGAGTTTCTGATAACGTTCAAAATTTGCTTTAATTTGTTTCTTCGTGCAACGAAAGTGGAAATTAAATAGAGCTGTTCGATTTGAGTAATTAAAATGGAACAACGGGGCGCGAATATTTCACTCGGCAAGAAACTATTTTTGGGTATACAAATTCACTTCGTTTCGCATTTCGTGATGAATTCTAATTGAAAATTAAATCTATGATTAAAGTGCCGGTATCTATGGAAAATAACTAAAATTTGGTTTGAATACGTGTTATTTAAAAAAAATATATTTCTCTAAATATTGTTTTCCCAAAGACGCATTAACTAGGGTAAAACTGCAATTGAAACAGTTTTTGGTGCTGAAGAACTATTTCGATTATTTGGCTATTTATTATCGAACAAGTCGACGTGATATGATTGTGATTAGCTACCATGTTATAAGCTTGATAAGGTTCAAAATAAGTTTTTATGTTTATGAGAGGCATAGGTTCCCACCTATCCTACGATAAGAATTTTGACAGGAAAATATTAGCTTTCCAAACCAAAAACAACAACTACAATGTAACGATTGCTAAAAAAAGTGGTTCCACTATCCGGGCGATATGTAAATCAACTAATATGAAATATTTTCAAATGTTTTTGTCAATAATTGATGTCCTTTCATAATGATCTTACAACGCATGGTTTGTGTGTAATCAAGAGAATATTTGTATTCAGTGCGTAAATTAAGTTTGGAAACGGTGGTATTATTTGAATACGAACATAGATAGAACTCTGAAATTTGGCATAGAAGTAAAACATACGGTTTTCTAGTAATATTCGTGGCTTCAATTTTTTATCGATCGTTACGACTGCAGCACTGCCAACTTGATTATTTTTTTAAATTGAAATGGGGGTCGAAAGTACCATCATTAGAAAGATGTTTTTGTGTAGAATCCAACGATGTAGCACTTGATATGGCAGTTCGTCAAAAAGTTTTCCTGCATTACATATTTCCGTTACTGTCGTGAATCAACGCTGCGTATACTACATGTGATTAAAAACTGTCCACTGCAGTTAAACTAATAATTTGTCGAATGTAAGAAGGCATTCCTAAACTGAGCAGACTTGGAGCTAAAATCGAGACAACGACAACATCAACAGTGGAGCTCCAATATGACGATAATTACATCATACATGCCCGGCTACCTTGAGGAAGAACTTATTAGAATCGCTTGAAAATCAACGCCACCACTGTAATTTGGCAAATCTTAAATTGTTGACCATAGACCGCAAAGCAAACGGATTGCGCGTGGTGTGTTATTTGTTCCGTAAATGTAGCCGTGTCGAAAGCCAACCACTGTGCCGATTTGACAAATTTAAACCAACTATTGCATATATTGAGCTTTCCGCATGCAGTCTACATAGTCGAGATACCGAGTCTCATCCCGTTTTTGAGATTTGCGTCGGTCGCTTGCATACACATAAACTCCTATGGTAACGCTACTTATATCAGCTTTACCATCGACTCTCTGTTCCCAAATCCATGTTTTTTCAAACGACTTACATCCGGGTACAGTTCTGGAGAAACAGCTCGTTGACAGAGTGTGGATTCGGGCTAATTGCTCGTATGGTTTTTTTCAAATACCATACTATTCTTTCGGCGAGCTTTGGAGAAGCTTTCTTTACATAGCGTATATTGGCGAATATTCTGCCCTTGGAGCTGTCCATTTTTGTTCCATTTTCAAGCCCGAAAATTCCTCTCAAATTTGGCGGCTACCGACTTACTGGTTCCGCACAACGCTCCGGGGTCTGTGACTTGATTTCATTTTCACATGTTGCAACCGATTGAAATTAATCCACAGAGCTAAATTATTTGTGGTTTGTTATCGCGTATTAGATTTGTGCAATTGTAATTTATCGTCAATTTTGCATGTGTTAATAAGTAAGTTATCCGTTGTCATAGTATAGATTTTGGGACGTATGATCGTCAATACTGCATTAACGCTTTTAGCGCTCTGCGCCAAAGTTATCGATATTGCTTTTCCTTGTAGGACTTTTATTGTAGAGAAACATTTTCTAGCATTTTATTTATTGCGCCACGTGACGTAAGGAATAGGTAGAATTTTTTTAGCAATTTTTATCACACCGTTACTTATTGCCGTCCCAGATTAACTATGTTTTTATGAATGTTATTTCAATAGATTTCTAAAATTTCCTGTATGATTTTTATTTAGAAAACGCAGCTCAGAGTCGCGTACTTTGAAGTCAATTGAAGCACTGATTACTGGACCACAGTTTCGATGGGCAGGTCATCTTCCCGAAAGAATAATGTTTCCAAGGATGATGCATGGCCAGCGTAAACAAGGTGGATAAAAAACATTCAAATTCATTAGGAACATTAAAAGCGTTTATTCATACTTGAAACCATTTTATTCTTAACAGATTGGAAAGCAGTCAATATGTGAATGAAATCTATATAACAAATAGCAATTAGAGATAGCACAATTACACGTTATTCATATTCAAATCAAATTCAAGGACGTGGAATATTGAATATCATATTATGTCTGTACCAACAGTTTTGTTTAATAGCTAAAAAATATGAACCAAGAACATGATGTACACACAGTCTGTAATACCCAGACTCAAGTTCTATACAAATAAGGTGTATGAAAAAATAGATATGTTTTTTAGGAAATGTATGGGTAAGAATACTTGTAGACAGGCTGATTGGTCCTTTTATACTTCCTAAAGGGCTAAACCCAGAAAATTATTTAGAATATTTAACTGATAACCTTCCGGGCCTACTGAAGGACATTCCTCTGGCACCCCAGCGCGAGATTCTGGTGCAACTCGATGGTTCACCATCAATTTATGCAGGCGTGGCTCGGAAGTGGCTTAACCAACATTACGCCACAGTCCCACATAGCCACCACTAGGTACCACCGACCATCAACTAAAATTCCAGCATGCGTAATGATATGCAGCTGGTTTCACCGAACCACCGTTAGCCACCCTCGGCCGACCGACCCGAATTTTGGTGGACAGTGGACACCGCTGGTTGGCGATGCGCATGCGCTAGGTAACCGTTAGGGTTTTTTACTGCGATAATTGAATTCATATATAAAAATCCCATAAGCCGCGATGTATTTGTCACTTTGACATCGGATAAAGTTAGACCTAACTTTGCTACTGGATAAAATGTGTGCAAACTTCCATGGCAGGCTTTCTCGAACCTGATTTTTAATCATTGTGTTTTTAATAATTGTAATTTTTAAATAAATAAATGTATTCTTGAATTTTTCATAATTACCTAGCTATTATTTTTTATTATTCATTAAATTTTCTCATCGAATTACGCTCGAGGTTTTTTTTCTCCAGGAAAAATTTCATTTTTTAAACTCTAATTTGGTTTCTTTTGGGTAAATTGACCTACCAAGCAACCAAATTCTTGTAAAAAAAAATCAATTTTATCCGGATAAAAAAGACCTCTCGTGTATTTACAGTCGATTATTAGCAAACAGCTAGATATTTCGTGGTATGTGAAACGTCAAGATTAAAATAACGGTTTAACCTTTGATACTAATAAATTGTAACAATCTTAGTTCATTCTGTAGTAGCTGCTGTCGAACTTCTCTTCATCTTTAATTATCTGCAGCATCAGCTGATGGTATTCTTCGAGCAAAAAAATTTTCTCGCACCTACACTTTTCGCTGCTTTTGATTCATGTTTCTCCATATATAATAGTTTCTGAACATTTCTTTCCTCTCTGAATCAGAACTGTCTGTAGATACCCACATTTTCAATTCGAAAAATAAACAAAAAATCTACGTATACATATAACATCATTTATTACTAGCGCTTTTAACGTGCAAGTGTCAAGTAAACCCTAAATTTAAATACATAGTGGTTGTCAGTGGTCACCGCTGGCTGATGCGTTACTGAAGCTTTAGTGGGAGTTTCTAAGTATGATTTCAGAGAATAGTGGAAGAAACCAAAATAATTAGTCGAATATGTAATTACTAAATTTATTGTTCGATTTAAAACCAACCAAAACGTACATCTAAATCAAAACGTTTTTTAATTCAATCAATTTCCAACCTAAGATTGTATATTTACAGCCACTCGTTTAACAAGTACCTGCTTCAAACAACATTATCAATGGCCGAGTAATTAGTGAGCTTCACTGGAAAACAAGAAATTATAGATAAGCATCTTGTTTTCTAAAGCTTGCAGTAAATACTTTTATGCAGAGGTCAAATAAATATTGTCACAACCGAAATCAAAAATAGATTAATTTTTTCAATATTTAAAAGCAAAGAGTTAAGTACTTGTAATTATTATTTAATTATAAGATCATTTTGCCGCATGTGTCAATAAATGAGGTAATGCCTCAACAGTGCCAGTAACCGTCACTTTTTTTATTACTGACCGCATTCCTACTAGTTTTTCGGATATTGGTTAGATTTTTTTAATTATAATTAGAACGATGTATATCACTCGATACCTTGTTTTTGTTTTAAGTTATTTAAAAAATTATTGACACAAGGGTGCTGTAGAAATAGAAATTCATCCAAATATTATCAACAATGCCAAGAACCACTACCAACAACTTTACTTCATGAGTTTTTAATTAGTAAGCCTTGTTTTTCAAGTTTTAATGACTTTTCTTAGTTTGAGCATGCAGAAAACCTCATATGTACTATATTCACATGTCAAGTAATCAATATTTCCTTCATTTCTAATGAAAAATATAAGATCTGTTAATACAATATTTTCCTCACTATTGGATGAATACTGCTGCACTGCAAGTTTTTAAATACTAATTAAAACTCCTATAATATTTTTAGCCATGTTTCCAAGTTGTACTTAAAGACGATGCTGCAGAGGTCAAATAAATAGGTCCCAAAACAAAATGTAGAATTTTTTTGTGTTATTAATATAACCGATTCCCGGTCCCGGTGAGGTTTTCAAAAATAAAAAAATGCAGATGAAAGCTTCTACAGAATGCCATCATTCGGAAGTGATGTAAAGCCGTGGGTCCCATGTTACTACGATATGTAGCATGTAAAAGATCCCTTGCTAGGGTTGGAACTCCTTAGTCTCGGCAAAATTCTAAGTAGGACTTTGACCATATGACCAAAGCAGTCGGTGTCTAAGGGACCTGGTACTCTGCATGCCTAGACCTTGTCCATTAATAAACAAACAAACAAACAATGTTATGTATATGTTTGTCCGTCTATGAAGTGTCTAGTGTGTCTAGGCATACATTGTATCTAGGTTCTAATTTTTGCTTTAAAATTATTATTAATTCAGCGTATTATTGTATGAGGAATCATAGAATACATTCTTGGAACAATATAGCCATAGGGGCGCGGTTCAATTGCCTTACTGGCATTTTCTACTTGTGTTTGGGCGTGCAATTTATATTTTGTGCTATATTCATGTTCAATATTTTTTAAACTATATCTCATTTAATGTTGAAAAATTGGAATGTTATAACGACATAGTTGACGGATATCCAGTAACTTACATTCTTTAAATAATTCATCACTTGAATATGTACAATCCTTATTAAATATAATTTTTATAAAGTATTTTAGGAGGACTTCTAAATGAATCACATGACGTGTTAATATGCCACCCCATTAAACAATTTCATAGTGTAAGTGTGATTATAGAAATGGTGAATTATAACTAAAGAAGTCACGACTACTGGAACCAGGTGCAGGGACAATTAAAAATGCGAGACAAAAACAAGCAAATGGTATTTTGTTGGTTGGTCATCTAAAGAGACTTCCATAGAAGTGATACACAAAGATCAACAATTATGGAAGGTAAAATGTTATCAAAACTACAAGAGTTTTATGTGGTGGTCCATTCACGAAAAAAGCCGAATATTCCAATAAGAGAAGCATATTTGGTATCACATGCAAAATAAAAAAAATTTAAAAATAAGGGATGCGATTAACCCTGCGGAAATCAGGTAGAGTGTAATATGCCCCAATGCACTACAAAGTAAAATATCCGATTTTCCGCGAGTAATACCTTCGCTAAACTTCGTGTATCTTCGAATAGATCCTTTCTTTAAGTAAATACGTCACACTGTTAATAGCAGTGAGGGCGTTGTGGTTATCATATCGATTATAATAGCTGTGTATACGCTATACCCCAACATACCTATCCTGCAAGAAAACGAATTGCAGCCATACCCCATCGTACTCTTGTGTTCTTTTATGGTTTTTAATTACTTTGTTAGCTTTCGCACTAGGTTTGCTTCATAATTTTTGCAGGTTATTATTTTTAGCATGCTACATTAAAAATCGCCATGAATATCGAAAGTCATCTTTTACAATTGTGTTTCTCGCAGGCAATATATTGTCATAGTATTGACTTTACTTTGTAAGCCAATATTATAATAATAGCTAGTGGCCTGCTAAACTATTCCTATCCATTCACTTAAAAATACTTAAAATAAAATATTTACCCTAATTCCAATGTATTTAATCAACTCATTTATTTCTTTGACTAGCTCAGGTTATAATAAACATCTTTTTTCCGGTGGGTACTTGCGTTAGAAGAATCTATAAAAATAATTGTACAAAATGTTTGGTTATTGAAAAATTATTTCAAATGATTTTAGATCTTTCAACTGTCACTGTCAAATTACTAATATGACACTTAAGCTGAATTTACATTTAATCAACGCATACCAGTTCCAACATGTTAACAAGAGTAAGTATTTATGTATGCAACTCATTATTCCACTGTTAATATTAATTGATGTAGATTAATTACATATACCTGGTTATCTTCCCCTTCTTGAATGGACCCAATTCTCCTGTAGAAAACAGCAAAAATATAACCAACCTATTTTGACACATGTATTTGCATCTTCAACCAGGAATCCCACTTCAATTAAAATCCACGGTGTAACAATGAATTAAACACTGTTAAAGTGTCATGCTACAATCCCAACAGCCACCCAGTTTTCCTAAATGGTAGATCTTTTGTATTGCACAACTTCAATTCCAAGAGGTCGTCCTCTTTACAGCAACCAGTATGGAATCCAATCCTTCAATTTCATTCCACAAACACCGACCCAAATGATGATTTTGTGACGGCAGGCTCAATTAGAATCCAATTCCCGGATGTCTTCGACTTAACTGCGACTTGTATGAGGTCGAACCAGCAATCCCAAGTTCACGTTATAATTACTCCATTAATATCTTTATGCCAGCATACCCATTCAATTAGTTACAGATATCTGCATATTGACAGAAAATGTCTAATACAGCTCCTACAATCATCCCTGCTAGAACGGACTCCTTTCACCAGTTATTCTTCCTTAATCCGCTTGTAATCCATTTATTTTAATTAATTTTGTCCTTTGCTCTTGTATATCCATCCAATAATAAACTTATAATTATACAGGGTTTATTTTGTTAATTTAAATCGATACAGAATAATTAGGTTCACATTTTAGAAATCAAAATAAGTTGTTGCCCTTAATAATAGAATTCACTATAGCAATCCTCAATTTTAATACAATGTTTTAAAACTAACATCTTGGATTACTTTTGACTACATAGAGTATATCTTCTTAATTAATCTGACACATTCCAAGTAACTTATTCAAATATTAATTCAGCTTATGATTTTCATATTATTTCAGACTTACTTATAATTTCAATTTATTTTTTAGAACATTATTTTTGTACAGCTTTTCTGTTTTATTTTCTGATTGATTTCACCCTTGTAATTTTAATAAATCAGATAGTTTTTCTATCCAAAATACCTTCCTATCTCGTAATTTTTTAACAATAAATCGGTAGTCCTGATTTGCAACTATCACAATATATGTTTAGAACATGCTGTGACTGCTTGTGATTTCTGTGTAAAAAAAGAGACTGAATAATACAATTTCACGTTGGCTTAGTTTTTGTTATTGAGTTCTAATTTATGTTTGTTACGTATAAAACCATTATTTTTGTTGTACGTTTTGAGAATAATTTTTCATTTTTTATTTTTTTTATTTTTTTGTAAAAGTCTCAATTTTGTTTGTTTTAATGTTGCAATAAAGGCCGAAACCAATCATAATACTATTATTTGAAAAGTGTTCAAATGCTTCATACTTCAGCGGTAATAAAAACTAAAAATCCGATTATGAGAAATGATTCGTATCCAAACATAGGGCACATTAAAGCTACATAATAAAAAGAACGGTCGTCAGCTACTACTACTAAATTATATAGGCTCATACCCCACCGTTCCGCCGAAGGATTAAGTACGGTATGATAATTTTGTACAGACAAACATGTATACAGTTCTTAATCAATTTAGCTATTCGATTTTATTGGTCTTTGCCATTTTGTTAATTTCCTTATTGTTATATTTTAGTATGCTAATGAATCCAGTTATAATATCTACGTTTTTAAAAATAGTTTTACATAATAATAAAAGATTTATACAGGGTTATTCATCAAAATGGTAATAAAATTTAAGGGTAGTTAGAAATCAAACAGAATATATACTTTAAAAATTAATAATCGCCCCACAAAAAATAAAACATTTAATTGATTAAACTGATTAACGGTCACTGGTGTTAGCCAGTGGTTTTCAACAGTTTGGACCAGGCCCTAATGTGAATTACTCTACTGAGATCAATATACACTCATTTAATTTAATGACCATTCTTATAAATTCTTTGATGAGTAAATACAAAATTTGTTTTGAAGAGTATATTAACCTTACGTTTTTTTTAAATAGTATATTATATATGTTTGGCATGTAATTTTTGTATATGTATACCATTTTTTAAGAATATTTGATAGCATTTTTAATATTGTAAAATTAATATTTTTTGATGTATTCTTTATTATTGTGTTTCAGCCAACAGCTAACTTACGTACCTATATTATCGTAGTTTTAAATCTTAATTTACTTATGGAATGAGTACTAGTTTACTACTGCACTAACAAAAAAAAAATAAGTTACTGATTAAGGGATGTAATACTGTATCTCTGAAAGTGTACAGCCAATTGATGCTTAAAAATAGGGAAATAGTTATTTATTTTTTTTTAAATTGATGCTTTACACCAACTTTCATAATTTTCAGTGGAATATGAAGTAACATATTTTTTTTATATGCACTTATATAGAAACATGGAAAGCAGATCCATTACCTGTCTAAGAAATAATCCAACTATTTCCTTTAGACACCTGAGAAACGTTCAATGCAAACCTCCGTCCCTCGTTAAATTGTAATCCTATTACTAGTATTTGTACCTAATCTCTGATAAACATCTAGTCGTATCTGCTTTACAAAAGGTGCTGCCCATTTTTAAAACATTTGCTAAATTGAAACATTTTAATTGCAACTCTTCAAAGATATTACACCGTCTAATTAACTGCCTCGGGTTGTTTCGGTATCTAGTCACGGATGATATACATATTTGAAACCACGGACAAAACCAAGATCTAAAAACTGGTAGTAGTCGAGTCAATAAAGCCTAAAAATCGACCAAACTTCTTAATTCTCAGCAACAGCTCCGATTTTGATCAAATTTTTTTTAAAATGTATGTTTTTTAATATTATTCAAAATCAGAAACATTCCAATTTTAGGAAATGATTTTTTATATTGTTTAAACAATAAAAACTGAATTTATGGGAAACATTATTTTTAATTTTTTTTCGCAGTATTTGTGAAAATATTAATTGTTTTTTGTGAAAATTTATTATCAGCAATGTCTCCCGCACTCGTGGTTAACATGTATTTATATTGTTTAAACAATAATAGCAACATTTACGTAAAAATTTGATTTTTTAAATGTTTTTTCGTAATATTTACAAGAAAGTGAAGGGTTTTTATTGAAAATTTAGTATAAATAATATTTTAGACAATTTAAAATAATAATTATTTATATTGTTTAAACAATGATAACAACATTTATATATTTTTTTTTAATATTATGACTGGCAGTGGTCTAAAAGAAGTACTTTCAACTGTATATGTACATAAAACTTGTGATCAAATACTATCAGGACATAATTATTCAAGAGCAGTGCGTGCTCACAGTTTAGTTCAACTAGCACTTTCAAAAATTATATTTGATGATCTTAAAAGTGATGAAGAATTTGAAAGAAGTTTTAAAGATTCTACGATAATTTACAATTTTAATTACACTGAAATGGAAAATAATGAAATATTTATCAAATTAGTGAATTTCTTTGAAAAAAAAAGATTCTCGTTGAAGAAAGAGGTAACACTTGTAAACTTTGGATTACCTATTTTCGTATGATATCTCTTGTCAAGGATTTTATAGCTGCTGAGAGAATGGGAGACTGGAATTTACATTTGAGAACTGTCGATTTAATGATTCCATTTTTTCACGCTGCAAGGCATTTTCCTTATGCAAAATCAAGTGAAATTTATTTGCAAAAAATGCGTCAATTAGAAGACCAATTAGATCCGATCGATTTTGAAAAATTTAAACAAAATCACAGCGCCAGAAGGTCAGATGTTTATTTCTCAAATATATCGACAGATCAGACAATAGAGCAGACACTAATGAAATCCATGAAGGTGGATGGGAGACCGTTTAAACGTGGAGCAACTCCAAGTTTAGTTTTCAAATGGATCAAATCAGCGATATTTTCAACGGCTGTAGTCGAAGAAATGGAAGAATTTTGTGAAGTGTCATTTACATCATCATTTGAACATGTTGACGCCAGCGATAGTAGGATAAATGAATATTGTACAGCTGTACATAAAATTATAGAATTTTTTACAATTTACAATCCATTTCCCGATGTACAACAAGTTATGGGAATTTCTACAGGAATTGTAGGTGATGATACCCTAGATTGTTATAAAGGGTTTGAAGTTGGAGTTAGACCACCGAAAAACAATATATTACAAACAGTTTACTCATCAAAGACAGGCTTAAATGATTTTCCAAATATTAAAAAGGAGCATCTTCTGTTTATTCACGCTTTTACAGGATGTGATACAACATCAGCTTTTTATAGAAGAGGAAAAATCATTTTGTAAAAATTTTCAATAATAATGTAAAGTTACGTGCCGCAGCTGAAGTATTTATGCTTGAAAATCAACGTGAAGAAGTACTTTTTAACGAAGGTACATTTTCTATTCTCGCACTGTATGGTGCAAAAACTTCAAACAACTTAAACGAATGGAGGCATAAACGTTTTAGAATGCTCACTTCAAAGACGAAAAGCGTTCAAATTGCATCACTTCCTCCAACAGAAGATGCAGCTCAGCAGCATATTAAAAGGGCTTATTTGCAAATACAGCAGTGGAAAAATAATTCACTAATACCTCCCGAAAAATGGGGTTGGAAAAAAGAAAATTATTTAATACCAGTGCAAATGACGCAACTAGCAGCACCGGACAACATTTTAAAAATTATTTTTTGCTCATGCAAAACCGGATGTGGGGCAGCATGTGGATGCAGAAAAAGTGGTTTGCATTGCTCCCCTGCATGCATTGTTTGTAGTGGCAATGATTGCAATAATCATCCACCAATTGAAGAGGAGCGAGAATTCGAAACTGAGGATTTAGACGCCGATTAGATTTGTATTCGTCTACTGTATTATAAAACAATATAATATTCTTTAATAAAGTTTTCATGTAAATATTTTTAAATAATGACACTTTTATAAATAACATAAATAAATAAAAAACATTAAGAACAAATTATGTATGCTATTCATTTGTGTACTAGATTTGCAATAAAAACAATTTGCTTTTTTATAAATATCGCCAGAAAGAATAAAAAAAATATTTTTCATAAAAATTTTATTGTTATCGTTATTTAAAAAATATAAATAATTACTAACTCTGCTTTAAATAAATATATCTTTCCGTAAGATTTTAATAGAAACAGTTCACTTTTCTATAAATATGTCGAAAAAAAATATTTATATAAATGTTGTTATCATTGTTTAAACAATATAAATAATTATTATTTCAAATTGTCTAAAATTTTATATATACTAAATTTTCAATAAAAACTCTTCACTTTCTTGTAAATATTACGAAAAAACATTTAAAAAATCATTTTTTCCGTAAATGTTGCTATTATTGTTTAAACAATATAAATACATGTTAACCACGAGTGCGGGAAACATTGTTGATAATAAATTTTTAATAAAAGCAATTAATATTTTCACAAATATTGCGAAAATTAAATTTTAAAATAATGTTTCTCATAAATTCAGTTTTATTGTTTAAACAATATAAAAAATTATTTCCTGAAATTGGGATGTTTCTGATTTTGAATAATATTTAAAAACACACATTTTAAAACAAAAATGATCAAAATCGGAGCTGTTGCTGAGAATTAAGAAGTTAAAACCTTCATTGACTCGACTATAGTGATAAACGTACAATCGACGCTAGTTACTTTTTCCAACATTAATTTTATTAAACATTTGTTTCAATACAGGACGTATGTATACATATACGAAACATCAGTAAGTGAGATTGTCTTCAAACTAACAGCCGTAATACACCTGAAATATTTCAGGGATATTCCATAAATATGTCTGTAGAAAATATTATTAAACACAAGCCTTAAGATGATGAGTAGTCCAAAGTGTCGCAAAAACAACTAATTTTCTAACGTTACATGGTGATGCTGCGTTAGCCTATGACGGTCTTTTAACGTTTAAGTCTTGATCAAAAATGATCGTACAAAACAATTAAGCTTTCAACATTGTTTCCCACTATTTCACGTGTTTTTTACGTTTATTTGCCAATCCGACGTCTTTTGAACGTTGTTATTGCACAGTGTTCACCGATATGTTAGCGTTGTAGCTTCGTTGCCGTTTCAACAAAAAATCTACGAGCGTTATACGTTAAAATGGCGTGTTATTAATTTTATTGTTTAGTTGAGTATTAGAGTTATAATCACGTTATGTTTTAACCACAACCTCAACTTGTTTTTACGTTGAAACGATATTTTAGTATATACAAAATTTATATTTTATTTAGGTCAAAAACGATACTTACCTTCTGAATAATTTTTACTATGCTCAGCTGACCTGAATAAAACGACCACTATATTTAATAAACGAAATCTTAAAACAGCTCAGGTAACCGCTGCAACACTGTTTAGTTCCACCCAAAGTCGACAGCCATTGTACCTCAAATAGGAAAACATATATTTTAGTGGTACATAGGAAGTAATACCTACCATGTATTCTTCTAAAGCAATTCTGCTAGGCTTACTTCAAACTGGAATAATAAACACACAACGTTCTGATTCACAGATTTTCCGATTTTATCAGCGACACAAATGGCAACCAAAAAAGTGAATCCAGATCACAAGACAAAGGAAACGAACGGTTTGTCAGCATATTGTGACATTCCACTATGCTGTGGTAGCATAACGCGTTTCAATTGGTCGGTACTATCATGCGAGCAACTATGCGCTGAAGAAGCGTACAACTTACGTGTTTTTATGAACGTCATGTTAAAGTTTAACACTAATTACTAGTCTATAATACATTTAAAATAACGACATCAAAATGTAATGCAAAAACGTTGTTAGCACGTTGTAACAACGTTATATCCACATTAAAAGTCGACTACTAATCTAAAAGCATTTTATACTGACTCTATTTTAACGTAATATGGAAAATGTAAAATTTTCGTGTTTCTATAAACGTAATATCTAGGTTTTACTTTAACTGTTGCTGTAAGAAGCTCTTAACAACGACATACCTCCATCATATAACCACGTTCAATAAATGTCATAGCCAAATGTTTGATAAACTGAATAACAGTAAAAAAAATACTAGAAATCAACGTCTAATTCATGTTGAGAAAATTACGTTAACTATTGGACTAAAGTTTAACGTTTAATTTTCAACGAATAACGTCTTTTCAACTACGTAAACCTCTTTTTGACGTATTTTAAACTTGCGCGTGCCTGCTGGGAGTGAAATAAATGTTTATCTGGGTAACGCTTTTGTGATCTAACGTTTGAAGTTTGAAATAAAATAAATTCTTGAAGTAACAAATTAAATGGTCCTTTGACCAAGATTAAATTAAGAAAAAATACGAGTATCTCCACAATACAGTAGCAATTCAAGAAAAGTTTCTTCTTTTAATGAAGTATATCTAAAGCACCATAAATAATAATGTAAATGTTTTAATCTCTCAACCTTGACCACGTACGTATCCACCAATGCGATTCAAATCAAACCCTGTACATACGTATACCGATCCCAGTTTCCTCATACTTAATCTTTCGCTAACATCTTGGCATTTCAAATACAGTATTTCGGTATTTTACTGTGCTTGTCATAGTTTAAATTACGGAAGCATTCAAACTACTAAAAATAGTCTTTCCATTGACGCCAAAGGCTACAGCAGATAAATCTCGCTATTGATAAAGAGGCTTTATTAATAATTTCCTGTGGCAGAGGCGAGAAGCAGCCCACAAACGCGGATCTCCAGCGTCGTTTCTCGGATTCAGCGCCTCGATAATAGCGAATCAATTGAGGAGATGCACTTTATCGTCCGGAGAATTTCTAACCTAAATGTAGCACCGGATGCGGAAAACTTAAGAGAACTTCACACGTGCGGGCATTGTGCTATTTCATCTGATCTAAATCCAATAGGTAGGTGCGGAGCTTCTTTGTTTCACAAGTTTCCGCGTTATTCGCAGTCCCGCGGGCGCAAATCCTTCTTTTTGTTCGGCCTGCAACTCCATGCGGGCTCTTGGGGCGTTTTTATCTTGCGATGCTCTTTTGAATCGCTTTAGTAATACTAATAGTGTCTTTTAGCCAAACCGAAGAGCCGCGTTATTTGCGCTCGTGTTCGGGTGTCTGAAATTGGACGCATATCTGCTGTCTAGCCGTCACAACCGGAAAGCGATACGGAAACATATCAATTAACCTGACTATAAAAGTGAGTCAATTTAAACCTGAAAACGCTAAAACTTCTGAATGAATGTAAATAAAGTTTTTCTATTATCCATAAAACGTGTATGTATGATCCAAGTTGCCTGTATGCATGTATGATCAATAACCTCATTTTATCTTGCGGTGTAGAGGCTAGTGCTTTATGTGTTTGCATCTGACGGTACAATGCTCAACTTGTCCCGGATTCGGGTTACAGAGTTGGAGCGCGCCTTTTGAAGTTGCGCAGCAACCATTGTGTGAGCTGTGTGTCATGGTTATGTGTTGACCTTGTTACTCTATCTCTTAGGTCTGCGTTCTGAGTAAAGCACAGTTAATTTGGTGCGCAACTGTGAATAGTCTCACCAAGTCCGATTCCAATCGCAAAGGCTGCGGAAAAATTTAACATACCTACTTTTACTATATAAATTATTAAGGAAACAACAAGACGAAGAAATGAAAGTCATGGTTATATAAGACGTACAATGAGACATAAAAATAAAAGAGAATATCCAAATGCTGGAAAATGCACCATAATTCTTTCAATCTACTTCTCTTCTTGAACAATCATGTCTATTGACAGTGAGTTTCATAATATACACAAAAAGAATTAAATGATGAACAATAAACACAATTATAGAACCAGCGGACAATCGAACAACATATTCATCGTAAGAAACATTTCGAATGAGCAAAGAACGGAGATGAACTATACATTCATGCGCTTAAGACCATCATTCGATACGTAAGAAAGAGAAACCATTTAGAGAAAATATTTAGAAGGATCATTAATACCAAAAAGGTCGATCGAAGTTGGAAGAAACACATACAAGAATGTTATATATGGGATACATATAAATAGGAAGAGAAGGACTCCACAACGAAAAAGGGATCAAACAAGGAACATTTAAACCCTCTGATGTTCACAATAATATAGGGCAGATTTATTAAAAATAAAGAAAAACGAGCACAACAAATACAAACAGTAGTAGGAAAAAATTCCAGGAAACAATACAGATTTTATCAAATATGTGGAAGTAATAAATTTCCCTGAAGTAGACCTATCCTCGCACCGCCCGCACGAGCCTTGGTTGCCTTGAACTTTCCTTTACTGGACGTAATCATGTCCTAACCTAAATCCCATCCAAATCTTATTCTATCCTTCCCATTTCCACTCTCCAACACTGAAACCATTTTTCGCGCCGCTTAATTGTTTTCTCCATTTACCCAATTATTTCTGCTTTAACCTGTATATTTAATTCAAGTAGTAATCAGTTCGCATTTCGAATTGTTAATTTCCCAGTTTCGTCCATTTGTATACCTGCCTGAATCCCCGCTCACTATTGGCTGAGTGCAGCGCTTTTGTTATCTTCTCTTTCCCAGCGTCTTGCAACTTCACCTAAGCGCATTCTTCTTTTGGCAACTCGGCATTATATTTTGAGAGCTGAGAATAAATCAGTTTTCTTAGAGTAGCCTTTGGAACAGGCGTTATTTTTCTCGGCGATCACCCTACGAGGGATTATATCGCCACTATTGTGCTCCTGCGGTGGGCGCATGGAAGCAAGCTGTTCTCCACATTCCAATTCCGGCATCTTAATTGAAGGCACCACGTGTATCTAGCCGCCGACGTCGGAATTCCCGTAAATCGCGGCTCGCAGCTCACGCCGCTTTTCGATTATTCATCAAGCGCCAGAGGTTAGTGTAGTGAACTTTTTGCGACGTTAATTCGTGAATAGTTACGCGCGCTATTAACATGTTAATATTCCCTTAAAATTCTTAATTACTATCATAAAATTACATGTTCAAATTTATTGTAAAAGGCGCACTCACGCTTGCGTTATCGCTGACCTGGGGTTAAGGTTTTTTTACTGACAGCGATGTGCACATCTCTCGATTAATCCGACGAGTTTAAATGTTTTAAAAAACCCACAATGGGGTTCTTAAAATTATGCGTGTGAAAACCTTCCATGAAACTTTGAGACATTATTGAGTAATCTAGATAATTTGATAAACTATCTCCTTATACCGTTTTGAGGTTCAACCAACATTTTTATGTTTAATAAATTCTAGTCAACCGTTGTTGCTTTATTTCTTACGGAATCACGGTGATTCCTGGCGCCCTATTGCGTTTTGTAGCTGCTTGCAGTTTGCACCGCTGAGCTCCAAATCCACGACCTAAAAAGCGCCGAATAGAGCTAGTTCGGCCCACGCAGTAAGTGTGGTTAGCTCAAAACATCAGTCAATCTGCGTTCTGGCGGTTTCAGATTTTTTTACCCTAGCTAAACCGCAGGTTGGGTCTTTTTTTGTGACAACACACTTATAGCCAGCGTGGAGAATTTGTCGCCAAATGCCCTCAAAATGATGAATTTTCCCAAGGTCGGTCGAATCCCACACCGCAAAGTTGTTTTGCCGCAAGAAATGGAGATGTAAGAGCTCGCTACGTTCGCCGTTTTGGCTGCCAAAGAAAAACACAACTGAAAATTGTAACGGGACTAGAAAGAGAATTGGGAAAGCTAAACTGGTATGTATTAGCTCTAGCAGAAATAAGAAGAAAAGGAGAAAAATGTCTTAAACCACCGTTTGTAGATGTATTATAATACTGCAAAAGGAATGACTACAAACTATCCCTGATAATAGTACAAATATATGCACCAACAACTTTGCACGAATATGAAGAAGTAGATAACCTATACGAAGAAATATCAACAGCGCTGAACACACTCACCACACAATTCGTAGTTATAATGAGAGATTTTAACGCCAAGTTGGGAGTAAAACTAAAAGGTGAAGAAAACAAAATAGGAAGTTTCGGCTATGGAAAGAAAAATAGCAGAAGTGAAATTCGTATGAAATAAAAAGAAAACCTATACGCTATGGACACAGCCTTTTAGAAGAAATTCCAGTGTAGATGGACATGGCTAAGCCCAGACGGTGCTACGAAAAACGAAATCGACTACGTCCTATCTAACAATAAAATCATAGTAAAGGATGTAACAGTAATGAACAACTATACAACAGGAAGTGACCACAGACTCATTAGGACAAAGATATTCTTAAACACAAAGTTTGAAAGAGCTCAACTATTTAATAAAAAAGAAAAAACGGGTAGACACTAGCATACTCAGAGAAAATATCATAAATGCAAGATTAAAGTAGAACATAAACTATTAAAATACGCACCCTTACAGAGACAACGACAAAAATAGCGAAAAGAAAGATAACAAACAAAAACAGATTACAGAAACGAAGAAGATGATAGAAAAGAGAAGAAAACTGTGGAAAGACGAAAAACAAAACCTCGAAGAGTATGTCATAACTAAAAAAATTGTAAGAAAAATGTTAAGAAAACAGAGACAAAATAAACTAGACGAAATGATACTAAAAGACGACAATGGAAATGAAAAACAAGACTTAGCAAACATACTAAGAATAACAGAAAAATTCTCTGCAAAATTTATGTACAAAAAAAAGAAGAAACTTTCACCACAATAGGAAAACTAAAAAGAAAAGAAATGAATATCAACTCAGAAGAAATTCCCGATATAGAAGAAGTACTTTGAAAAACGTGAAAAACAATAAAGCAGTGAGAATAAATGGAGTCCTGGTGGAAATGATCAAAGGGGGAGAGATGGTTCTAAATGCAATAGCAGTACTACTAAATAGGTGCTTGCGTGAAGGCACTATACTATCAACATGGAATGAAGAAAACGTGCTTCTGATATTTAAAAAGAGAGACCAAACAGACTTGGCAAATTATAGACCCATTATCATACTTTCCCAATTCTACAAGCTTTACACTAATATCCTAGCAAACAGGTTAACAAACAAGTTAGATAGCTATCGACCAGCAGAGCAAGCTGGATTCAGAACCGGATTTAGCATCACCGATCACGTGCACACTGTCAAAATCCTAATTGAAAGAGCAACAGATTATCGAATAACATTATATATGGAATTGGTAGACCATACAAAAGCTTTAAACGAAACATCAAGGTATAAGAAGATACAACATACAAAAAAATGAAACACGGATTAAATACACAAGGAGAATAGATAAAGAAATAAACAAGGCTTCACATTCCCTTGAAACAACGCAAGTAAAGGCAATATGGAATAAAATTTTATAAATAATAATATCAGGGGTCTAGTTACAAAAGTCATATTCTCCACTTTTTATGAAAACTTAGAGTTCCTATATAGTACCAGAGTTGAGACAACGCAAATGTCAGCCGCCATTACTGTTCCAAAAATAAATGATAGCATACAAGGCCAGAGTTGTCTCTCTTAGTATGTGTCACCTGTAAATTTAATTACTTGTCACTTTGACAATGTCAAAAAAAGGTTAATTTGAAGCGTTTATGAAAACTACACTGGTAGGTATCTACTACGGATCCTGTATAAGTAATATTTGAGAAAGAGTTGAGTCAACGTAAACGCAGTAGCTACAGCATTGGATTTTAGTTTTCGTTTGCCACCCAGACGCACCTATTCCCACCGAGTCTGGTTCTACTTTTGAGTGTTCAGTTTATATTTTTAAACTATTCAGCTCTTTGCTTCTCGTTTTTGGGAATCTGTGTCAATGGATATAAAGCCCCGTTCGAATCTACTTTTGAAGCGAAAAATGCAACAACCCGTATTTCAACAACTGTAGAAAAATTATTATTTAGGTAACTAATTTTTAAGTAAATTCCATATACGAGTACATACCTACAACTCTGCAAGATATTCTATTTAAAGAACTATTGTCAGGTAGAAATGGAGCACATACATATTTATACATTTACATCAATCAGTGTTAGACCTAAAGTCAAATAAAAATTTGTCAAATGTGACATTCATAGGAAATATAATCAGATAGAATGGAAACTTCTCAATAAAAGTTGTCATCGTTTTGCGCCGTCTGCCGAGATGTGCGGCAACTAAATGGGAACGCGGGAAATTTAAACCCAGAAAATAAATTAGTATTTTATTTACGGTATTGCTAATATGATTGAAATTATTTATATACTTCTTGACGACTATTAAATAATTTACTACCAAGCATATAAACAATTTCAATCATATTAACATAGCCTAAATAATTAATAAATTAAAATAAAAAGCATTTTTAACAATAATTGTTACAATAAAATAAGAGTATAAGTTGCTGAAGGTTTTTATTAACTTTTATCTCTTTAGTTTTTTAGAAATAATTATCACAAATATAAAGCTTCAGCAAATATTTTGTACCGCTCGCTGCATTCCAATAATTCGGCACCTCACGTACACGTAAATGATGCATGTCGTCTAGTGGTCTATTTATTTCTTTCAACCACTCCTGCCGTTTCATGCTATTTCTTGGTCCTTAATTTGCAATAAGTAATTCATTAAAGAGTATTGCTAAATATTGCAGTTTAAATTACCTTCAGGAACTTGAAACAGCGTATACCCTTTTATGCTGTTGTTCAGGCAATCTTTAACGTAGCAAATACAAACCATAATGCTATATATATACGTTTTGACAAAATTCGTCGGGAGAACTAGGGAATCCGAGATCACAATCATCTCTTCAGGGCATAATTTAGGCAAATAACCTGTAATCGTAAAAAAATACCTTTAATATTTCTTCAGATCTTCAAGTTTCAGGGTCAGTAGACGAAAAACATTTTAAATTGCGGTTAAAAACGATGATCTGCATAACTTACAACCTAGAGAAAGGATTATGGCATCGCATTCGAAGGATATATTACTAATAAGAAAAATTATTTATGACCTTACTAGTAGCGCCTATGGTAAATTTGACACTGACAAACTCGTTTTTTAAACTTGTCAAATGGTGTTTCCCTACCTGTGTTAACGTAGCTAACGTGATTTAGTGACCTTAATCGAATTTTCTTAGAAGCGTCATCTGCTGAGATGTGCGGCAAGTAAACTAAATAAAACATTTAGTTGTATAGCAGTGCGCATAGCATGGTGACATTCTCAGCTGGTTTCTACAGTAACTATAGAACTTAAATCTGGCGCAATTTCAGACGAAACTGCGCATGCGCAGTGGATCACAACCAATCAGCATCTATTCCCGACTTGTCTCAACTCTTACAATATTTAGGAACTCTATGAAAAATGAGTTATTGCTGCCATCTTGTAGAGAAATTTAAAGTCTACATGTTCATAAAATATCTTCGTCACAAAAGTCACATTCTCACATGCTAATAAATAGATTATAATGCGCTTCAGTTACAAAACTCACATTCTCCACCAGGTGGTTAATATTTGGGTTAGAGGTTTTATATTACCCATTGTTTCTGCATTGTTGTGTCTAGACACATGTTATTCGGTTGATCCGTTTATTCTCAATATTGTGGGTTAGTTGTTAAAATACATTAAAATAATATCTTCAATGACTTTAACCAAAGTGTATAGCAGCTAATGTTCCTTAATTGAAGAACTTTAATAACGCTCAAAATATGGAAGTCAATGTCCATCCATGTGCTGAAGGTTCTAGATCAAGAAAGCCTAAACGAAGCCCTGAAAAGTGGAAATGCAACATTGATAAAGCGAAAAGGTACGTTTTTTTTGTGTTTGTTTGCATTGTACTTATCAGTATATTATACAGGCATTCCGCGAAAACGCTTCCTGACCCACCAAAATGCAATCACAAAGACGGTGCACTGCAATGTAAAACTTTAAAAATGCAGGAAATCTTTAAGTTTCACGAAAATTTCTATCGTTCAACATGCAAAACTGATCAAGATAAATTTTTGCTTAAATATATTGAAACGCGCCCCAAGAAGAGGTTGCAGATCCAAGAATTTAAATATTTTGTTAATTTCGATTTTTGGAAATAAACTTTATTAATTTCTGAAGTGTCATGTTTTTATTATAATAATAATAAATTATGTTGCTGGAGAAAAATTTATTACTGAGACTTGGACACGTGGGAGTTACAAAACTTACATTCTCCAAAAATGTCAGTTACTAAACTCACATTCTCCAAATGTCAATTACAAAACTGGCATTCTCCAATCAAAAACTTAAAATATCTGCTTTTTGCATGTTTTAAATTTAGATATATAGGCACTAATCAAATTCGTATTTTTTTAAAATTTTTGGGGTATAAAATTATAACGATAACATTTTATAATAATCGCACAGAAGTTTTATCTAATTTCCCAAAATTTGGTTATGTGGGAGAATGTGACTTTTGTAATTAGACCCCTCATATAAAGTGCTACAGTAGTGTGCGGAGTATCAAAATGTGAAGATAATATGAAACAAGCCTGTTGGGCTGAAAACTCAAAGAGAGGGGTGGGGAAAAAGGTTTATGAAAAAAATATTTAAATAATAAACGCGACAGCAGTTCCACTGAATACAAAACGCCAAGACAGCTAGTAATAGAAATAGTTGCAGCATTGGAAAAATTTGCAAGAAAATATAGGATGATGGGGAAGGAAATGCAAACATGCTTACTAAAGTCATAAAGAGTTTACGCAAACAAAACGGAGATCCATTAAAAATAAGAAGGAACAATACCAGATAAATCTTATCTACTGAAGACGAGAAATTAAACAGATGTCATAAATATTTTGTCGACATACTAGATGCAACAATAGAAGAACGAAATGTAGAAACACCAAAAAAAGTAAACACTATAGAAAATAATGAGAGTACGGAGGAAAGTCAGGACATGTCAATAGAAGAACTAAAGGCCATAATAAATAATTTAAGAACTGGAAGGCAGCGGGACAAGATGGCATAAATTCGGAAATGTGGAAGTACGTGGGAAGAGGTAGAAGATTCTATCAATGACAATCAATGCGTTGGTTTCACAGCTGAACGAAATACAGAAGGTCTTATATTCAGCTTGAAGTAAATGAGCGAAATCAAACTAAGCCACACTGGACTAGGCCAGTCAAATTGTCGAAAATACGTCGTTTTTTTGACAAAAACACTACCTGAATAGTGAGCATGCAGTTTTATAGAGCAAACCACGTAGAATGGAATGAACTAAAAAGTAACAGCTGAATCAGTGGAGAAGTGATTCAAAATTGCGGTCAAAGTAATGAAAAAACGGTTTTTTGCATATAAAAGAGCAAAAAAGCGATGAATATTTTCCAAAAAAATATAATTATGTAGTTTAAAAAAGCAAATAAATTAAGCTGTCGGTGGTCAAAATCGATTCATTAGAAAAAAAGTTATCACCGATTTTTCAATTGTTCTTAACTTTAAAAAAAACCTATATAACGTTGAAATTTTCAGAAAGCATAGTACTCGATGAGCAGAAAACGCACGATTTTAAAATTTGCAAAAATGTTGATCACTTTTTGCATAAATAATTTTTTTCGAAAAAAATACGTTTTCGCAGAAATTGATTTACTCAGCTTGCAGAAGTCATACAGCAATCATCATAAGCTTATTTTGTTCCTTAAGAGTTATTCTACCACACACAATATGAGCGCAATTTTTTTTCACTTGCAAATATGTGCAAATTTAATTTGAAAAGTGATCTTTTTTAGGCGCACAAAATGTTGAATATTTTTGTCAATTTTAATTGTACCAAAATTACATATAAACACCATTCGATAGCTGCTAATTTTCTCCGAAATTAAAAAAAGATTACAGTACGACCCATAGAAGCCGAAGAATTTTTCTTTTTTAAATTGCTCCACATTCAGTTATTAATATTAGCGGCTAAAATTTGCACACACTTTAGCTGAAGACTTCTAGTGTAATATAAAAATTATTTCGCAATTATTGACCGTGTGTTATTTATTACGAAGCGGTTTACATTTTAGGCGTCGCAAAACGCATGCTCCGTTCAGTGCGAGTAAACGCCGAGTGGAGCGGCCTACTCCGAGTTTCTCCCTACAACGCTTAACGCTACGCGCCACAGCACCGCTCTGAACGAACATGCATTTTGCGACGCCTAATGTAAACCGGTTTGCAATAAATAATACACGGTCAATAATTGCGAAATAATTTTTATATTACACTAGAAGTCTTCAGCTAAAATGTATGCAAATTTTAGCCGCTAATATTAATAACTGAATGTGCAGCAATTTAAAAAAGAAAAATTCTTCGGCTTTTATGGGTCGTACTGTAATCTTTTTTTAATTTCGGAGAAAATTTGCAGCTATCGAATGGTGCTTATGTAATTACGGTACAATTAAAATTGACAAAAATATTCAACATTTTGTGCGCCCAAAAAAAATATCACTTTTCAAATTAAATTTGCATATATTTGGCAGTGCAAAAAAATTGCGCTCATATTGTGTGTGGTAGAATAACTCTTAAGGAACAAAATAAGCTTATGCTGATTGCTGTATGACTTCTGCAAGCTGAGTAAATCAATTTCTGCGAAAACGTATTTTTTTCGAAAAAAATTATTTATGCAAAAAGTGATCAACATTTTTGCAAATTTTAAAATCGCGCGTTTTCTGCTCATCGAGTACTATGTGTTCTGAAAATTTCAACGATATATATATATATATTTCTGTTTAAAAGTTAAGAACAATAGAAGAAGCGGTCATGTTTAGCGGTTTTTTAGCGATAACTTTTTTTCTAATGAATAGATTTTGACCGTCGACAGCTTAATTTATTTGCTTTTTTAAACTACATAAGAGTATTTTTTTTTTTGGAAAAAATTCATCGCTCTTTTGCACTTTTATATGCAAAAAACCGTTTTTTTATTACTTTGACCGCAATTTTGAATCGCTTCTCCACTGATTCAGCTGTTACTTTTTAGATCATTCAATTCTACGTGATTTGTTCTATAAAACTACATGCTCACTTTTCAGGTAGTATTTTTGTCAAGTAAATATCTAATTTGACTGGCCTAATATCTATGGTTGCTTCAGCGGCATGGAAAAAACTTATGACAGTGTACAGCGGACGTAATATGGCAAGAACTAGAAGACAAAAACGTAACCGACTAACTCAGAGAAGCAATAGAAAGTATGTATATCATTACAAAGTATGTAGGAAAATGAAAAACCGATGCAAAAGAAAGTTCATAATAGCAACAGGAGTTAAACAAGGGCGGACATCAAGAAAATGTCGTGAAATGATAAAAGGTATTCGAGTGGGAGTGCTGCGACTAAAAACAGTTAAGATGACGGAAGTTGCCATATATGCCGACCATTTAATCATTTTTACGAAAAAATTAAATTAATTGCAAACTAATATATGAATATGGAGCGAGGAAATACAAAATGTCTGAATGGGAATCAATTATAAACTAAAGAAGTTATGAAAATACCAAAGGATGAAGAAGAACTTAGTGCAGAATTAGATAATAATCAGATAAATCAGATTGGCAATTTTAAATATTTAGGATCTATAATTAATAACAAGAAAAATATCGAACCAGATATAAACAACGGAATTGGGGGTGTAGCTGTTTTGTACAATGCCAGAAAGGAAGTCCTTCTAAGTAAGAGAGAAATGTCAAAACAAACATCAAAATATACAAATCCGTCTTTATATCAACCTTAACGTACTGATGTGAGTCTTGGGTATTGGCAGCTAAGTACGTAGAAATTTTATTTGCAAACATGTGGGATGCGAATCCTAAGAAGAATAGAAGGAGTTACTAGAAATGATAAACTCAAAAACGAAGACATTAGAAAGACTTTAAAAGGAAATTCACTGTTTACATATATAGAAAAAAAAACAGAAGGGATGAAGGATGATGGAACAGTAGAAAATATGAGAAATGGGTACGGACAGAGTCATAAGAATACCCAGAAATATATGGAACAAGGAAATAGGAAAGATATGGAGAAGAAGAGGAATAACCTAGTCGAAAACGAAAGAGATGGCCGAAGACAGAAAGCTGTGGAAACAATTTTCTGAAGATCAACTCTACGAGCAGCAAAAGAAAATCGGATTAGGTATATGTATGTATAGAGAGAAGAGCAAGAAACAAACTACCGCAGAAATCATCCTGATATGTTATGTCGTTCTCAAAATATCTCCTTAAATCCATTCGGCCGAACAACTTCACTAAACTTAATTTTCAGACTTTCCTGTAACACTAAATTGGTTGTTATCGTCACACAACTTATGTAGCTTTATGAGTCTTTTCATTTAATTTGGAATTGGTCGCGATTGATTGAGCTATTACAATTGTAAAAAAATGACGAGGTCTTAAAAATTAGCTAATTCAAAATGGTACTCAAGGTTATTGTGCAGCAGTAAAGTTAATTAATGAGTAATCTAAGACGTTATTTTTAAACTTCAGCTGTGTCCATTAATAAATGCTTATTAACGACAGTATCCGGATGTTGTTATTTCTATATGCGCAAAATAGTTACAGGGGCAGCATTTTAGAAGATAAAACTTCAAACAAAATATAGCTATTTGATGCCAGAAGAGTCTAAATATGTTCAGAAATATCGAGACAAATAACAAAATAACACGTGCCGCTTGAAGTAATTCATGAACAGCAGCCTAACACTACTTCAAACAATAGAATTTCGCGTAGCCGTAAATCCTAAATGAATAAAACACTAAATAAAGCGAATATTTTATTACGCACAGATTTGTTTGGATATTCCAGAAAGGTACGTAAAACCGAGGTCTCCGCATTTTTGTAGGTGTAAAACAATTCATTTCGTTTTTGCTCCCTTCCTCATTGTCCATTTTAAAACCGCAAAAAACAAGCGGTCGTTTTCCAGTCTATCGCATAAATCGAGCGAAATTTATCCAAAAGACTGCCGTTTTATTATATACGCAAATTACGCCCATGTGTTCAGCAGCATTGTTTGCCGTTAGGAATTTTTATGGCGCATGTAAGAAATATATTGGGTTAACATTTAAGCATAAATCTTTTAGAAGGCTTTTGGGACGTAAATGAATAAAATATTTGCTTCTGCAGCTCATTGCTAATTATAAAACTGAAAGTTAGCATTGAAAGTTTAAGAAAAAAATTACAATAATTTGCATCTTCAAGCCTGAGAAGAAATAACAACATTAAGCAGATTGGTTGCAGTTCTAAATTGCTACCAATAAAAGAGGAAGATTTGAAAATTAATCTGCTTTTTTAGTTTTCTAAACCCATTGTCAGTGTTAGTGTCATATGTATTGCTACGTTGCACATATTTAAATGTTGTTCTAATAAAAGAATTTTTACAATAGTTATGGGTAAAATGTAATGATTAACGAAAGTGTTCAATACTAACGTCGTGACTTGTTAATATTCAAAACAACTAACGGGTAGCCAAGCTCGGTAACCCAGTGGTTAACCATTCTGGCTATTGATCTAAGGGACGAGAGTTCGATTAGCGCGGTCCCGGCGAGGTTTTTAAAAATTAAAAAATGCTGTTAAAAACCTACACAAAAAGCCATCTTTCGAAAGTGATGTAAAGCCGTGGGTCTCAGGTTACTACGATGTGTAGCATGTAAAAGGTCCCTTGCTTGGATTGGAATTCCTTAGTATCGGAAAAACTCTAAGTGGTACTTGACCACATGACTACAACAGTCACTGTCTAAGGTGCCTAGTACCTTGCATGCCTAGACCTTATTCGTAACGAACAAACGAGTAACTGATAAACGGCTGACGAAGAGGGGTTGTGGGCATAATAAATTTCCCTAGTTGTGGTACGCAGTAATAGTTAACAGCGCCAGGTTCAATGACACATTCCGCCGCACCATGCGGAGTAGCAGAGATGCGATGTAAGTTAGGCAGCAAGAAAATAATAAATAACCAACAGAAAATCACGGGATAGTGTCAAACGTTAATACCTATAGTGGTACGCCTTAAAATATAATACCGGAAAATATAAGCAACATAGTTTTACTAAATAAAAGCGCACGGAATCGATTAAATGAAGTATAAAAATCTTATTTAAAATAGAGTCCATTATTCGCTCCAAAAAAGATATTTGGTGGGGTAAAACAAGGTATCAAGAAAAAAGCGAGTTCTTCTTATATTTACTGGATGGCACATGTAGCATTAGGAGCATACTATCCTTAACAAATAGAAAAAAGCACCGTAAAATTAAGAAGCACACGAGATAAATGGCATTTAAATAACAGTAGATGACCATTAGCCAGCACCAAAGTTACAATCAAGTTAAAGCGGTCAGCAATTGATGGCGTTTAACTGTAAACAGAAGTTTCAATGCAAACTTTAAGAACTACCATGGGTGATTTTTATGACTGCAGACATTTTCTCTTTTCCAGCGTCGAATCTGGGGAACAGCCGAGTAAAGTCACTTCGCACATCCACGGATTTTCAACAGGCTTCACGGCTAATATCAAGACCCTCTTCGACATATTGGAGCAGGAACGCAAGATCAGCACTGCAACGAACAGGCAAAAAAGAAAAGAAGAGAAAAAGAAAAAGACAACGTCCTGAAAATAAATCCAACAGAGTATTATACGACGTCAACGCTGAAATCACCAAATCTAACCTGTTTTATTACCAAAACAGTATCACATTTTGAGCTAACCAGATGGGAGCAGCAATTTACGAAACGAATAAGAAAAATAACAAAACAACACGTCATATCGCTTGGAGAGTGAAGTCAAGAATCCTCAAAATTTTTATAAAAGAAATGGAGACCGAACAGCTATCCTCACCCTGAAATTGCGTATGGGAAGTATTCGAAAGAAAATAATGCCAACTACGCATTTAAAGCCACTAGAAATTGATAGGAAACCTGAAATCCACAATGACGTTTGAAATTATCGTACCAAAGGCAACAGCTGAAGAAAATTCGAGGTAATGAAACAATTTTTTGGCTTTGCCTAATTGTTTCGCCATTTATCCAATTATTTCAGGCTTAACCTGTATATTTTTATTTAAATTATAATTCCTTTTGCATTTCGAATTCGTAAATTTTCCAAACCAACGTATTTTCTACCTGCATCAAGCTCTTATCGTTTGCGCAATGCGCTCTCGACCCCGCGCTATCTCTTATCAGAGTCCGAGCCTTCTTTCGGGCACGAAATTCTTCGTCCGGGCATTTTGCTGTCTTCGCTTGAGCCCGCCGATATCGGCGCGGCTAAGCCTTGTTTTTAATTATGTCGAATTACGTGCGCTCAACTAATTTCAATGAGCAGTTTGTGTTTTCTAAGGGCTGATTATTATCAGGTATGTTTACGCTACTTGGTTTGACATTCAATTGTAGTAATTTCCCGTTTTGTTATTAGCTCTTTTCTTGGAAATTCTAATTAACATTCGAACAAAAACGTTGTGGACCTGCTGCTTAATATTGGGAACGCTCCGAAATATCTTCTCGACCCCTATGATAACACTAGACGCTGAACGTAGGATGTCGTTTAGCCCGCTTTAAGCTGTTTCGATCCCTGCCTGCCACAGTTTTTTCTACCGATAAGGTTAGTTTCCAAGATTCTTAATTACACCGACCGTCAACGAGTTTTGGGTTCGGGCAAATTACTTCGGCAGCCTGCAACGATTTGCGAATTTTTAATAACCATTATTACTTGAAATTATTATCGCCTGTTCATGGCAATGTTTAAATGCACTTTGTTATCTACAATGTAATTCCAAGGGCTTGATTTGTTTGCAGCCTTTGAACTTTAAATTGTTATCACGTGCTCAAAGCATTAATTAAATGTACTGTATCATTAACAGTGTAATTCAAATGCATTATTTGTTTGCAATTGGTAACTTTTAATCCATATTCACATGATCATTTTTACGTCTATTAATTACATGCTTTTGTAAAAAAGTGCTTTCACGCTACCTTGTGTCAACACCGAGATAACGGCTAAAACACATGATTGGAATAAGCTTAATCCTTCATTAAATTGTGATCACATGTAAATTAAGGACCCTAAAAGAGGTTCAATTTTTATTATATGCGTGCTGCATTTTTCATACATATTGGAAACGTTATATTTAAATATATTGAAATCATGACAATAATAATTTATCAATGATCTTACATGACAGCCATTTATTATTTATTAAATAAACTTTAGCTGGTTGTAATTATTTTGTTATTTACTTGAAATCTTTTGATTTCTGGCGCCCATTTCCATTTTCCTTTCTTTTTTGAAGACATTCCAGGGTACATAGCTGATGATTTGAACCTACGATCTAAGGCCGCCGATATTTGAGCTAGTCGGCCATCGCGGTGAGTAAGAAACAGTTTTTCAGAGCTTCCGCGGTGTATAACGGAATAGGGGGGTTGATCTGCGATTGTACTACCATTATTATTAGTAACCAATCGCAGGGTGGCTTCTCTATTTTTGTTACAGTAACACTTTCGGACCGTAACAATTTGTCAAACTAAAATGTAAACTATAACAACAACAACGAAAATACAAGAAAATTTGAGAAAGCTAATAAAACAATGTCTGAACTTCATCCACTAGGTTGTTTTCAACCTATGAAAAGAACCCAAAAATAAAAATTCAACATTCAGTCATAGTTGACTTGTTTATTTTATGTGAATGCCATCTTCTTAGACAGTCTCTATTTCTTTTCGAAACATCTTGTATAATGGGTTGCCTATATTAAGCCAATAAGTTAAGTCGCCGTTAAGTAAATGTGCACGGTTAGGAATTGCATTTCTTATTGAGCAACCATGATTTTCAAATCAAAGCTGAATTCAGCACTAAGGTAGACTAGGATATGTGCTTCTGCACGAATATTTACAAAATTCAACTAGTACTAGTCCATAATAGTATGTACACAATGTTTGCAACACTTCAACGGTAACGAGAAAGAACTCATTGTTCAGCAAAAGAAAAATGCCACAGGTGTTTAGATATACGCAGTAGCTAAAAGTGCTACCACCATAATGATAACAGTTTCAGCGAGAAGTGTTTTGCAGTTACAGATGCCAGTTTGGTAGTTAAGCTGCTTTCTATGTAGGTAAATTTAACTTATAATCGCCAGACAGACGAGCCACCTGACCTGTTGGACCGACACTGTTGCGCTTCGTCTAAAAATAAACCCGGCTCCATTCATTTAAATTTTCACGAGGTAATTCCGTAGCTTACGAACTCTCCCCTATTTAGATGCTCTGTTCTTTCATATTTCCTTGAACTGCTACCAGATTAACTATTTATATTTATTGAAAGAATGGTATGTGGGAGAAACCAATTAATATTAGATCTACTTGTTGGCATTTCCGTATACTTCGCTGGGCCCTAATCACATAAAAGATGAAGAACCTCGTTCCTGCACACACGGACAACCTTGTTGAGCTGAAAGATTCACGTTAAAAAGCAATTAATTCTTTGTTTTATCAAAAGTTTACATAATTTGAATAAATTGCTTAGTTAATATACCTACTTATCTAGCATATTATCCTCTTAGGTTTAACGTTTATTGCATTTTGTGTGGAAAAATACCATCATTCTTAATTTCCAGTAATTGGATGTCTCGTTAACAGTTTTTGAAAAACTTCGCTATAAGTACTCCACTTCTTAAAACCTTCTCACTATAATATGAAAGGAAAATTGTGCAGCTAATCGTTTCCTATCTTCTTTGTGCTAGATATACAGGTGGCTGGACGTAAAACCTTACTTTAAATTCAGTGTTGTGGGGCAGGTCACAATATTTACTACAAAGACAGTGGTAACGTACTTTGTGCTATAATGTAACCTAGCTGGTAGCTATCGTAGTTAGAGTAATAGACAAAAGAAGATAACTTGCATACGATAACGCACTCCACAAGCATTGAAATTTTTAATGTTCCTAACAGTCTTGCATCTGCCGGTAATATGTACTTTAACAACAAATGTAAAACGGGCTAAACTATTCGCTGAAGGCGATTATGATACACTAACTTCGTCGTATTCTACTGATTTAAAATAACGCAAATTACACAAATCATAACATTTAGACGAGAACCGCATTGCTCGATGAAATCCGTTCCAATAATGGTTTCGTCCAGAAGCCAGTGGCAACGGTAGGAAGCGAGAGGTGGTCGCAGTGTCCAACGAGCAATGCTCGGGGTATGGGATACTCTCCAGGGTTGATGCTATTGCGGTAAGAAGCGCTGCAGACAGGCAAATTCACAGGTTCACAGGTAAAGTGCCTCACGGGAATGTTGCATGGAAAAACATTTTGAGGCTGGCTCACAAGTCCCGTTCTGTTAATCTTTATGACCAAATTGGCAGAAATTCTGAACCGAGAACGCGGTTGTCGTTGGTCGATTGTTTGGATATTCTAAAATAAATTGCACCTAAAATCGATAAGCACCGGAATTCAAATAATACTGATGGGCTAAAATGTACCAAGACAAGATTTTGAAATTATCATTTAAATAATTCCAACTGGATTGAATATTTTCTTCTTTCCATTCCTGAATTATAGATTGACGAAAAAATTGTCACTAAAATAGTGTGCTTCCCTCTAATTAGGCAAAATCAAATAACTTTATGCACACTTTTAAACTTTTGATTATCAATATCCATAGTATTTTTATTCAAGTGGTGTCGAGTTCATGATCGACGATGTTAAAGAATTGTTTAAAATTATACAGAAAATTTAAGCTTTTGGTATTTAAAATTCTGTTTATCCATTCTCAATGTAGTTTATTTGAAGAGCTCACAATGTTAATCGCAAATTAGCATCACCAAAACTTCTTCAATCAATATTTTTATCTACGAATGATCTGAAGTACGATTAGCGTCGTTCTATGATTATCAGCCCGGCTCTATATATTTATTAGAAGAACAATACACAGTTAAAATGTAATATTTTACTACTCTCCATTTCATCAATAGCTCATCAAATCCAATACTTTTTGTTATACAACTGGAAAATTTGTTTCTGGCTAAGGAAGAAGGTAAGCAGCCAATGTTTAAAACAAGTTTTAATATATGATTGAGTTTTGGTTAAGTTTTGTAAAAATTATGATATTCCCCTACATCACTAGCTTCTTCAGAATGTCTCGTTGTTTTACTTTTTTTGTTAAATTTTGGTGATATTTAAAATTTTCAAATATTTAAAAACATTGTTACATGTTGATATGATATCTGATTTTTAAAAGAGAGTATTAAAAGTAAATGTGGAATACAAAGTCTCCAATCAGTGAACAAATTAAGGTTTCCCGTGTGTACCTATATGTGGCAGTTCTGATGTTAGGTTTTCACTTCTATATATTGCTATGGTATACACCTCCTCCCTTTGATGTTAGTTTAATGAATTTAATTAAATCATGTAATTTTTCAATTATTGAAAACTTATATGATCTTACTCTGATATTGAAATAACTTTTATTTTTTAATAAGTTGATGTTAGATATATGCCCTTTTATAATATTTCTATTTTTATGTTATTTCTCTTTTTCTAGCTCTTTGAGACATGAATGCCCTTACCTCAGGTTAGGTTCATGCATATTCAAATCAATTTTATGATAGTTAATCAGCACACATTAAAAATATTATTTATAATTATGACATTTCAAGAACTGTTAAAGTGAAAAGTCAAATAAATGATTTCTGTCACATATTAACTATATCGAATATCTATCAAGTAAGTAGTAAATATGTAATTCACTCAGTATTAAGGACTTATTCGATTTGAATTTAACATATACCTTACTAAAAGCTCACTGCAGCACTTCCTTTAGGATGTCAGTCGCAACAACACAAGCAGTCCTCCTCCTGATCAACCAGAAACCTGAGTAAAACAAGACTTCCTGTAACAGCTACCGTTGTTAGCCTTCTAAAATGCTTTTAGCTCCAATGTAAGCTCCTTGGATTTTTCAACAATGAGAACTTATCCAATTATTATAGGTCAATTGCGACGTCCCGCAAGACCTCGATGCTCCATACGTCAAGATGATTACAAACCCTTCCAAATCCAGCAGTACTTTCACATGTAGTGTATATCCAAATCCAGACCAATTAAAGATGTGTTCACCTAACAGTGACTCACATCAAGTTCCAAATCAAAAGAGCTACCCAACACTGACTCTTATATGGTATATCCAAATCCACTGCAGACATTATTATTTCATGTATACTATTTTATTGTTATTAGATATTCTTATTCCTATTTGTACCATTTATTAACCATTTTATTCTTCAGTATATTTTAAAATTCACTTTATTTTTTCCTTTAGTTAATTTTATTAAACAAACCAGACAATAAATACCATTTAATTAAAGGGGTTTTATTATTTAAATTTCACTTTACTACAAAGACATTTTACATCTTTTGAAAAAAATGTTGTTGTTATTATCTATTAATATAATTTTCCCTAGCAATAAAATTATACCAATTTTTTTTGCAGTCCTGATACATTTCTATGTGATATACTTTATTATAACATTTCACAATTGACTTTTTCAGATAATCATTTGACTTTGGCATTCACTTTACTTATTCCGTTTGTCAGTTAATAAAAATTAAGATCTAAGTTCTAATATTACCAAACAATTATCCCAAGTAAATCAGCTTATACGCCCGAACATTTTTAATAAACTATTCACAATTTAACAGTAACTGTATCTAATCTCCATTCGTTAAACAAATCTCATATGATTATATGGTACTTTTAATTCATAAAACCCTTCTTGTACTTTTTTATTGCTAATTATCAATCTCAAGAAGGTACCATAGCAATATATTAATTGTGAGATTTATTCTGGAGATTTGATTATTTTTATTCCGTTTTTCTAAAAATTATGTAATTCTAAACCCTTAATTTATTACAAAGTTCATGTTCCATGTAACCAAAAACTTGCTGCGACCTTACTCACATATGATAGATAAAAATTATCTGCGAAACTCGTTAAAAATTTCATTCAAAACTATTTCTTTCTAATAAAACTCATTTGTTGTGATCGTTTAATTATAAAGTGAAGTGAGGTTATAAAACTACAATTTCGAACTGGAAGTGAGGTTGTAAAGTTATTCTAGTTACTTCTTGCATTAGAGGCAAACTATTTTTTAAATAATTAAAACGTTATGTAATGAATAAAGTCAGATGTATAGTATTACAGTTATCTTTGATAACTAACTTTGACAGTACTGGCTCCACAAACATTCACCTGTGCGTCAAGGCCATCTCTTTGTCATGACATAAATTATAACTGTCATAAATGCAAACCTTGGTTAAATGGACATTTATGGATTAATAACAGAAAATCTAAGGTCGTAGAAAAAATTTTGTATGCAAACTCGTGCTAAAAGTATTATTGCACTCGACATGTTTTTCATGTCTCGTGCATAAACATCAACTTTTAGCACTTTTTGCATAAATAGCTATTATATGATATTGTAGTATCTGTTTGATAATTAATAGGATTTGATGATTTTTTCTGTCTATACCTTCTATAAGCTTTTTATTAATGTAGTTCTGTATATAACAGCTTTGGATTGTTAAAATTGAAACTAGGCATGTAATTCTTCCACGGCATAATCTCAAAGAACAGTGTTTACAATTAAAATTATCGTTTTTATTTACTGTTTCTGTTGCGAAATTCTATTTTCTAAATGTTTTTGCTGTATTTTTTAATAGTAATTTACGTTACAAGGCCGAAAAATTATTTCTAAACGAGTAATTTAATAATATTTTATGGCCGCGTATTTTACAATGTTTTATTTCATACTGTTTTCTACAACATGTTCATTGAAAAAGTCCATAAGGGGCAGCTGTGAAAATTCAAACGTATGAATATGTTGGTGGCACCTTAAGTCTGTCAAAGTCGATGTTAGCAGGTTAGGTTTTGAGTCAGTCTGTGTCAAAACTGACGGAAAACCTAACCTGCTAACCTCGAATTTGACATAGACTTACAGTGTCACCACAACTTATTCAGCAGTTGCCTAGCAACACTTTCCGGCCTTCTGATGTGATGTTCCACTTTCCGGCCTTGTAATGTAATGTTCCCACTTTCTGGCCTTGTGATGTAATGTTCCACTTTCCGGACTCAAATTAATGACGTAAAGTTGTATTTTCCGGGGAAAAGCTGTTTTATATTACGTTCACGATGTTTTCTCAACAGAGCAGACTATGATAGGGTGCAATTTTTGTTGGTACCGTTTAGTAATAAATAGTTATGACAGCAGAAGTTACTAGGATCACTTCTTGTTTTTCCAATTCCGAAAATAGTTCTGAAAATATACTAAAATTATTTTTTTATAAAAGTTTACTGAAATTTACAAACACTGTGCTGTTCATTTAGTATTTTCTAATCTATTTTAAAGTTTTAAAATACATTTATTAGTAAATACATGTTGTAACGGCGATTTGTTTATATAAAATTTGAATATGCTTCACTGTACAAATTTATTCTAACGTTTAAAATGACAAATTACTATAATTATACGTTTCTGTATTTATTTTTCGGTAAAATGTGATTTATTAAGCTAATATTTAATTATTGTTTCTTTAATACACAGTTGCAAGTGTCAATTCTCCAGGTAGTACTTCCAGGTTCATCATTGCTATCTGATTCCGAATCTGATTCTCCTAGTGAAATAATGAAAGGGGAAACATTTTCAATCGAACACGTTCCCATATGTTTTGCCCAGTCTTCCGAAATTAGTTTTGCACAATGATTACAATAAGTTTGCCACATGTCGGTGGTACATTTTGATAGAGCTTCGCGCCATAAATTCGGCACCCTATCTTTAGATGAAGGCAGGGAATTTATGTGCTTATTATGTATTACATTTCACCCAAGGCATTTCAATCGGGTTAAACTGACAATGGTACGGGGGCAACTTAAGAACTTCATAACCGTGCTCTATCAAAGTTTCGTCGGTCCGGTAACGTTTTTGTTTGTCTGCTATGAAAGGTTTCACTAATTCCCACAACCCCTTTTTTGTTAATTTCCATCTAAATTGCACCCCTTATTTAACCAGCCACTCCTTCATTTATCCTTTCTTACTAAAAAATGTGGGTGGTTTGTCCAACTGCACCGAATGATACGGTGCATTGTCCATCACCATAACACATTTACCTTGCAGCTTGGCCAATGCAGGAATGAGCTGATTAACCACCCATTTTTGAAAAATTCCTCTATTCATTGTTTTATGATAGTCTCTATCATTGTTAACAGAGTAAAGTAGCAAGTCACGTCCCTCCAAAAAACCAAATTTTGTTCCCGAGTGCAAAACCGTAAAACGTTTACCGTCACTCTTAATTTTGGCTGGGTTGCTTTTCAAATCTGTTTCATGTAACCATTCACGAATCGAAGACCCATTCTGGTAGATCCACGTTTCGTCAAGGTACACGAAGACCACTTTTTTACTAGAATTTTGAAACTACAAATATCTTCGTAGAAATTTAATTTTGGCTGCAACGACATGTTTCGATTCACATAAAATTTTGCGTCCATCGATTTTTTTTATGTTTGTAACCCATTGAGTTGACAATTTTGAATAAAGTAGTTCTTCCCCCTGTAAATTCCAAATTTTCTTTCACTTCCGCTAACAATGTATCTAAAGTAAAATGTTCATTTTTTCAAGTATAATGCCAAATCAGTCACTGCAAATCTTCTATAAAAAGATAATTTGTGAATTTGTCAGTTTTTGATCGTTCTCCAGAAATAGAAATTTTCAAATTGTCAGGCCCTCCTTTCAAAATTGCTCTTATCATTCAATCCGAAACCTAACTAAGTCGCGATTAACAGAAGATGAAACATCACATATTAAATATTTATCCCAAAAATATCACTGATTCTGTTAATAATTTGCTTTTTCTCCAAGTTCGTGTCCTTGTCGTAGCTATTATAAGTCTTCTTTATGGTTGCGTTTATGATTTTAGGCATTTTTAATAATATTGCAAAACAACGTAATTGCAACACCGGCAAAATATTTGACGTGATATATTTGAAGTTTACGTCTTGTCAAGTTTGACTTTTATCAGAAATTTATTGGCTAATTGTTCTTTAAAAGAAGATTCGTTATCAATTTTAAATTTGTTATGTAGTTTAATTTTTATGTAATAGAATTATTGCTCGGTCAACTAATACTGATAACGCTTTTTACTTGCCCCGCCTAAAATACAAACAAAGTATTGAAATCGCGAAAAAAAATCGCCTTCCGAGATTTCTTCAGATCTTCACGTTTCAGGATCCCTAGATGACGAAAAACAGGTTTTTCCAATTCTATCCATTTGTCTGTCTGACCGTCTGTTGGCGGTATGACTCAAAAACTATTTGTTGGAGGAACACGATATGTATTGTATGTATTATCAATAACGTCATTTTACCTTGTGGTATAGAGGCTGGTGCTTTATGCGCTTGCATCTGGCGGTACAATACTCAACTTGCACCGGATTCGGGATATAAAGTTGGAGCGCGCCTTTTGCATATTTATACATCTACCTGTCACTTATTATAGACAAAGAGGGAAAACTAAAAACGTGGAAAGACTATATAACAAAATGTTTCGGTGAGTATCGAGAAATGATAGATGATTTACATTATGATTTAGATGGACCAGAAATTCTTAAAGATGAATTACTCAAGGCATTTGAACAGACAAAAACTGGCAAAGCAACAGGACCCGATGATCTCAGTACAAAAATTTTAAAGTTACTGGATGACGAAAGCACCGACATGCTGCTGGACTTATTTAACAAAATATATAATACCGGATATATCTCAAGACAGTGGTTAAAATCTACTTTCATTGCACTTCCTAAAAAAGCCAACGTTAAAAAATTTAACGACTATTGCTTAATAAGTCTTATGTGTCATGCACTAAAAGTATTCCTCCGTATTCTACAATCTCGTTTGTGGAGAAAAATTCATGAAAATATAAGTGAAAATCCGTTCGCATTTAGAAATGGTTGTGGAACAAGAGAGGCCTTATTTGCTATTCAAGTACTTACACAAAAATGTCTAGACCACCAGAAAAATTTCTTTATGTGTTTTATCGAATACGAAAAGGCATTCGATATTGTACAACATGACAAACTCTTGTACCTGTTAAGATCAATAAATCTATACGGCAAGCACATACGAATTATAAGAAACTTATATTGGAATTAATCATCTCATATAAGAATAGGCGATACAGCATCATCTAACATAGAAATATCTAAAGGAGTCAGGCAGGGATGTATATTATCGCCCCTTTTATTTAACCTGTATTCCGAATCCATATTCCAAGAGGCTCTAGAAGAAACAGAAATGGGGATAAAGGTAAACGGAAAACCAGTCAATAACATTCGCTATGCAGATGACCTCCAACATTTACTAAACAAAGTAAATAACATCAGCCAACAGCACGGCCTTAAATTAAATATCAGTAAAACTAAATTTATGATAATTAGCAAAATGGGAGTCATCGATGCAAACCACGATATAGAAAGAGTTAGACACTTTAGATATCTAGGATGCTGGCTTAATGAAGAGTGGAACTCTGGCGAAGAGATTAGGAGTCAAATAGAAATAGCCAGGAACACGTTTTGTAAAATAAAATCGGTGTTATGCAACCGAGATTTAAATATACAAACTCGATGGAGGGTCACTAGATGCTACATTTTGTCAACACTTTTATATGGCGTCGAAGGATGGACGCTTAAAAAACGAGCTGTCACGCATCGAGTCGTTTGAAATGTGGCGATATAGGAGAATATTAAAAATACCATGGGTTGATCACGTGACTAATAATGAGGTTCTCAGAAGAATGAATAAAGGACAAGAGCTTGTAAAAACAATAAAGAAAAGGAAAGCACCATACATTGGCCACATATTTAGAAACACCAAATATAACTGGCTACAATTAACTGTTGAGAGAAAGATTGAATGGAAGCGTGGCATACGACCCATAATATTTTCGTGGATCAGGAATTTACGCGATTGGTTCAATATCAGACATGTTGGCACCCTTATACAATTGGCGCAAGGTAAAGAGAAGTTCCAAATGATGGTCGCCAACCTCCAGTGACAGGAGAAGGCACCCTAAGAAGAAGACCTGTCATGAAGCAGAGACAATTTCGGACAATTATATACCGAGTGAGCACCTTAAAAAATTAATTTATTTCTATTTTTTGCGTTACCTGATAAATAGATAAAAGTAATAATTTGCACGTCAGGCTTTACACTTAATAAAAATGGGACCCAACAGATGCAGGGTAGTATCGTAGAGGAGTCAAAAAGTTTAAACAATAAATCCATCCTGATAAGTACAACCGCTCAGCGTAAAGCCGGGAGAGATTCTGCATATATCAATTAGTTTACAACTACAATAGCAAAACAAATGAGATTTTATTAAACCAAATGTTTATTAACTTAAGGAATTTCATAATAAGAACTTTCGAAGACCATTTCCCGCATTTCTTATGATCGAATCAAATGCTACAATTTTTAAAAATTCAGTCAGTCACGTATCTATATAGTAGCAAAAACTAATAATTTTTCCTTGGGATTTTATCACTTTCTTACCACTTGTATCTATAGCAACCACTATATTGTTTCCATCAAGGTGGTATTACAAAAACGTCATTTAAACTATCATTGTGTATCAGTGTAAATATCATATTCTTGCATACCAATACAAAATAAACCAATATTTGAGAAATAGTTCCCAAAATCTATTTCGAGGTCATCATTTTTTTCGGAAAAATATTTACCTAAGATTTGTTGTTTTTTAGCAACGTTCGTCGACGAACTAACTTGAACAAATTTTTAAGTTAGTTTGTCTTGTGACATTGCCAAAACAAAAGACTTTCGTAAAACCTTTTTACCGGCAAAGTCATTCATCCTTAATACATTATTACTGAAAGCTCCTAGTTTTCATGTAAGATCACAGCAGGTTTTGGTTGTATAACACATGCATCTTAAATAAATTACAAGTTTTAAATTATACCATTTTAACAAAAATTAAATAAATCATGGTTCCTAGAATAAATCTCACAATTAAATTTATAATTGAAAACATAAACACCTCAAAAATACCACATGTAAGCACAAACGAGAAAACTTTCACGTTCATTTATCTGACTTGAAAACCGTGTGTTCCAGAGTCAATTTTAATAGCTTCATCATCACATCACATATTAAGTCAAAATCAAAGAAAATTTTTAAAAATATTTTTAAATTTCACATACCACAGCAAAATCTAACATTTTTTTAAACCACAAGAACTTTTGAAGATGCTACTGTTGTAGCGAAACTCCAAAATTTTAACAACATTTTACCAAAACTGAATCATTTATTAAAACTTGTTTTTAACATTTGGCTGCTTAATTTCTTCCTTAAACGTAATCGTTTATTATTGACGGCAGTAATTTTTTTTAAAAGATCTTCAAAGGCTTTTTGTGGCATTTTATGCTGTTCGTTGGACGTTGAAAACGGGGACAGGTTTGTTTCCCGAAATATTTGTTAATTATTATTTTTATATTTGTAATGTGGTAAAATTCCCAAAAAAGCAGGGTATACTTTGTAACAGTTTCCGTTAGTTTTCGAATTAAATATTTAAAAAATTCTGTTTAAAATATTTTTCATTTGCTTTTGATGTATAAAACATTACTGCATATTAAGTTTCAACTACATCTCCTGAAACATTGTTGTGTGTAGTAATGACTAATATAGTCTTTATACTTGTATATAGTCTTCACGCACACAATGAGTCTGAATAGCGACTCCCCACTCATTTTTATTTTAATAAATTTCATGTACTAGACACTTTTTGGTCATTTTTTTAATTAGTTGTAATCTAACACGTATTATTTTAATACAAATTTTACTAAAGCTGTAAAGTAGAGATTTTTAACTGTAAGCAACGCTTCATGAAGTGTCTGAAAGACAAGAATGAATGTTATAAACGACAAGAGATATAGATTGAGTTAAGTAAGAGATCTGGGTTTATTTTTATAATTGCCGAGCTATTAGTACTAATTTTATTCTTTTAACTGCACGTCAAAGATGAACGGGTAGCCCAGCGAGCAAATTCTCGTCTCTCAGGCGGCCGGCTCGGGCTCGCTCCCTGTCTACCACGCTAACAGCTGTGGTAGTTGTTCTCTTCTTCCATTTCGACGAGCAAGGTTAGCCATTTATCACAGAACCACTTTGTGGTTAAAATCAGACCACTGGCCTATAATCATAATAAGAAGAAGAAGTGAAAGACGCCTATGGGAACGTCAAAAAGTAATTCTTTTTATTATTAAATTATTATGAAATAATTAGAAACACAAAATTCATAATTTTCTAATGGTATACGTACATTCCTACCATCACAGAATAAAAGTTGATATGCTTTGGGTATCCGGAAAATATGGCCGAAGATAGTCAGGTTAAAAGGGAAAAAGAGAATAGCAGGACCGATCAATTCCAAAAATCGTTAGCCAGTTACAAATCACAAGTAATGGGAACACTAAAACAACCCGAATGAGGTTATAAACTGTGGAAGAAACACTTCCAACACATTGCCCATATAGAGTGCTCTTTCATGTATACAGCGCCAGCGAGCGGATGGCCAAACACAAGATCTAAAGGGGACCACACAACGTTCAATCATTTGAGACCATAGGAGGACACGAGGTCTACACAGTCCTGCTCAATCAGGGCTATAATGAGGTATCCACCCGTTTATGTGCAATGCTAACGCAAGTTGGTAACTAGGCCACATACCCGCTTGCTGGAGAAAAGTAAGAGTGGTAGTGATACCAAACCCGGAAAAGAAGAGCTACGCCCAAGCCAATTCTTACCGATTTATAAGTCTCACGTCATTCACTTTCAAGATGCTAGAAAAATTAATCGATAGGTACACAAAAAACGAACCTCTCGAAGGTTTTTCACTATATCGATATGGCTATCAGTTCCAAGAGCATTTTCAGTTATAAAGATGCCTTGGTAAAAACCTATTCATTCAGTTCTAAATAGCAGGGGAATCGACAGTACTCTTAGCAGATCGAGAGTAAATTTGCTTAAAACTAGAATTGCAACCACTTCTGTTCAAGGGACAACCGTAAACTTGTGGCACCAGAAGATGTCTACAGGGAGGGGGATTTGTCATCTTTCTTGTAGAGCCTTGTGGTGAACAAACTCTTGCAGAGGCTAGACGAGAAGGACCGTCATTTATATACACGTAAAATTCGAGGGCGTAATATTTAATAAAATGCCTGAACCTTCCATTTCGTGGAAAGGTACTGGGAAGCTAAAGAACTATCGGTAGTTTAAAAAAATCGCATCCGATAGTTTCAGAAAGGGAAAATAGAAACCTGGCACTATATGGTAAAATATTTCAGTTGGTAGCGAAGGTCTAGTACTTTAGTGCGATTATAAATACCAAAATGGCCTTCAAATTCGATCTGAAAAACGCTGTAAACAAACCCTGTAAGGCATTCTGAGCCAGCAGAGAGATGAAACGCCCAGGATAGTTTGCTGGTTCATTAGAAAGGCTATTATACCTACAATAAGATATACAGCATTGGTGTAGCGAGGCAAGGTAAAACGCATAGAAAATCTAAACCTGGTTCCGACAGCTGCATTAGATGTCCTATTAGACCTTTTTCCATTACACCTACCGGTAGATTCGGAGACAAGACTGGGGGCAGGTCGTCATACAGAAATATTTAATCATATACGTGGAAACTTCATTTTGCAAATAAAGTCTGACAAAATACTACCAATTTGAGAAACCGTTGTAGTCTTAACTAAACCGAAAAAGAAATCTAACACACAAGTGAATAAATAGCCGAAAATAGAATAGGTTTGGATATAATATGGTACCAGACCAGGCAATGCGATAAGCATAAACTTTGAACAAGAGTCTTTTTTCCTGACCGTAGTAACAGTAATTTTAACCTGCGCCCAAATATGTAATGGTGCAGAAATTCTTCAGCGGTAGGAGAATACATATGCTGACGGACAATGAGTTCTTAAAGCTTTGTCGTTAAGTTAATTAAAATCAAAACTGGTGTAAGTATAAATGACATAAGAAACTAGTTCAATACGGGGAACACAACGGGCTCAGTCTGCTGTGGCTACCACGTTATCAGGAAATCAAATGCAACAAAAAAAGCTGACAAATTAGCAAAATCAGCTAGTAAAAACAGAAGTGGGTTACGAGACTTTTTTCGAAAACCTAGCAATGGATATTCTAATATAAGGCACTTCGCCTTAATAGAGGATGTAATACTTTGTGTGAGGTTTAGCACCTCGCGTGATACTTTAAATATCAAAAAGACGTCTCGTACGTCTTAATATTTAGATAATTATTTCTCTTGTCCAGTTAGCTAGCTCAGTGTATATATGAAACACATTTTATGTCCCAGTCGTGGTTGCAAAGTGTCAAAATTTTCCAAAACAAACAAGAATCTGGTCTCTTTTTGTAGCTTTGCCGGGCTGAAACTGACTGCAAGCAATGCGCAAGCAAAGCCGATTTATTTACAGAATGGAAATGTCATTAGTCTTAAGGCGAGTATTTAGTAACTTTTGAACATGAAGAAATTTACCAAATATCGCAATTAATTGTGTCAAGTTTTTCACAATAAAATCTATGAAGGCAGTTACGCTTTTTAAGTAAATAGAAGAATACAGTAGCAATGCAATTGCGCTTTTAAATTTTGGTAAGTGTAAATAATAATTAATAAATTAAAAACGCAAAAGTCACTAAACGCAATAAATCGTGTTCTGTATATAATTTAGTAATTTGGTGAACGGAATCATCTTAACGTTATGACTTGATCTATATAGAAAGTCCGAGAAATTTACTAAGTTATAAAAGTGTAGGAAAACATTATAAATGAGTCAAAAATGAATAGAACTGAATTACTGAATATTCAAAAAAGTTGTTGTATATAGGCAACCCTTTCTATTATGATCATTATGCAGTTAGAGATTACATGACAAATCCGGTAACGAGCTTTATGCTCTACACTTTCACTTGCCTTTCAAGCTAACAGTCACGCTAAGCATTGTACATTTAAAAAAACAGTCTATTGTGACTTGTTTCCTTCAGTTTTTGTCATTTTGTAAATATGGCCCTTTTATAAATATTAATTAATTTAGCAAATTAGAAACAATTAGGGAATGCACTCCAGGTAAGTGAAAAAAACTCAAACTATGATATGTATATTTTAAATCACATGGTTGATTAAAAAACATAGTGAGTGACAAAGAACAATCGCTAAGTAAAAAATTCATATCAGAGTACCATAGAACACAACAACCAGGAATACATTCTATTATGAAGTTTTTCTGCGGCCGTCTTCAAAGCCATTATTTTTAATACCAAAATTTGTCATTGAAGTTGACCGTTCTGTTACTGATACAAAAAGTATATGTTACAAGGCAACACTTTTAATTCCTAGGATAGTACTTTTTTACTTCCTATGAACTAAACAAAGTTCTATTTAGTCGGCTATGTATGCAGTTGTCCCCATGCTTTTTAAATAAGGAATGTCAAAAGTAGTCAATTATTTAAAATTTTGAATATTTTGTACGTTTCTTGGTTGTAGAAAAAATAGTGAGTTATCCGGATTAAAAGTGGAAAACACAAATTAATATAATTGCTTACCAAGCAAAGTGCCACTTTTAAACCTAATAAAACAATATAGTAGGGAGGCCAAGTGAATTAATAATTATTTTCGTGGGACTGAGTAGGTCTATACCGACAAGTGATACCATTGTAATCAGCGGTGTTTCCTTAGTAGAAAAACTCCTGTTGTCGCTTTCTCAGCCTGTGGAGTGAGGAGCTATGACGTCATAAAGATGGCGATTCTTGGTATCAGATTTTAATACAGTAAGACTAGGTTTAACCCAAACATCCAAAAAAGAAAATTCTACCCAGTGGCAAACTGTTTAGTACCCTCCTCTTAGTAAGTGGAAAAAAGTTGCATGGCCTTGCGTGTCGGATTTAGGCGGGAGGGGGTTGGAAAGGTGGTAAAATGGTAGGTTTCAACAGTTTTACAGTTTTTTGCAAATATCTCGTTAACTGCAAGGTTTAGCGCAAACTTGATCTTATACAAAATTAATGTACATTTAATTTACAATAAAAATGGTCGTATGAATTTTTGCACTGCAGTAAAGGATTACGGAAATATGGAGGGGGTAAAAATGTAACTTTTTCTGTCTGTCAAAAAAAGCAAAAATCACGCCTATGAACTCGTTATATTCGCTCCAAGTGTATTATAGAAAGTGTTAAAAGAAGTGGGGAGGCCAGGTGTTTATGGTAAAGCACCCAGCATAAAAGACGAACAACATTTACGCAGATCATCCACTACTACACATGTTGAAGTAAAAGTGGAAGATGGAATTAATGTCACTCTAGGACAAACAAAATTTCCAACTAGTATTAAGAACAAGATACAACTGATTACTCTCATCACTGTACACTTACAGCAAGCTGGCTGCAAAGTGATTCAAGCAGAATGTGATGCTGACACCAAGATCGTTTTTACTACAATTGACGAATCAAAGAAGGAAACAGAGGGTATCGTAATTGGCAATGACACCGATTTATTGGTCTTGTTGGTTGTTCATGCTCCAGCCATCAAACAGTTGAAGATGGTTGTACCGAATAAAGGTATAACCAAGAAGAAAAAGTTTACTGCATTGGAGACATTCAGCGTGGTATCGGGAAAATGAAGGATGTTCTCTTGGCAGTTTACACTTTCGCCGGATGTGATACCGCCTCTTCAATTTATAGAAAGGGAAAAATAACGCCTTCTGAAAGCGTGCGACGTGACAAGGAATTTTACTTAAAGCAGTTGATTTTTAACCACCCAAATGTAGACCCAGATGCAGTAACTGGCTGGAAACCATTTCTTCCTTTCGATATTTGCATCAACAAATGCAGATAATTTGGATAATCTGCGCCATCTATGTTATTTGTAGACAATCGCAAAGGAGCCTGTACACACAAATTTCAGGTTGGCTGTACTTTTCCCTACTTCAGCAGCTGCACAACAACACTCTTATAGAGTTTATCATCAAGTGCAGCAATGGATCAATCTCAATAAAGATTCACTAAAATGGGGTTGGAAAAGAATTGGTGGTTATGTGCGTCCAGTTGCAACCACAAAGGCAGCTGATCCTGAAAAATTGCTCTCCCTCATTGTTTACACTTGTAATGCGGGGTGTGTCAGGAACTGTAAGCGTCGACAGAGTGGCTTGAAATGCTCAAACATGTGCAAGAATTGCTCCGGATATGGGTGCACCAACACAGATGCGCTAATTATTGACGACGGCATCGATGAAGATAATCTTCAACATGAAAAAGAGCTTGAAGGTTTTTAGGTTACTGATTGCTGTTATTTATTATTATGTAACTACCTTGAACGTTGTACATACCACTTTTCATTGAAGAACATTGAATTTACTGAAAAGCATGTATTGTGAAGAAAACAATTTCCATTATTTTCTGTACTACAGCTTATTAGATAAAGTTTATAGTTAAGCCTGTTTCAATGATATCCACATGATTTTATCTTTTTAGAATGATATGACAAAAGATAGAGGTAATTTAAGTAGGTGTAATTATAAGAACACAAATGGGAACGAAAAAAACGATATGATGAATTATTCAAAGAGAAAAATAGGCAAAATAAAGATAAAAGCGACAAAGGAGGGGAGCAATGTAGATATATTATCATATACATACACATAGCCGTATATACATACATCATCATCATCATCATCATCATTCGTTTTTGCTCCTGTAGAAGCATAGGGCGTCTTTCGACGATTCTTCAGTATTTGGTGTTTCCACCTATATGGTAGCAGAGTTGCCAGCTCTGTACCAACATACATACATACACACATACAAATCTTCCTATCTTATTGATGCGTCGCTAAGTACTTTTTATAACTAAACATACTCTTTATAACGAAACACTCATTTTTAAGTGAGTACGATAAATCCCAAGCTAACTGGAAAATAATGACATCATTACCCCTTCCATATCTCTGTAACTCTTGTCGGGAAGTCAAAAATGCATAAAACCATTATTATTGTAAATTAAATATAGATTAATTTTGTATAAGATAAAGTTTGCGCTAAACCTTGCAGTTAACGAGATATTTGCGAAAAACTATAAAACTGTTGAAACCTACCATTTTACCACATTTCCACCCCCCTCCCTCCTAAACCCTCGCGCAATGTTGTGCAACTTTTTACCACCTATTGAGAGGAGTGTACTAAACAGTTTCCTGCTGGGTAGAACTTTTTTTTATGTTTGGGTTAAACCCTAGCTTTACTGTACTAAAACCTGGAACCAAGAATGGCCATATTTGTGACGGCATAGCTCTTCTCTCCACAGGCTGAGAAAGCGACAACATAATTTTTCATACTCAGGAAACACCACCGAATAAGAAGGTACCACTTGTCGGTATAAAGCTACTCAGTCCCACGAAAATCGTTATTTGACGAGATAATTTAGTTTGGCCTCTCTACTAATATACTATTTCGTAAAAAGTAATAAAACAGAGAGTAAAGTTAAAATTTTTTAACATGCATATGAATATATTTAAGAATGTAAAAATGGATAGAAAAATTGCAGTTAGTTCAATATTATTATATAGTACCTATATGGTATAACTTCAATCGAAATAAATACCTTTATATTAGGAGTCCAGCAGTCGACGGTTTCAAGAAAAATTATTACCATAGGAAAACAAATACTGTGCAGTGATTTTTTTGGATACAAGAAAAACGTGAAATTTTATAGTGAATGGTCATAACGAAGATTTAGAATGATCTTAAGCTATCAAATTAAGATTTTTTAAATTTTAATTTACAAATTATATAAATATACTTTTTTACATATAGCTAACATCCAATATATACTGTAAATAATTATTTAAATCCAAAGCTTATCTATTTATGTACGGCGCAGAATATTTTTTCTGAGTTTTCAATAAATTGTTCAATATTTATTAAAATACACCATAATATTGATTACTCAGAGTTTTAGGCGAGACAAAAAACTTGATCAAATAAGAGTCGTATCTTTATATACATAAATGTTTAGTACAGAATATTGTAATAAAATAAAAGAAAATCTTCTTGGATATATAAAAACAGCAATAAGTAAACAAAGGAAAGAAAGGAATAATAACAATAACGATATAAAAAAAACAAAAATTTAAATGCAGTATAGCCATGCATTTTTTATAAATGTCATTTAATTGACCTCTTACCTTCAATGTTAATCGATAGTTTGTTGGGTTTAAGCATCACGTCGAGTAATCTTAATTTGTCGTTGTAAACGTTTGGATTAGCATTATTGGGTCTTCATCAGTAAAATTATTCTTTAACTACAACGTGGCAATAGGGCTAAAAAATAGTATACAAGTATTAATTCTCAAAATAGCGTGCAATGTTTAATTTATAACGCCACTGATTTATGTGAATGAATTATTCTATTATACAGGGTGTTTCAAAACAAATGCGAAAAACTTAAGGGGCTGATTCCTTGTTCAAAATAAAGGATAGTTTATTATATAAACAATGGGTCAAAAGTCAACCATTAGGAAGATATCGCACTGCAAATAAGGCGGAAAAATAATGTTTTTATTTGTTATCTTAAAAACGAAAAGAGGTAGAACAATAAAATTTTATGGAATTATTACTATTATAAAAACACACTTTTTGCATATTTCTTAACTTTTTTAAAAAGAGTAGAGGGGATTGAATTAGACTACCGCTATCATTCTTCTTAACTAAATTTAAGAAAAACTTACGCAATGGCATGGAAAAATATCAATTGATAGCCTGTATATTGTTTTCAGACTGTATGCATTTTAAATTTTTATGATATGTAGAACAAAAACCATTAAACTATTATGATTATTATAAAATATTTCGCAATTTCCAGTAGAAATGCAACAAATGATTGAAAAATTTTTGGAAATATTTGGAAAAAGGTTTTGGAGCTATTTTCTCTTGAAGGCATGCACGAATGCTTTTGTTAAAAAAAAGTAGGTAGTTACGAAACACGCTTTGAAAATATTTCCATAGGAAATTTTTTATGCACGCGTTATATTTTGATAGAGAATATATCGAATGAAAAAAGCACAGCACAAAAACATTTTTGTTAAAAATAATAATAAAACTAATAACTAAGAACTAATTTTTTTGGATTTTTTGTCAAAACTAAATACAATTAATTAGCATTTAATTTCGTTGTACGTCGCTTTTGGTTGCCCACAGCAACAATCTTTATCGACCTATTGACTTTGTTGTTTGTTCACAGCTTTTTTGTCCCTAAATGATTTGATGACAGTGACATAAGTGGAAATTTCCCCGTAAATTTCAATTAATTTCCGATTATTAATAATGGCCGTTGCTATAGAAAATTTTCAATTAAATATGCGTAAGAGATATTTTCAGTTATAACTTCCCGTTGTCCTGTATTTACAGTTGAATGTGTTTGGATTCTGTTTTCTTAGCGAACTTTTAGTAATGAGGTACGCTGTCAGATTAACTTGTCATTATAGGCTTAATGATTTCCACTGGTCAAATCTACAACAGGGACCTTACCATAGGCAATAGCCGTTCAGTTTGTTGCCTCTATTTAGGCGTTTCTCAAAAATCCCTAGATGTGGTGAAAGACGAATTTTAAAGTTACTAAATACTCGCCATAGTCCTGACTTAATGCCGATCCTAATCGCGCTTAAATATATTCAAATCGGGCGCAAATTACACATCAAAACTCTTGCACAGTCGCAAACACAGCGTCGACGGTAATCATTTCACTTGAGAGTGGATCCTCGGACTTGTGCAGTGGCTGCAGCCGCTAATTCAACTTCCGATACTCTTACAGCGCAGAATCGGACTTCGCGTAAATTTTATCATATTAAATACATTGCTTAAATCTAATACACAAGAAAATACATATAAAATACAATTTGACTTATACATCTAAATGTAAAAACAGACATTACAGGCGAAGGAGCCAAGTACCGTTTCAGGAAACCCATACAAGAGAGCGATACTAGCATTCCGCATACTAGCGATTCCAGAAATATATGAAATTATTAAAAGTGTTAGTAATAAAGCATCAGCGGGCGATTTTGGCATTCCTTGCTCTCTCCTTGTCATCGCAGCAGATTTTGTCGCTCACGTGCTTACGGAGCTTATTAATGATTCTTTTAATGAAGGCGTTTTTCCTTCTTATCTAAAAAGAGCGGTTGTAAAACCTATATTTAAGAAAAATGATAATAGGTGTATTGAAAATTATAGAGGAATCTCTCTCCTATCCGTTTTTTCAAAAATATGCGAGAAAGCTTTTGCTAGAGGCTCCATAAACACGTTAGCGTTTATAAAATTCTGACGGATAGTCCGTACGGTTTCCGACTTCAATTTTCAATTCAACTTGCACTGATTTCAACGAATAACTTTGTAACCCAAAATTTGGAAGAAGGGAACAAAATTGTAGGTGTTTATTTCCATCTCATGCTGGCATTTGATTCCATATTACATAATATTCTACTACAAAAATTGAGTGCATACGGTATTACTGGGGTAGCACTTAGATGGTTTACTTCGTATTTGTTACAACGTACTCAAGAGGGTTGTATTAAAAACGGTAAAAATGAAGAATATTATTCCGATTGTTTGGAAGTTAAAACAGGGGTACCCCAAGGCAGTATTTTGGGGCCTCTACTTTTTATTATTTTCCTAAACGAGATCTTCAAGCATTTGTATACTGGTTTAGTTACGCTATTTGCTGACGATACGTCAGTAATTTTGCCGGCAGCTAGTATAGCAGATCTGAGTTCCATCGCTACCAATTGTGTGACTAGAATGCAAAACTACTGCGCCTCGAATGGCCTAATGTTAAACACTGATAAAACCGAAGTTATATCGTTTTCGGCCAGTGACCTACCTCATAGTCTTTTAGTAAAGTTAAATGATAAAAGTGTAAAAACTAGCCAAAGTATTCGTTTTTTGGGATTACAATTAGATTCCAACATGACTTGGAATAGTCATGTTAATAAAGTTTTAAAGGCATTGTCGACTCAGTGTTTTGTATTTTGGAGAATTCGGAGTTCTGTAGATAGGTCGGTACTGCTATCTTATTATAATGCGTTTGTTAACAGTATCCTTACGTATGGTATTGTTTGCTGGAGAAATTCCAAAAATATAAAAGATGTGCTAATATTATAGTAAGGATTATCTTGTTTTTAAATCAGCGAGAGTCTTGCCGATTGGCATTTAGTAATTTGGGAATACTAACGGTTATCTCCGTTTACATAATTCAATATGTTGTGTATATTAAAAAAAATCAAAACTAAAGAATATCAGTAACAATGGTAACTATTCACTGCGCCACGGAAATACACTAATTTTGCCGAAACATACCCTTGCACTCAGTGCGAATAGCTCTTACATACTGCCTATTAAGCTATTTAACCTGAGAAAATAAAACTTATTGAGCCTTTAAAACTTTTTAAAAAACGAGTGAGAAGTTTATTGTTAAGCAAAGCGTTTTACTCTATTGAGGAATTTTTTCCAGCATGAGTTTTCGTAAATAATCACTTATAATACCATGAGTAGTCAAAGTTATGTCGACTATTTTTGTGGTGGTGTCACGAATGTCCATTGCGCTTTGGTACGATTAGGACGAGTGCGCTAGCACGAGTCCTAATCCCAAGCGCAATGGACATGAGTAGTGATACCACCGCAAAAATAATCTACTTAATTTTGACTAAGAATGGTATTCGAGGGACTATTTAATGAACCAAACTACCTTTTTCAAATTAGTTTTCAGTAAATCTAGCAACAAACTACGCAATTTCTATAGTAACAGAACACTAATGTCGACTTTTTCTAATAAAAATCGCATTTGTTAAAAATAGTCACTTGAATACCTTCTAGGAAGATATATCCACTGATATTTTTTTGATTGGTCAAGAAACGTCAGAATTCTGGATTTTCATTGGTCACTTTTTGACAGATGACAGGTGAATTGAATAGTCAATGTTATTACAGCACTGTCGTTTATATTTTTTGTTATTTATTTGATTGCGTGTATCTTGATCTTATAATTTTCCAAAAATTTGATTTTAATTTTTTAAGCATTTGTCAGAAATTTAAAAAAATTACTAATTCTACAAAAACGGTACAAAATAGAGCGTTAGGTGAAGAGACAAATTTTCTCTAGAATTTTAAGCTGAATTCGTTCGGCAGTTTTTGAAAAAAATAAAAAAAAACTGAAAAATTCCGGTTATGCGATTTTCTTCAAAAGCTTTCTGTCGCATCTAGATAGTACACAAAAGTTAGATATGAAGTTTCAACGCCATACCTCTTTTCGTTTTTGAGATATTCAACACACACACAGCCAGACCACTGAACAAAAATATGTTTTTTGGGTTCAAGGGACTCTAAAACGTGAAGATCTTTTGAAAACTCAATTTCGAATTTTTGGGGTGAATCCAACACTTCCTTTATTTTAAAAGGAAGTAAAAAGTATAATTATAATGTTATGTGGCGGTCGTTCATACGTAAATTCTAGGTTTACACACCGTATGCACCGTCAATGCATTTTTCTGAACAAAACTCTGATTATTATCTGCTTCGCAATCACTCAATTCGCTGCACCCGTTTTTAATGGGGAAAAGAGCTCTAAGGCAAGGATGTGGGGGCTTATGCTGGCGGCGTCGGCGGTGGTGCGAAACCCGACACGTGCAAAATTCAAGTGCGCGATAGGGCACGTCCGCACTCGACAGTGCCTGTTAGCACCGAATCGATATAATATTTAATTAGATCCCACGCATCGTGATATTCTTAACGAATGCGGGAACAAAGCGCGCCGTTTTTTTGCGGGCGTTCATTACGGGCGCGCCATAAATTGCCGCGGAAAAGCGAAGGAGCCGCGATTTCACGGTGTTGCGCCCCGAATGCAGCTGACAAAGTGACTTTGCATTCAGCGCCACTGTCAGTGCTGGCCGTCTTTAAATCATCAAAAGTGCTGAGCTGGAGTTAGGGCTTCGGTCCCAACAGGCCGGATTAACATCGCGGCAAGGATATATGGGGATAATTCCAGCCAGTCGAGGCCCCATTTTAAAAGAAGATAAATGCTACGTTTTATCTAGGTAAATTTATGTGAAAACGCGTCATAATTGTGAGCTGTTTATGCCAGTGGCGTAACTACCCCGCAACGAATCCCCTATAGCACAAGGGTGACAGTTAAGAGTCCCAAAGCTTTAACTGGGTCTTGTTCTACACCATGAAAACCGAAGCTAAAAACTTAGGGTGACCAGAAAAATACTTTCAATTACATGGCAATAATTGACACAATATTATGTATATAAGTCCATTTACGATCTTCTGCAATCAAGTATGGGAGAAAGGAGGAGTGGCGGACAACTGGTAATGCGGGCCACCCAATTATTTTTTAAGCATAACAGCTAACGGGAACATTGATGGTACCTCTATCTAGCAGCCATAAGGGGTTTCAAGTTGACCACCATTTGGGATGCGGCAGTTGCATCTAGACTGCTTGTTTTACGGCATTTTCTTGTATTTTTTTTACTGCGATACGTAATCTGTTCAACTCTTATCTTTTTGCCTTTTTCTGCAACCAAAAATAAAAATAAGACGTAACTACCATTACCTATTATCAGTTATTGAGTAATGGCGGTCACACTGACCAACATTACCTGCTGATGACTACCACGTCCCTACTATTGTTTACCTTCTTTTAACACGCCAAGGAAACGACAAACAACCACCGAAAAGGTAAACTTTTCATTTTGCCACTAAAACTACTGGTTTTCTTTGGATACTATTACCCGAACAGATTACCTTTATTACCCAATATATGATCACAAATAAGTTGGTAACTCACCTAACATTACATTCTATATTGAACTTTTTAGTTCTGGGTCCACCTTGAAGTCTATGTAAGAGTGAACTTGGTTTACCTGCGACCCAAAAATCTAAAATCTAATCCAAAAACAGTATACTTTCATCTCCCTACGCATAGGAGTTGTAAAATCATCTCGAAGAAACAACACGAATAGGCGAAGTAGTACAATATGGAGTTTGTAATCCCTGAAGTCACAATAGAAAAAAAAATAGTTTCTTAAAGGAAACATTAAATAATGCAACATAAGATATATAAGTAGAAGAAGACACTATTAGGTGAAATAAGAAATCAGCTCAAATTCTGTCTACTTAGTAGTTGTATACCAAAGGACTCGAACGAAACCTATATAACTTTTATGTACGATCGATCGAAAATAAGCGTTTCTTAAACTTCACGTTCTTTTCTCCCTGGAACAATAAAATTACTTTTTGTCCGCTGACGTTGTTCTAGTTATGATTCTAGTTATTAATATTCAAATTATGTTAGTGTGGCTAATAAAGACATTGTTATATTATTTATTATATATTACTATGAAGACATTTTTATGCGTCCATAATCATGACAGTAATTAGTAAAATTTTATGAATGTCAAATAATACCTAAAAATAATCGATGACGTGCTGATTTGTAATTTCGTCTTTGTACAATAATGCTATAGATGTGACAGAGTAAACTTTGGATTGTCATGACAACAATTAAATCTGAAAACAAAACAATTGTGGAGACCAAGCCAAGCTTGGTGGCTGTGTTCTGTTTGGCTTCCCCAATTAAAACTAAAATTATCTATAAATAAATACGCCATTTATCATTAAAAGTTGTAGAATTTATTGGGAGTGTCTTGTGGAACCTGTAGAAGTTTAGCTGGTGTTTGATAGTGCTTCCGCCCAGGTAATATAGTGCGTCGAAGTTGGTCGAACAGTACTTGGCGGTTTCCGAAGGGGTTTTGGACCAACAGGCAGCATAATTGAAACACCGGGTGAGTGTAAACGAAGTAGCGGATTGTCCTGGAGCAGTTTGGAGCCCTAAGAAGAAACAAAAGACTGAGTAGTGCAGATTACCAGCAGAACAAGCCAGCGGTAGCAACGAAGAGAGGTGTGTGGGTCATTACAGCCATATTCGTCAGCGCAGGGGCTTACAGCTGCGTAGGAGTTTCTACGGGGTTCTTTGGTGCTCTATTACCCATCGCGAGAGCAACAGAAAAGGTCAGGAAAGTGATTCTAGAAAGCATTATGCTTAGAATTGTAAAGTGGTCCCTATTTGATATAAACTTAAGGCAAGATCATCCCTTAAGTGTTTCGTTTTGTGGCGTTTATATACTTACGCTTTTGTTGTCGCCAAGGAAACCTATAATGACGCAATACTGAATTGTATCTTGAACAAAAGCGAATTTGTTTGGCACAATTTCTGAGGTTGGAATGCCACATTTGGTACCTGAGTCCCATTACCTATAATTTCTGCGTAGAAACCATCCCAGTAGTTAAATGCGCACTATTCAAATTTTGTTTTAAAATTATTATAAACGAACCCAAATAATGAATTTGCTAGCAAATGTATTTGATTTAGTACTTATTATTTAATAATACTTGCTAGCATGTAGAGACCTGACCCATGATATAAGAAAAATTTATTTTAAACGCTTGCTAGTTCTTAAAGCTGCAGATAAAAAATATGGTGCTACAAATGTGTGGTCAGCAGATGGTGTTATAAAGATTAAAAAAGACAACAGAATTGTATCTGCAATGAACATTTCTGATCTGGACCGTTTGCAATAAACTTAATTTTGCTTTTTTTATTCGTGTTCTATCATATTTGTTTGTTTTCGGGTGTATATGCTGGTATTTTTAATTTCTTAGGTAATTGCTGCCGAGAGCAACAATGCCTGTGCAGAATTAAATTTTTGCATTTGATTTTATTTTATTCCAAGGTAATTTAAATCTAGCTTTAAGAATATGTTAATAATTTTACAACTGTTTCTTTTTTGCTACAATGGGGAAATAAAGTTATGTCATCTAAATGTGAGGTCGTTAATTTCTAAATTTAATTATCTCAGGAATGTTGTGATTGAGAGCGGGTTTGGTTTAAGTGAAACGTGGTTATCTGCCAACACACGGTCCAGCTCTATAAAAATTTAAGGCTACAACTTTATCAGGAAAGACGGGCAAATTAGAGGTGGTGGAGTTGGTATGTATATCAACAATAATATCAACTATTCTGTTATTACTTTTAATTCTAATCTTGAACAAATTTGGGTATACATTAACGTCAACAAAAAGAATATTGCGGTAGGTATTGTTTATCGACCTTCTAATTTTCCTTCGTCTGGTTTTTTAAATATATTTGAAGATACAATATCTAACTCAATACCCACTTGCGATTCTATCGTATGTTTGGGTGATCTAAACTTCGATTTATTAAAAATTAATGACTCTGTAGCAAAATTTAATGCTCTCTTGGACACGTTGGGCCTAGTGCAAATAATCGACGAGCATACAAGAATTACCAAAAGTTCAATAACTTTACCTCACTTGATAGTCGTTTCTAGTAACAATCTACAAATATTAGAAAAAAATGTCTCGAAGTGTAATATCGCAGATCATTGTAAAGTAATCTGCACTTTATCTCTTTCGGTAAAAGCAGTTCCACCTACTACCCGTAGTTTTAGAGATTTCTCAATGTTTGATCATGATCTTTTTATTCGGGATTTATACGCTGTCCCATGGTTCATGATGTTTGATATGCAGAATGTTAACGACAAAATAAATTTTCTAAATGATAACATATGCAATGTTATTGAGCTGCATGCTCCCATCAAAGACTCTAGATCTTTTAAGGTCAGCAAACCCTGGCTAACCGACAATTTAAAATTTATGATGCGTTTAAGAGATCGAGCTCGATGTAAATTTACTAACAATAATAGTCCTGAGTCTATTTGGAATGAATTTCGTAAGTTGAATATTACTAATAAACACAATACTCAAGAATTGCCCTTTAATGTGCAAAACTTAAATTTAATTAATAACTTTTTTCAAAATTCTTCTAATGCTACCCATTTTACAAACAGTGAATTAATTAATTACTACGCTACCCATAAAAAAATGAATTTCGTAATCTCCTACAATTTCATAAGACAACTGAGTTGGAAGTTCAAAATCTTAGTTTCTCTATTAAGATACGATGTTCTGGATGGGACAATATTAACATTCAACTTTTACGTTTGTGCTGTCCGTATCTATTACCTTATTTTACTCATATATATGAAATGTTTGCATAACTGAGAGTGTCTATCCAGACGTATGGAAAACTGCCCTTGTTACTCCTTTACCCAAAATTAATCCTCCTACTGAGCTGAAACACCTTCGACCTATAAGTATCTTGTGTACATTATCCAAGGTTTTTGAAAACATTATAGAAAAGCAAATTCGCGACCACCTTAATATCAATGATATTCTTCCTAAAACTCAATCTGGCTTTCGGGCTGGATATAGTTGCAACACAACATTAATGGACGTAACAGATGACTGTATTAGAGCGGCTGATAACAACAAACTCACGGTACTTGTACTTTTAGATTTCTCAAAAGCGTTTGACACCATGAGTCATAAAATTCTTTTGTCTATTTTAAATTTCATCGGTTTTAGTAACACAGCAATTAATTTAATAAATAATTATCTAGCCAATAGAGTTCAAAGGGTAAAATATCAGTCGAAAATATCTTACCCCAGAGTGGTTTTATCGGGGGTTCCACAAGGTTCGATATTGGGACCTCTTTTGTTTTCTCTATACACTAAAAACATAGACTCTTGCTTAAAGCACTGTAAATTTCTCATGTATGCGGACGATACACAACTATATTACTCTTTTTTTATGCATTTATTAGAGGAGGCGGTGTCGTTAGTGAATGAGGATTTGTGAAACCTTGTCGAATTCAGCAAGAAACACTCGTTGCTATTAAATTCTTCCAAATCTCCTGTCATGCTATTTGGTAAGAAGAAAGATAGAGATATCAATGCACCTCTGTTCCAAATAAAGGTGGGCGATCATATTTTACCATATAAAGTTGTTTACAAAAATCTAGGAGTCTATGTTGATAATGATCTCCGCTTTGATTACCATGTATCTCGTTGTATTCAAAAAGCGTATTATGATCTAAAACTGTATACGCAAACAGGTACTGCCTAACAAGGGACATGAAAATTTTAATGTGTGATACATTAGTCTTATCTCATTTTAATTTCTGCGATTTCCTGTATGACTCATGTATCACCGCTCTTACACGTTTGCGTATCCAACGAACACAAAATTCTTGTCTGCGATTCATCTTTGGTTTGCGTAAGCAGCATCACGTTTCGCAAAAAAGCACGTTAACTGATCTGCATCTAATATTCCCATACCCGTTATTAGAGAAAACAACATCAGATGTAATACGCAGTCGTTACACATACCTCAACAGCAGAAGCGATAGAAAAATCATTCTAAAAGTGTCATTTACAGCCCCATCTCATGACCAGCTACTTCAACTCCAAGCAAAAAAGACTTTATCCGTCTCTCGAAAACACTCTTTTCTTTCCTCATATTCTCAAAACTAAATTTTGATAATTTTAAAATTGACTTATATCCCGATCCTGACATGTTTCCTTCGTCAGTTTGAAAAAAAATGCTTCAATTTTCGCAGAATCATTCAGCAGTATCTTTAGAAGCTCGTCTCGTCTCATCTACATAGTTTTTAGCTTTTTTCACTTCAGTTGGTAAATAATAAGATAAATGTCACATAAACAATTATGGTTCAATAACCCGTATCTCTGTCTGTGCCAAAACTATAGAAAAAATTCTTGTAGATTCTCTGTTTTTTTTTTCTTTTGGGTCACAACATTTTTCCTCCATCTCAACATGGATTCATACCGATAAGCTCCGCCTTTCCCTCAACGGGTAGACTCTGTCTTTGTATACTTTGAATTTTCAAGAGCTTTTGACAAAGTCCCAAAATGCAAACTGTTACAATTAATTTGCATTTACAGCATGACTTATTAGAATTATCTGAATGAGATACATTTATCATAAATCCTATTTATTTAGATAACTGGTCTTGAAACTCCTCTATCTTAGACAACTTTATTTACACTTGAAGTGGAGTTGTCTAGGGATGGGCTCGTGACGTTAAAATAATCGGGTCACCGCGGGTCCCATCGTGAACGTTAATTTCACGTTAAATATTTAGTAACCAATACACGACTGCAGATTGGCCCGCTCCAACGCTGACCATCCATGTGGAAGATTTAGATCTGAAGCGGAGGTCATTGTACTTTTGAGTGGCAGCCTGCAGCGAAGGAGCTTCTCACCTGTGTTGTGTTGTGTTGTATAAGCAAACGAGTAGAACTTACTTTTAGTTACTCAGACGTAAAAGAACTTTTAAACCTTGGAATTAAAAGTGTTGCCTAGCAATACATACCTTCTTGTACTCCTATCAGTAAGGGAAACGTCAATTTCAATGACAGGTTTTGGCGAAAAATCAGTATTTATTTCTTGTTGTAAGCTAGTGTAATCAATTTTTTGTTTTAAATTTGAACATTCTGTTTTATCCTAATTTGAATTGTCAAATCAAAGCTGCAGGTCACATCGTGAGTCTAGGGTCACGCCGTGAACGTGAGCTTGCGTGAACGTGAGTGTTGAAAGCAAGCGTGAAATTTGCATGACGTGAGCGAATATTCACTCACGCGCCCATTTCTAGAGCTCCCTCTTATATTTCGTATCATTCAGCCTTGCAAAGTTTTTGGGCAATTATTTATGAGTACTAAAAATTCTGGAAAAAGTGAATTGACTATCTGCATTCTGCCTGATCTCCTTCGTTTTGTACCAGTAAAGTTGCACTGAGGTTCGTTGGTCCATTTTAAGCAGTTACATAGCTTGGCCGTTTCTTGGTGATCTGGAAGCAACCAGCGCTATTAGAATTCTGGTATTTTGGAGTTTGAACTCCCCTTTGTCCGTATCACTTTTCGCGAATTTATTTGCGCAACCTCGTCAAAAATATGGCAACCTCTTACCATCTGATTGCTGCTCATGTTGGCACTGTTGCTAGAGCTAGGAATTTTTATTTTAGTTTGCTTCGTACGATGTATACGAGGTACTAATAATTAGTACGGCTATTGTACGAGCTATTCTACAGCCAGATTAAGCTTAGTTCGAGCGTTCATCTATAACCCAAGCAACAGTCCCTTTTTCGATCAATAAAGAAAAATAGGAAAGTTTTGATATTTGGCAGCGATGTTCATGTAGCCCTACTGTTGAATGTATAAAAAGATCCTGAACAACTGAGGATGTGAAACTGTCGTTTTCTTGAAAAAAGTATAGAATGTCTAGATTTTTCGCAAATATCTAGTAAACGGTTTTTTTTATAAAAAAGTAAATAAAAAATTAGAGACTGATAAATTTTCTATTAAAAACGACATATTCGTTTTTTCTGGGTGCCAAAGTTTTGGAGTAATTGATTGTCAAACATTGTGCAGCGCGACTAATATCTTTACTAGCGCTACCCTAAGCACGCATTAATACGTTTGCGTAGCAGATACCAATTTCTGAGCGCATTTACTATAAACTTTCGGAAATGGGAAGCTCTGACTGATGTCGATAAATTATAAACGATGCTACTTCAATTAAATCATGTTGCACAACAGGTACAACTCGAAGTAAACATGAGCAAGGCAAAGATCATAATTTTTATTATGAAAATGACCGTTATATTTGTGAAAACTCGAAAAAGTCTACACTTTTCTCAAAATAGCAGCGATTTCTCAATTGTTCAGGACTTTTTACAGAACCAACAGTACACCTTAGCAAATATCTGTGCCAAATTTCATAGCTTTCCGATTTTTTATCTTATTCTATCTTCGTTGGCTGGGCCACTGGGCTACCAGTCGGGATTTATTTCAGCTCTCAAAACCTGTATTGCCATGGAAGTCTCATTGGTTAGGCTTGCCTCATCGCTACGCCTGCAAGCATCTCACAGGTAAAGTTAGACATGGTGTAAACTACATATCCATTACCTGGAGTACGCGGACCTTCCCGATAGCCACGTGAGATCACGTTTGGGATACTTGGTGGTTCTGAGTCCCTGTGAGCTTCCAGAAGTTCGCTGGCCACCACTTGGGTACATGGTAGAGGTCTTGCCATATCTCCGCGACCACAAATGAGCAGTGGAGCAAGGGAGAAAACTGTAGAGCTAGACGCCCAAATGGTGTTTTCAGTACAATTTAAAAACATCAGGCTAGCTTGCAGGCGCAAAATTTAAAATAGGTTCTGTCAATATTTTGTGTTTATTTGATAAAACTGTTTTTTATAATAAACGGAAATATAAGTAGAACGCAAAAACTAACTTATAAGCACGAAAATGCAAACGATATCAAACGCAGCAACATCGCAATTATATTTTCAGGTTGGTCTGTAGCCTTGATTATGACGTATTTACAGAATTTCAATCACTGCGCAGGGTCGATGAGATATGGCAAGCACTCTAGTTGCCTTCGCCAGCAAGGATGTATCTACGTCCTGGTTTCGCCCAAAGCTATAGATTACGTTATGTTGAAAGTGTAGGTACTATTTATTACTATGTATTCGTGAAAAACTGCGTACGGTGTTATTTGCATTTTTACTTACCTGGTTGTTGATATACATAAATAATTAACACTTTGGCCAATAAAGTTAGTTGCTTCCGATAATTCTAACTATTATGTTAGGAATGCGCGCAAGTGGATCTTACCTAGTCATCTGCTTATATATGAATTTATTAGAGGGTAATAACCATATATATAATACACATATATTGCTAGTAGGGCCTCGGAACGTCAGAAAACATTACGGCGCCGACATAGTCTCACTTAAAGTATAACGCGTCTCGTGCGCATGCGTGGGAATTCAAACTCCGCCTTTAGAAGCGAATTTTAAACTTGACCACTTCCCCATTGGGCGGACGACGCCGCCGCCCTTGCGCACCGCCCAGCATTATACATTGAAGAGTTGGTTGTCTGTCTCACTTCCTTGGTGAGTTTCCCACTCATAGCCGCTAGCAATATAGTAAGTATTAGATATATGGTAATAACCGACTTTTATAAAGCCTTATAACTTGGTGTTCCCAGCCTGTTCCAAACTCTGCGTGATTAGGGTCAGCTTACGAGACAGCTATTAGTGTTCAGCTAGCACTGCTCTTACTTTTCTCATCCTTATTTCGTTCGATTAACATTTTTGATTGTGTTTTGATACGTTTCTCTTCGCTTCATTGGAACCCCTACCCTCACGGCGAGCTACCGACCTAGGCCGATATTTACCAACTGATCAAATGCCAAATATAGCTTTTGATAATATGTAAGGCCATCCTTCCTCATATAACTCCTTCTCAAGTTTGAGCACTGTGCCACACAAGGATAACTTCTATCTTGGATGTCGAGCTTTTTTTCTGTCGCAAGTTTAAAGTTAAAATTGGATCTGATTTTTTAACGTGGCATTTTCTAGTGCACCTTAGAGTTTTTGAGCCAGCATTGTTTCTTCTATCATCTGATCTTCAGCACATTATTAAATCCTGTCATACCTTTTACGCCGATGATAGCAAGTCTTCTGGAACTCCTCTCAGCAACCGCAATACTCTGCAAGAAGACCTGACAACCATCCCCTCTTATTGTTGGGAAGTACTGTGTTTTACACATCGGAAATAATAACCCTCAACTAACTTACCAACTAAATGGAATTCTAATCCACTCGAAAGAAAGCTGATCCAATTTGGGTGTCATATGTAACAATAAACTTTCCGCAGAAATAAATTCAAGCAGTTGTCATAAAAGATAATACAAAAACATTTACTGTATAACTGCTTCCAATAATTAAGCCTAAATTATTTCATACACTTTACAAATCATACATTCTACTTCACCTAGAGTATTGAAATGGGCCTTGGTCCGCTATACCTGAGCTCACAGGAATAATCATTAATAACCTTCCGGAATACAGCCAATCTGTGCATTTATGTATTATGTAATACTGATAGAAATTTGTCTGTTCAGCTATTTAAATTACAATGCGTTAACAGCCAATGCAGGCATTCCTATCAGACTTATAAAGGTTGGTGCTTTTTAGGTTTCAAACAGCTTTACGTCGCGTCATCAAATTTTAACGGGGAATTTTCTGGGTGTGGTCACACGCATCTTGGTCATCTGTGACGTCAAGCGGCTGTTTATCGCTTCAGGATTGTATTACACATTCAAGTCGGCCCACGAATGCGAACCAGGGACGCGTTTAAGACAGTTAGTCCTGTTTTCTTTTGTTGTATGACAGTAAACTGCTAAATTCTCTCAGAAACGTGCATTATCGCTTGTAGAAACATGCAAAATCGCTCAATATAAATTACCACCGTTTGTGTATGTAATCGCCACGTTTTTATAAGTTCTTTGATTTGATCTCTTGTTTTATGTGTCTGTGTGAGAAGCCAACATATACAGGGTGCTCCAAGATCTTTTTACTTCCTTTAGTGGGATGATATATTAGCCCATATTTATTTATTTTTCTGCAATAACCAATTGTCTATTGTTAATGGTAGGTTCTTCCGGGTTATTCCGTGGTCGTCGAATTGAACTTGACGTTTCGCTGCTTATGCTGTCAGCTTCTGTAGAAAATTTCTGAGTTTCTGGAGACTATTATGAACAACGGCAGCGAAAGCCTACATTCGACTAATTGTCTATCTTGTCTATTATTACAAATTCCCTTTTATGTAATGTGAACATTTTACAACGATGTTTTATATGAACGCCGTTAAAGCAAATGCAATTCTTGTTTTACATTGTTCTCATTTGTCGGAAAGATTAATTCTCAAGTGTTGTGCGTGCGATGCATGATGGAAAAGATTCGTCGCTATTTAAGTAACAAAATGGTGGATATGGTCACTATGATGGGTTTCCAATTAGAAATCGCTCTTCCCGCCGAACAGTTCATACCATTGCCCACAAATCCGTTCCAATTTACCCCTCTTGATTTCTGCTGATGGAGACAACTAAAAGCATTAATATATCAAGAAGAAATCGAAAATATTCAGCACCTTCAACAAAATATTTTCAATGCTGCTGCAATGATCTGAAACAAAATTGCACGATATCAGCAATTATGACTTAGGAGGGCCCAATTGTGCATCCCTACGCGAGGGGCAAATTTGAGCACCAGCTTAAACAACAAGTTTTTACTCCATTAACTTGATTAAAACTATTATACGAGATCAATTTTATAATTTTTAAGTAAAAGTTTATTTATTTAATAACTCGGTTATTAGACAAGATAGGCAACTGGTCATTCATGAAATCGTTTTCAATTTGCAGTAATATGTCATCCCACCAGAAGAATTAAAAACATATTGGAGCACCCTGTATATGCATTATAGCAATTATAAAGAGATTGACATTTATTGCAGCTAAAGCATGGAGTATTTAGTTGCAGATCTTTAGCTGTAGCATGCCGGGTAGCAGAGCTTTGTTGCATTAATTATACGTAACCTCGACTGGGAATCAAAGGTAAGAGTACTGATCTGCTTTTGTTTTATTTCCAGCAAAACAGGTCGGAATCTTTGGTCCAAATCGCAAAAATCTCTGGAAAACTCTTGGGAACTGCGACCTGGTGCTACACCTTGTAGACAGTCTAATATTGATGAAGCCCACATTTGATGGACCTGCTGTAACGGCTTTCCTGTGAATTTTACCCTTGGAAGAAGTGCTCCTACGCTGGCTCTCACAATCGAATGATGCCACGACAATTAAGGACTTGGTGATGGCTTCTACCTCCAAATTTCTGCACTCAGGCACTTAGGAAATTCTACTTTATATGGTACACCTATGCTTCTTGTTGGCCGATGTCTCTGCTATTCGTAAAGGGACCTCAAATTTGGCTTCGCTGTAGGACGCACCTGGTGAAATGTTGCTTGGCTGATTTCTATTCACTGTGGTTGTGATATCACAACGAAAATTCCTCTTAAAGATGCTCTGCGCCCTGGTGAATATGAACAATACTTTTTGGCTGATACAAATTACTTTTTTATTAATAATTTTCCACCAAAACTGGGAGCACTTCTTGCACCCAACATGAAAGTTAGAAGCTTGTTTTCGATATTTTACAATTGACTGTCTCGTATATTAGTAACCTAGATTTGCAATTGTTTTTATGAAAAGCGTTTTGATATCATGTTTTAACTTATGAACTTGGTATTGATATACTGTCTTTGCTTAAATACTAAACTGCCTTTTCTTGGAAATTGTTACTTTTACACTTTAAATTTCTGCTTTTAATCACTTCAGTTTGAAATGCACGGTTTCACATGTTTATTTTAGTACTGCACTGTCCGTTTCCTTTGCAATCTTTACTTCCTTGTACTGCTTTTCTTTACCGGTCAGTTGTCTTGCCGTTTACAAGTAATACAAACTTTTAATCATAACGTTCATATAATTTTTGTTCTTCGCAAACCATCCTTGTATTATTAAAATTCATATCATTGTATTCATTTCACCAAACTCAAATCTGTCAGCCACATAAATTAAGTTGCGTTTGCCATTCCTAACATGAGTTATTAATAAAACACTGAACGTAACCCTCTTAAATCCTGCCTCATCTAATGCTAACCTTTTTCACTCAAATTATAATTAATGCCACTCATCTAAGTGTATTTTATGTGTAAAATTACTGACTTTCTTGCAGTAAACAAAATATTTAATTATGTGCTCATTTTGAAATTATTTATTTTTCGTGTTTCACCTGCAACAATTTCATACAAATTTGAATGTTATTCCTGACACTGTTGTGAGCGTCCAAGTGTTAATGCGTTCAAAAACAGATACGACAAATTCGTTCATTTTTATTTGAACTTTTTTTCTATATAACTACTTTTTTGTCTATTAAGAAAAGTAGGTTCTATACTTCTGCCCTTGTACTTTTTTATATTAATAAATAATAATAGAAATAATAATACTAATGCGTTCTTCCTGTCACGACTTGTGGAGCCACATTTATTCTGACCGTAAACACCAGTCAGAAATTAATTGCACCAATTAAATTGCTCAAAATGGAAAGTTTTATAGCTGGTGTTAAATTGCAAGATTATGTAAGAAATGCAGACATACAGACAAGAGCAAAGAACAACAATGTATTGGTACGAATTACACAAATGGTTATGTACGAGACTTAAATACGGAAGATGGACAGTAAAAATAATAAATTGAAGATCTCTCATATGCAACAGAAGCGGGGGAAGATCACCAACGCGATGGAGGGACAACGTCAAGAGAATTATAGGTCATTGTATAAGAACGATCTTGGACTAAACAGAATGAAAGCAATTCTTCTTCGAGAAGTGTCCCGCTCTATTCATTGACCGTTGTTACCATGTTCACAAGTTCATTGAATCCTCTTGCTAGATTGAAACAATTTTTTGGCTTCGCCTAATTGTTTCGCCAGTTATCCAATTATTTCAGGCTTAACCTGTATATTTTTAGTTGAATTATAAATCCTTGGCATTTCAAATTTTTAAATTTTCCAAACCAGCGCATTTTGTACCTGGTTCGAGTTCTTTCTTTCGCGCGATGAACTCTCGACCCGCGCTATCTCTTATCAGAGTGCGAGCCTTCCTTTGGGGAACGCATTGTTCGTACCTCGCACTTGCTATTTTTGGACCGCCGTCACCGGCGTGGTTAAATAATGTTTGTTCAAGTCAAATTACGTGCCCTCAATTAATCTAATAAGTAGTGTATGTTTGCTAGGGCTGATTATGATCAGGTACGATGGCGCTTTTCTTTTTTGTTATTCGCATAGTAAACATATTTTTTCTTAGCTCTTAATTACCAGTTTAAACCACGAGTTTATCTCGGAGGCCAAGGCGCTAGCCTTATCGCATTTTCGACACCTGCTGGGTTCGGCGTATTTGCTACCTTTTGAGGATGCTTCCGCAGCAATTTTCGGCGCATCCACGGCGATTTCAACAATGGTTGTAGCCGTCACGTCCAGCTTATGTTTCGAGGTTAGTTAGTGCTACTCCGGGATTAAATATCAACTTATCTTCAATACCTGGATTTTACATTTATACATTTTAAACCCGTAATTATTTGGAATTTAGATTCACACGTTCCGCAATTATTAACATGTATTGTTTGAGGCTTTCGCGGTTACTCGAATTATTCTCCTTAGCATAGAATTTCGGCTTAGACCGCGTAGTATTTGTATATGAACACCCAGCATTTCCTGGCTTAATGTGCCTTGCAGAGTGAAAGTCGCACTGCGACTTTCACTCTGATGATGCAAGCTGCAAGGTCTTGCGAAACGTTAGTGAATATGGATGCACAAACAGCAAAACGGCCAAATCTGCCTAAGTATCCTCGTTCTCAAGATACTCAAACAACACGAGCCACCAAAGAGTATGGCCATCGCGCGGGTTTTTGCTCGACTTCACAAGGTGCAAGGCACATTAAGCCAGAAAATGCTGGGTGTTCATATACAAATACTACGCGGTCTAAGCCGAAATTCTATGCTAAGGAGAATAATTATTAACATGTAATGTTAAATTTCATACATGCTCTTGCTTTTTACATTTGAATTTTTATGCTTATAGTTAATTATGCTCAGTATTTAAAGCTGCAATTTTGATGTGTATGGGCCCTCTGTAAAAGGTAGTCACGCTTTTTTATTTTCAATAGCCTAAACAGAAGGATTTATTAAATGACTGTGATAAGCTTAGCCCACGAATGATTTGTTGGTAAAGTTATTAAAATAACCCGAAAGGGGTTCTTGATTTTATGCGTGTCGCAACCTTCAGTTAACGTAAACAACATTGTTATCACACTATTTGCATTTTAATTATTCTGATAATTTATTACTGACACTTCAAGACTTTTTATTACTTATTAATTAAACGCAAGTCATTTGCAGTTTATTTCCTCTTATTATTTGAAATCTTTTGATTTCTGGCGCCCATTTCCTTTCCTTTTTTGAAGACATTCCAGGGTACACAGCTGATGATTTGAACCTACGAACCAAGGCCGCCGAAATTTGAGTTAGTTAAGGCCATCGCGGTAAGTAAAGAGTTTTCAAAGCCGCCGTGGTGTATAAACTGTAGGGGGTTGATCTGCGATTTTTACTACCATCGATCAATTTTATTAATTAATCGCAGGTCGGCTTCGTTATTGTTTCAAGATGTCCTAGATACTCGATTGTTCGACAAAGTCCTATATGCTCTTCGTGCACTTAATATTTCTAAATAGTATCATAAGTTTGGGTAAATTTAATGGTATTGCAGTGATATTGTTTATTCCGTTATAATTCCTCCATATTTCCAATTGGTATAAGAATACGTGGAAGTTATCGTTGTTGAAGCTTTTGTTGACCATATGTAATATTTAAAAATTATTTGGTAACAATTCTTACCGAATTGACATTACCTATTGATTCACATGCTGTAAATACTTTTTTGCACTACTCACATGAAAGGCCAAGAACGTAATTGTTCATTAAGCCATTTATAAAAGTACTTGCCGTGTAAATTAACATTATATCTGAAAAGACAAATGAGTTGTTAGTTTGTTATTGTGCATCCTATACAGTGTTACAGTTAACGTGTTGGCTGAAACATTTATAAAAGACACTTCGTTCAGTACAAAATTTTATTCTCAGTCACACGTTAGATGGGAGAAGCAAGTGACAAAGTCTTCGGGAGGTAGAAGGAAAATTAAAAGACAAGCTCAAGGTTATGAAACACATATACATAATGCAACGGGGGACAGGGAATTGCAGGAGAGAGATGGTGAAAGCAAAACTCGAATGGGTCATAGCTGAACAACAAAACACAATTTTTGAGATTAATATTAATAATGAATATTGACATATTTTTATCATTTTTCTGCAAAAATGAGATAAAAATGATACCGATAAATAGCGGTGCCCTTGATCCTGCCGGGGGCTGAAATGTACAGCTCCGCCACTGGCCTCCACGCTTCGGTGGGGTGTCTTCTGATCCGCTGCCGGCGCTAAACGAACTCTCTATACCGCCATATTTCACTAATTTCACGGCAATATTAGCCCGAAATGTAATAGCCTTCTTTCCCGCTCTCGCAGATCTGCGTAAACTTGTTTTTCTTTTCGGGGCGGATGCGGGCGGCGATGCTATCTTCCCGGCAGGCGAAGGACGCAGGAACTTTTCCGGAGGCCATTAAGATAAGATCATCCTTCCACTGCAAATTTTATCGGGGCGCGGTCAACATCTCCGGGGATTAAAAATTGCCCATTACCGTGATCCCTCATTAATGCCCCCGTTTTTACTGAGCAATTATATTAATTAAGGCTGAAAGTTTGCCAGATGCGATCGGTCCGCAACCGGATCTGCACTCGGCATAAACATGTCAGGTTGCCTCCCAAACAAACTAATGCGTATCCAAATAAATGTCCCCTTGGCCGGCGGCGCCGCGGCGCGTGGAGACGCCGCCCGGCGCCCGCGCTCTATGATTCATGGCGTCCGGGGGCCCACTATCGCCCGATACGGTTTAATCCGAAACCGAAAATTATCGCCTGCCCTGACCTTAACCCGCACTTTTGCATGCCGTAAAAACGCCGACTCCATATAATTCCGAGATGTAAAGTTTATTGCCACCGAACTTTATGTATTCAATATTATCCCTGCACTCCTATAAAACTGCACGTTCGAATCCTCCGTTTTGTAGGAAATTTGCTGGCAAGAAGCAACATTCCTAATTTTACAGACGTCATAATACAAAACCATCAAAAGGAAAGCGGTTTTGAGATGTGGACACAAAACCTGCGGCCGTCCACAACAGTTTTTTGAAGAAATGCATTTCTTTCGTATATTACACCTTACACCTTTATAATATTAAGTTTCCCAAACCCACCATATAAGTCCATCTAAACATGTTTGAGGCTATATCTAGTTTTATGTCTAAGTACTTTACTACTCCTTCTAATCGATACTTTTTCCTCACGGGTTCTTAAGGGAAAGTAAAATAAAGATCGCTTGGAAGAATTATTTAATTTTTACATAATTATTACTATGATTACACACCAATTTAAGAAATAAAAATTTCAGTCTAACGAAGAATTTATGAAATGAAGTAAATGACCATGTAGAGTCGGCAAAATAAGCAGTATTTTGACGTGTACAAGGCTATTTTTCTTAAGACTCTCGCAATACATCAAAGTTTTATACCGGGTGTCTTAAAAAGAATTGCATCTAGTATGCTTTGTATTTAAGGTGACTGTTTAGTAACTTCAGATTTCGTTTCTAATGAAACAGTCACCTTAAGACACCTGGTATTTTAAAGTGCTTCGATCGTAGATAAGCTTTTCGAGAGCTCTATTTCAGAGTTTTCAACTGCCTTTATGGTTTTGTCCAAACGCTTTGTACTGTAAGTAAGCTTACTAGGGTAGGTTGTAAACACCTTAGAAACTCACACGGTTAATTGGAGATAAAAAGAAATTCACTTTGCGCTAGAACGATTTCGAAGGCAATGTAAGGTTATGCCACTTGTGTGAAATAAACCGTAGCTGTGAAAGTTATAACAACTAATATTGAGTTTAGTTTGCAATTAATTGAATTTATTAGATCTTAGGATATATCTGTCTTTATTAGTTTAACGTTACGACGTTCAACGAAATCATTACGCTTGTTTATGCCGCAGTTGAATTAATGCTAATTGTCTTGAAATTGTGGACAGTTGTAGTTTTCCAGCCAGCAATCGTACTACTTGAGTTTGCTGTGAGTTTCGAAATTTTCCTTCTGAGTTATGTCGACTGAACTTGACTAACGCCCTTAAAACGTATAATACTATTAGAAAGTTGTATAAGATTAGAAAACTGAAGTTATTAGATATAAATGAAAACGAATTTAATATTATTTAGACCTATGTAATGGTTAAATGTTGTAAATCGTAGATTTAGATTAGTGTCATAAGTAAAATGGAAAGAGGCCTGCAACTTTTAGAATTTAATTCAGAATGGCATAAAATGTTTGTAATACGGGTAAAATATTAAACTAAGAGATAAGCGGAATAAATTAACGGAAATAGGTTATGCAATGTTATGTTATGTCTAATTAATAGCGAAAATAATTTTCTTTCTGCATTATTTAAAATCAATTGTTGTGCTATGGTAACTTAGCAGCCAGTCCAATTGGTGCGATAGTACTTTCTTTAAAACTGTATTAGCATTCGCAGAGCTTAGCTCAACTTCTATCCATATTTTGCTAGTGTAAGATAGCATGCTGATTTGAGTACTTTAAAAACAAATGATTGAGCTGTTTCTATAAAATTGGGTTAAGAGGTAAGCCGTTAAAATAATTGAATAGTTTTGACCCTTACCTGTATTTATATTATTTGAAAGCTGTCAGTCGAAAGCAGCAAGGCGAAAATCCAATAACTACAACAAACTGAGGCAACAAAATTATATTTGGTTATCTTCAAAAAGAAAAAAATTGGAATAGTAACAATGAGAAAGTTTGTAGAGCTACGATTATACCAACTTGGTTTCCAGAAGATAAAGGCTGCTAAATAGTTGGTCAGCGATGGTTTACACTTCCTAGTAGGCGAACAAGAGGTGCTTTGAATGCCGTATCTGCCGTAGCTATCCGTAAGCAGCCATAATGCATTTGATGAGCCGAATTCTATTAGTGGATAGTGGCAAAATAGGTGTTAATGGGAGAATCAACAAGGTAGGTTTCCGCTTATGCTTTAACATTTTACTTGTGGATTGTTGGTGTCAATTTTTTTTCGACGAAGCCACAATAAAGTTCGATGCTAGATAAAAATATCTACTCAAACTAAAATATTTTGCAGTAGTTCACGAATAACCTTGTGCTAATTGGTGTTTATATTAATCATTTAAACAAGGTGCATCTTTAGATCGATAAACCTAATAGTAAGTTAGATAATTCCGTAAATTGACATTGAAAAACGTCGCTCTATCATCGTAATATATAATCAGAAGAAATGATGCAGAAGTAGCTATTAGGGAAGCAAAAAATGAAAACGTGAGGACAACTTAATAATAAAATGGTGAAGCTACTGATATATATTTCGAAAAACTTGTAATCTATGTAAAGTACCAGATGAATATGAACAAAGTATTAAAATGCTGTTATATGGGAGCACTGATTGTGATAATTACCGAGCATCATGTCAATCTTAGGTAATATATAGTTGAATATTAGTTCAGTGCATATAACAAAATTGTACGTTTCAATTTTTTGTTATCAAAATTACTGGCCACATAAACTAGCTCGAATCTTGAAGTTACTAAATGCGATATTGATTTAGCCTAAAGGTTAATATCAACAATTAACTTTTCCTTCACTTTATGAAGTTATCCCGTGCGCCTACTATTTTTTTATAAGTAATTTTACATACTAGCTAAGTAAATATGTTTTTAAAAACATGAATTTTTTACTTAGGTTGATACATTTATTTTTAATTGTAACATATTTCTAAATACTCTTCGGCAGTTTACTTAACTGCTTAATTCAACAGTCCTTTGTGGATATAACCTCTTAAGCTTATTTCAGCTAATTAATAATTAGGCATTTCATGATTTAATTTATTTCTCATATTGCATATTCAATGTTGGTCTAACCTTTTTGTGAGTAGCTTTGCTACCTAAAAGTTCTCTCCTTCAGCTAAGGGGTGAACTTCTACAGTTTAACTTCAACTACTGCCGTTATTTCAATCATACTCATTAATGCTGACACTTCCATATCTAGGTAGGTGCAAAATGACAGTATGTTATATTTTATAATTTACTTTAATTGGCAATATTCAATCATATCTGATTGAATGCAATATAATTTATTAGAGCATATTAAAAATATATGTGTATTTGTGTTCCTTATGGAAAAGACACTTTTTGTGTTTTCAAATCATTCTTTCATTAAGCACCCAGTCTAGTTACTATAATATTCTCAGTTACTGTCAACATTTTGACATATCTTAAATTAATTGGGCATAACGAAGAATAATATATTGACTTAGTAAATAGTAAAGTATACATTTTCTTCAGAATTAACATCTCAACTTCTATTCTAAGTCCAAAATAAGTCTATCTGTCACTCCCCATACCAAACGTAGCACTTTTTTGACAGTTTACCAATCTACACATTTCTGTTCGCTTCTGCACATTAAAAGTCGACATGCCTAGGTTGCACCCTTTTTCCTGTCAGTTGCTATCTTTTCCAGCCAAATTTCACCTTAACACTTTCGTTTCTTAGTTTAGTTGTTCATATTTTTTTTGCAGGTCATGCGGTTGGTTGTATATGCCTTGGCTGCTTCGTTGGACTACCTAAAGTACATTTTTTATAATAATTTTCAAGGTCAACTTTCTAGGGGATAAGTTGCATTCCTGCAGGGTTCCTAGTTTTAATAATGTTGGTACATAGATTTTTAGTTCTTTTTTTCCACTAAAAAATGATTGTCATTTTGGCAGATATGTCATAATTTAATATCGCTTGCTTCATTTTTGCATTTAAAATATATCTTGGTTTTCTTTTTTATCCGATTCTATTGATGATGATGATAATTCCCTGTTAAAAAAAGAAATTTGTCAAGAGTTCAAATTAAGAAACTTTGACATTCAAAACTGACACATAACCATAATTTTGAAAAAGTTCTACCAACACGAGATATAAAAATTTCCTAGCATTTTAATCACATATATACCAACATTGTAACACTTTGACAGTTATTATAGAAAAAAAAAACGTACTTTACCATGTGAGAATAACCGTAAAATAAAGTGGCTCATCGTCGCTTTCCATTGACAACAAATTGTGTAATTTTAGTCCAGTTCTCAACTAAGATTCCTATTGTTTAGCTTTATATTATAAACAAAATAATATCATGTTAATGAAAATGTAGTGCTTTGAAATAGTAAACTTTAAAAAGGGGAGCTATAGCTATCATTTAATATAGTTATTGAATTCATATTTGTTTCCGAAATACAGAATCATCGCAATAGGTAGAAAATATACAGTAGATTACTAAGGGAGATCTACTAAAATAAAATGCAAGTAAAGCAATAGTTAGAAAGTGAAGGGTATGGATGGCCATATCGTGCGTATTGGAGAAGACGATGGAAATTCAAGTAGAAGGAAGGAGAGTAGGGGCGAGGCAGGAAACAAGTGAGAATACTCTATGGAAACATACAAAACATCAGAGAGCCAGCACAATACAGAAAAGCTTTGTCTACGCATGAAGTAGTAAAATAACTTAGCAGAAAACCTGTGTAGTAGGTGTATCGCAAACGCAATGTTGTAGTAATGAGACCAGAGCTGGGGTAGTTACTTTAAAATAGTGATTAATTAATTACAAATTACCGCCCAACGAATGAATTGAATTACCAGATTTTCAATTGCTGAAATAAAATAGCAATTCAATTATCAATTACTTGGTAATTGAAATTGCACAGTATAAATTACTTTTTCAGTTACTTTCACTAGAATTGTCGTATATTTGTATTTAGCAGTATTTAGATAGCCATATGCTAGTACACCGTATTAAACACTCAAATTGAAATTAATATCAATTTATTATTAACCAATTGTATATAATAAAGCTATCTGTTTTCAAGTGTAATGGAAAAAATAACTGCGCCCTTACCGCAGACATATTTTTCGCTTCTTACACAATAATTATTGTTTATTAGCTAGCTACAATGCTACATCTTGCACCGCCTACCCTAGGTACAACACATGCACAGCTCATCTATAAACGTAGGCACCTACACCAAATATCTCTGTGCACGTGCATAAAACTAGTTGTTATCCAACTAGTCATAGAAAATTATAAAGTTTGCTTATATTGCTCCAGGAATACCCTATCGCCATTTGCTTAACATGAAACTTAATATGACGTTATCTTATTTTTGCGTTCTGGACATTAACACCGTATCGGGGCCAGCAATTTGGTAATTCAATTACTAGAAAGTAGTTCAATTACAGCGAGTAATTCATTGATATTGAAGGAGCCTTTGACAAGCCTTCCTTTGAGAGCTTTAACTCTGCCTTACGCAGGCATGGTGTGGCACCCACTCTCTGTGAGTGGATAAAATACATGCTTACGATGAGAGCAGTACAATTTAATATAGGAGACAACTCCATTAGAAGTGTTGTGACGAAGGCCTGTCCGCAAAGGGGGGTTCTGTCCCCACTACTGTGGAATACAGTGGTAGACAGCCTTCTAAGCACACTCAATGATACTGGATTCTATACTACTGCATATGCGGTTGACATCGTCATCCTCATTACTGGCAAGTTTGAGGGCACACTCTGTAACTTGATGCAGACAGCTCTTCGAATACATGGAACACCTAAAATAATCAGTAACCCTAACTTTCGAGACTAAATGCTCGTTTGTCACCACTTGGTCGTTTCTGTACACCAATTTGATATCTATTAAAGCTAAATTTGATGAATTACTCGGAAATATTCAGGACCTTAAACCACACACAATTTTCATTACTGAAACCTGGCTTAAGCAGACAGATCCAAACACGCTGGTTAATATCAAAGGGTATCAATTGATACCATGGCAATACCAGAAATTGAAACCATATGTCTAAAAATTTCCAAGATTTCTGTTAACATTAACCTTGCCTGCATCCATACAGACCAAGTGACACTAACGACGAATCTAACAATCTACTCACAGAGAAACTAAATTATATCTCAAATTTACAAAATGTTATTATAGTCGGAGATTTTAATTTTCCGGACATTGCTTGGCCAATAATCCGCTTTCCCAATACCTCCACTGCAACAAGTAATTTCATGCAGTTCGTCATAGATTCTAACCTTGTTCAACTAATAGAGAAGCCTACCAGATTTCGTACTAATAATGAACCATCAACCTTAAACATCATCTTTACAAATGATGAATAACTTATCACAGAACCTGTTTCCAAACACGTTGTAATAACGGATGAAATTCAAATAAATGTTGAAAACCCAAATACTCAAGATTATGATGTGTACAGGATAACCAACTACGAAGCGGTATCTCAAGATTTACAATCGGTTAAGTTCTCGGATCTCTTTAATTCATTAAACAATCCAAACGAGTTGTGGAACAAGTTTCTCAATAGTTTAAGCGAAATAATTGAAAAAAAACTCCAGTACAAAGGTACTTCGTAAGAAACCCTTAAAGCCCTGGATAGGAGTCGAGCTCATCTCTTTAATTCAGCACAAACGACGCTTTTGGAAGAAATATTGCACTTCAAAACGTAGGCATGACTTTCAGACGCATAGACATTTCTCCAATTATTTGAGATCCTTTCTTCGTACAGCTAGAAAGGAATACGAAGAACAGATAGTTAACTCAGAAAATCACAAAAAAAAATTATAAATATGTACGGTCTAGTCTATGCTCTAAAGTAGGAGTACCGTTTCTTCTTCTCCCGGACGGCACATTGTGTACCACCAACCTAGACACAGCCGAGGTTTTGGCCAACACCTTTTCTTCTGTTTTTACAAGTGAACCGATATACAAAAAAGGGGGACAAGATGGATCCAGCAAACTACAAGCCGATAAGCCTATTATCTGTACCTTCAAAGATAATGGAGAGCATTATAGTAGACCTGATGAGTGAGTTCTGCATGAAGTATCGCGTGATACCACCGGAACGACATGGCTTTGTTAAAGGAAGATCCACTACGGCAAACCTGTTGTGCTGCATGGACGACTGGTCTCGTGCTCTCGACGCTAAGTTACCACTAGATATAGTGTACCTTGACATCGCAAAAGCTTTCGACAAGGTTCCTTTCATTAGACTGCAGCACAAACTCCAATATTTTGGGATTCGTGGTAAATTTCTTTTGTGGATTAAGAACTATCTAACGAATAGAAGTTTTCGAGTCAAGGTTGGCAGTTCGTACTCATCGGATGTGACCAAGCTGAGTTCCGCAAGGGTCAATTCTCGGCCCCCTTCTTTTCTTAATCTATTCTAGTGACCTGCCTTACCACATTCGAGTTAGTAAATAATTTTATGCGGATGACGCCAAAATTTACGCTAATCCTTTAGTAGACTATCATAGTGTTCAAAACGACTTAATCGCGATCAGTGTGTGACTGGATGCTTCCGCTAAATATTGAAAAGTGCGTTGTGATGCACATGGGTAAAAACAACCCCCGTTTCCGTTACTATATATCCGGATACAGTTTGGCACAAGTGACTTCACACATAGACTTAGGTATGACCGTAACATTCGATCTTACGTGGTCTGAACATATTATCAAAACATGCAAGTGCGCCAACTTTCTGATATATCAACTGCGAAAGACATTCATCAACATAACACCCCAGTAGTGCACAAAACTTTATAATACCTACGTCAGACCATTACTTGAGTACGCGGGTGCAGTGTGGTGTCCAGTGCTGATACGCGACCAAAACCTTCTGGAAAACGTCCAGCGACGGGCGACTCGCATGCCCTTCGGTCGTACTCGTCCATCGTACTCGGAAAGACTACAGTTAGTCAACATACCGACCTTTCTTGAGCGGAGACTTAAAAACAGACTTGATGAACATTTTTCGTGGTACATACATATTTAGTATATGTGCTGCGGGACAATCCCGAAATCGGGCATTTCCAGTTTAGACATAGGCCCTTCATGTTAATTGCTCTGAAAATACGCGAAATGCCTACGGCCAATACTGATAAAGATAAATTTTGTATATTTTAGACTGTCAAAGGACTTATGTCCTCAGCCTTTATCCAAATATAATAATAATAACTGTCCCGAAGAAACCTTCGACTAGTCGTGGGTATCCTATCTGGACACTGCACTCTAAACCAACATATGCACAGGATGGGACTAGTGGACAGACCAAACTGTCGCGGATGCAACGAGGATGACGAGACAGCAGAACACGTTCTGTGCCACTGTCCAGCTCCCGCAAGAGTCAGAGGATCCATGTTGGGGGACTTCTGGCCCGATATGGTCAGAATTAGCAACATTCCAGTTGCGGTTGTCCTTAAGTACATTCAAAGGATTGGATGGCTTGAGTGATACCCAACTTGGAGAGCTGCTGGGAGGTAGCACAATGGGCCCACTTAATGCGGCCTAAGTGCATGTGAGGTAACTCACCCTCCATTTTTAATCCAGAGTTCAGAACACTCTATTTCTTCATAGCCGAGGGCTATTTATTCAGGTACCTGCATATTGTCAACACTCATCTAAATTATATTACTTACTGGGATAGCAAATGTATATAAATTTAACTAAAAATAACATGGAGCTCTAGCAGCTTTAAAAAATGTGTAAAGGTTGATTTTTAGCCACTCAGCAATTCTAAACATACCTCTCAGCATTAGAATTGCACAGTATATAGTTTTCAATTAATTTTACGTAAGACCTGTAGTGCATTATAAACCTTTTCATTGCATTAAGAGGTATTTACAAGCTCTGCCAGAGTACATAAAGGTTAGGTATACAAGCCCATTTTATTCATATAATTTTTTATCACTTGTCCCACACTTGTTATCATAAGAAATCTACGTTGCCTATTATCTAAAGAAAATAGTCAACCCTCTGACTACTTGGATACAATTTTCGGCAGAAATTAACAAGTTTTGGAGACGGCGTATACTCAAAAAGGGCGCCAACGGATTTTTATCAAATAACGACAAGTGTATCCAGGTATTCAAAAGGAGAAACTCAAGTAGCAAAAAATAATCTGAAAGAAAAGCTCAACTAAAGTTTAAGTCGCAGTAACAAATAAAACGAGAAGGTAAATATCACAGAATAATCACAGTATATAATAACAGTGTAATCACAAGTTGAATTCGCAGGTAGATATACGAGTAAGTTAAAGCTATGATTATAGTTGGAAGTTGGAAGGCGAAGTTACAGCGATGTCTGTTTCTTAGCTTGGAAGGAAACGCTTTGCGTGCTCCAGGTGTGGTCGACCCTTAAGGTCACGTCAGTGTTCTGATTTCAAAATGCCTGAACCATCTCGAGCGACAGAACACTGGTCGCCAGGGGAAGTTTCAACACAAAGGGAGAGACTTAGACCTGCGATCTCAGAAGCCTAAGCTGTAAGAGTTAAACGGGCCACGACGATAGCATGGTCCGAATACAAGCTCTAAGCGGCACTCCGCATCCCACACATGGTAGAAACGACCCCCTTTGCAAATATCGCCCTAACGACTCTCTGGTGACTGCTATAAGAGGGAACAGAGTCCACGATAGAATACAAGTTAAATTAAATGCAGCTCGAGGAAAGCTTCCTACTCACCCTGGACCTTCCAGGCACGTGCAAACACTCGGCAAGTGTGAGATGCGCCAAAAATGGCGTGGAACTAAAGTTGTTCCCTCATTCATGCTTCAGGAATTCGAATCCGCACAAAAGGCCCAGGAAAACATCACCCAAAACGAATAAAACTGCAGCCCATAAATTCACTGAAACTTTCTACTAACGTTTACGCCGGCTTCATGCCATTCACCGAGCAAGGCGGAAAAGAACGCTCAGGAAACAAATGCGAACTTATAAAACTCTGCGCTGTAAGGCCAAGAAGTAGGCGCGATACAAGCGCGCGAAATACGAACTGAGTAGTGTAGACCTTAAAATCGAAAAGATGCGCAATAGAATCGTAACACACTATATGGTTTATTGTACCTATATATGATTCTGCGTTATTTTAGTGTTTGATTAGTTAGTTATTAGACTTGATCCAATTCTTGAATGGCTTTTTGCGGCTTTTTAATGTCATTTCATTAGTTGGCTTATTTTCTTCTAGAATACTTCTATAAGCGTATCGTTGAATCCAAATCTCTATGTGATCTATTCGTTTAGTTGCAGATCTTCTTACTTTCCACCTTTTCTTTAATTTAACTCCTAGTATTCCATAATCGGAACTGCTACATCTGGTATTGCACTTTCCGGTCAGAGATTTTAAAATATTATTTGCTGTTTCTCAATTGGAGCTTTGCCATTTCCAAAAAGTATGTATACATTATCGAAATGCAGCTTGCTCCAAACGCAAATGTAACTGTTCACTATTAAACTAATAAAATCGACTTGTTTTTTTTAGTAAAAACTATTACTTAATAACCTTTGATATAGCAATCCTCTGGAGCAAACAGCACGCCCAAAGCCCTCAGCTTTTCAAATTATATCTGAAACCATTTCGGTGGAAGGATTTCGGTTGCACGCTAACTGGGATTCGTAACGGCTGTACTGGTCCATGTTCCCCAAAAGCGAATGAATAAGGGTCTGGCAAACTGCAGCAATTACAGGGCTCCATAAAGAGCATGTATACAGCGATATTAAACGTATGGCTCTGCGGCGGCCGAAATCGGCATAACACTGGCCGGTGTATTCCATTAATTAAACAAATTAGCTCGGAAAGCAAGACCCGCTAAGACGCATTAAGCCCTAACAGCAGCAAGCACAGTCAGCAAACAGAACGCGGTACAAGGACATAGCAGGATACATGATACGGCTGCTATAGATAACATGCGGATCCTCCCACCGATCTGGGGTTGATATACGCGTCCACGGCACACTAATGGCCGCATGTTGATTGCGAGTTTTAAAGGGGACTGGATTTATAGCAGATCAGGAGTTTAGGGCCGCCCCGTGCTCGTTATTTATCTGCAAATCCTTTTAATACATTTACTTGACTCGATATAACTGTTGGAGCATACACCAAAGCGCTTACCGAATGAAAAAGTTTTTCGCCACGCCACTAATCATACATATGTGCGGCGAAGAGCCTTTTCACTGATCGAAGCTTTTAATCCTACGGTCGCATTCTCTACTAGAAGGAATACCATATTTTTTTACTGTTGGTAGTGTTTATAGTTAAGTTGCCATTAGTGACAACGGTGATTATTTGCTATACATTTTCAATTCGAGGCTCGTCGGAATTAATTCAGGGAAGCTGCAATTCAATGGAATTTTATTGCGAGCTTTCTTTTTTACTGAGCCGCACTATGCTTAGCCTTCACGTTTTTTCCATTACGCAGTGGTTTAGCGGGATTTTGGAGCAAACGAGAAAATCACTGAGCCTGAATTTAAAACGTCAAAATTTTTAAAGAGAGCCAGCGGATTGTACATAGCCCACTGTGGAGGGTTATTATAGACCGCATTAACCTTAAAGCGTTTCTGCTGCATTCTAATGTCGCAACCCTCAAAGTATTATTCGAAAAACAATGTAATCAACACACAATGCCATGGCTCTTGCTTTTATTTGCTTACTTCGCTGTTCAGACTCCTATTAGTAAAACTTCTCACAATTAATCTTTTGCAATTTTCCTACACTAGTCAACATCTAGCGACATTTTCAAAATACATTAATCTGTTTAATTTAACGAGCTAAGAAATAAACCCAAGATTTTTAAAGGAAATTCAAGAGCAAAAAAGAACTATCGCTTAAATCACACAATTCCTAAACAAACAGGGCGTTTATCATGATAAACATGTAATCTACTAACACATTTGCAGAAACAAAGATGCTATGCTTTTAAAAATTACACTATTTAAAGCCTCACATCGACCAATAAAATCATTAATAAACGTATTGAATCCTTTCCCAGTAACTGTTGTTCGACGATTTAAATGCTGAGATTTTGGTTGAGCAGTGTTACGTAGTATGATCTAATTGATATCCAAAAGAAGAGTGTTTAGAAGTTTTCTATAAGCATCAGCATTAAACTGCGTAATGCAACCTGAGTTTAGCCCTTCACGTGGTTACGTTAAATTTAAATAAGACGTCGCGTAGGCCTCAATATTTGAGTAGTTATTTGCTTTGTTTGTCATATTTGATAGTTAAGTAAACATGAATCTCTAAAATTATCCCAGTTCATGACAACGAAGTGTTATTATCTGCTTAAATTATACAGTTGGTCTGTAGTGTTCTTGGGCTGAAACTTACTTCAAATAATATCCATAAGAAAGGCAAATTTGCCTACAGAAAATTAACTTTAAAACTGTGCAGCGTATTGGTTTGACTCTGGATTGCGTCATCCAAATCTTGAATGACGTGGTGAGTGGAAAATGGCCACATCTGATGCGGGAAACCCTCGGTTTCTGGCGGGCACCAGGCCAAGCACACGAACGACTAGGGCTAAACTTAAAATGCTTTGAACCTGAAAATCTCTTCGCTCCGTGAATAGGCGCTGTAGTCGCATTTAACGCTGCACCCGCGATATCAAGTTTCACAATGCTTTAAAGGGTAGGGTCGGCTTCGAGCAACTTTGATTACACGCTGGTTAAAGCTAATTAACAAGAAAAAACATATATAACTACACGATAGTTACAAATGTAACTATAAAAATAAACAATACAGGCGATAAGACCACATCCTTCGTTTCCAGTGATTGTTTAGAACCTACGAAAGTGGTATATCCAATTGTATTATTAAAAATTATTTTCATTTTTAAATACCCGGAAGAAGCTTTAGTAAACTAATATTTTGGTATTCTTGTAATAGCTAATTCGATTCCTGATTTTCAATGTTTACGTTCATCAACCAAAACGAATTACATCTACGTTGATATAACATTCGTTCACGTAAAATTATTTTAGTTTTTACATGTGGAAGATACATGAGCTATTTTTTACAGGTTGTCTACACTACCGTCAATCCCTTTTTTTCTATGACCACTGTGTCAATCAGCCTAAGCCATTGATTGAAGTGTTTTAGTCTCTAACGTTTTTGTTATTGAACAGGTGACTTACATCCTTCTTCGAATTTCATCTCTTCTGATTTGGTTTCTTCTTCTAATCTATAAGTAGATTCTGAGATAAACAAGCTCCACCGTTCTAATTTCATTTATTACGATCTTTTTAATGTTAGCCATCACGCTATGTTCTTTTTTGGGCCATGAATGATGCTGCTGTTCTATGTAAATACATATCTCGTTGGCATGTACCTGTAAAACCAACATAAATTTCAAAGGGAACATTTTCATTCACATAAAATTATGATTATGCGCTTTGCAACAGTGGGTGGTATCGCTCCGTCGAACATCCTGATTATAACTGACTGCTGGAACGGAGCGAAATCAAACTAGTACCAATAACAAGCTGCAGCATGTCCTAACATGACATAGTATGGGTATTTCCATCCATTACTTACTGCATTTTTGGAGATTATATTCTCCTCCATTTTTGAACGCTTCTCGTTCATCTTTTTAACTACTTGTGTCATTTTCACTTTTGGCTATACTTCTAATTACATGACTTAACCTTAATCTGAGTACTATATCATATGCATTCTTTAGACCTATAGAGGCCAATCTAAATCGATTTGTTTGCTCATGATTTTCTCTACTAATACTGGGAAGTAAATTGTAGCAGCTAGCTCAATAGCAGTGGTATCTCTCTTATCTAATTTACTTCAGCCGTGATGAAGAAAGTCCCTTGCTGAAATGGAACAGAAGTTGACCTGTATTCATGCTAAGTTAAAATATTAGCTCTAAAAGCTTACTCAAATAAACAGCCAATTTGTTTACTCACAAATGAACAATAAACATTATTGCCTGTTCAAGAAACAAATCTGAATAATGCTAGTATTAAACACTAGACTACAGCTTGTGGCTATTTCAACCCAGCCAACAATTTTAAATCATGCCTCAAAAATGGTTCTAATACGCATTTTTATAACTCACAGTAAGTTTCATTTGTGCATTTATATTAAGCAATATTAACGCATACCTCCGAAAACTGTAGAAGCGCAATGAGCACAAAACCATATAATTCAATTGCTCGCTGACAGCTGCTTTTAGCGCCGTTTTAGCGCTGACAACCCATTACGCATAAGCTTGGCGCACTACGCATCAAACATAAGAAAGCGCAAATGAATCGCTCTGATTCTACAATGGCCACTCTGGCACAACCAAATAAGGTATTATATCACCCACCAGCAGTGATGACTGACTCATGCCAATTACACAATCACGTGAACCTTTGTTTGAAGTGTAATGTATTAAAAATACATTTAATCGTCAATTACAATTCTGCTTACTGCGGTAATGTATTTTACTTTCAAGAAATATGTAGAGGTCACCATAATCATTTGGTATTGTCAGGAAATAGTTTACATTTAGTATAACTTTAGTCTTAGAGCCTATTACTGTCTTCATCAATTATTAATGAACCTGATTGATTACTATTTGGATTTTTATTTTCTGTGTCTACTTAACGTAATATCTTTATATTGCATTCTTTCGAAGCAAAGAAAATAGTACGCTATAAAGACAGTTACTAGAATTGCAATAATAAAAAACTATTGCTTGAAAGAATAACAAAAATTTGGGCTTGAGCCAAAGACCTACATTTCGGTAAATTGCTTCTCTCATATAATTTCATGTTTTATATTGATATCGAAGTTAATCAGAAGGCATTTATTTTAGCAGGACAAACATTCAATTACCAAATCACTAGGCATTCGAATTTGCTATTGAAGCTCAAGCATTCTTACGTTATTTCAAACTATTAACATAATTGGATTTTCTTTAGATTTCAATTATTAAAGTGCTATTTCTTCTCAAATCAAAGCCGTTGTAAAACTGTTGGTCCTGTTACTATCGTTAATTATTTTTTAAATTACGCAAATACGAATCCTTCCACTTTATTTACTACTCTTAAGAAATAGGTAGTATGCAATAATTTTTCAGTTAAAATTAATAGTGAAAGCCCCAGTGAGTTGTGCCGACATCGCTGTGAGCTCCTCCATAGTGGTCTCCTGCTTCACCGTGCCCTCCGTGGTGGCCGTAGTGCTGAGGGTGGCGGGCATGGCCGATTCTCTTCACGACAGCGTTGAATCCACCGTGAGGGTCGGCGATGTACTCCACAACCCTTTTGGTACCATCAGCTTCGGCGAAACTGTACTCTCCTTTTACTACATGTCCATCTCCAGTCTTGTGCTGTTGTTTGATGTCGCCAGTGTGAGGGTCGTGGACGGAGTACTCGAATTTATAGTGAGCCGGTCTCTATATTTTATACAGGACACTTTTAAATTTTGTTTTAGAGCTGATAAATTCAAAAGAATATTTTAAGGTAGTTCCTTACATGGTCTTTATTATGTTCGTATCCTTTTGCTACTGCAGCTATTATACAGAAGATTGCTATTCGACCAATCTAAAATATATAGTAACAAGGTATAAATAATACATCTACACAAGATGGTCCATAACAAATGCAAAATCTCGTAAAGAAGAATCCCATAACCCATTTTCAATATCTCTCTCGATGATGGAATGAAATTACCCCTAACAGATTTCATGTTCGTTCTGCAATGCCTACACTTAATCATACAATAATGCACTAGTGAGTTATTTTCCTATTAAACATTAATTGCATAAACAGATCTAATACTTCAAAACATTACATTTGCTGTTGCATTAGTAATCAATATCTTACCATGGAAGAATTCATATTGTCGGTTTCTCTGGTGATTGTTTCTTTCGGACACTTGTACGACTTGTGATGCTAAATGACAATAATCTCTCTTCTATACATCTCCGCAATCTGTGTTGTGCGGGAAATTTTATCATATATTTCGCAAGAAGTTTAATGCTTACAAAAATTATTACTTCTGTTGTAATATTTACTTTTGTGTTCTTGGGGCTGTTGGAAAATATGCTATTATTTCATTTGTAGTCGTATAATTATGAGCTTTCGACTAAACCAGCCACTGAAATATAATACGTTCTAAATTTAGCACAAAATCGGAACGAGTCCCAAATCAATTTACAGGCGGAGGGCTGTTTTTAAGAATCGGCCGGCGTTTTAGCAGGTAGATTTAAATTATGGAAATGCCTTTAGCCGAGAATTCCCATATTTGGAATGTTGTGAACCCGAACCGACTAGGGGTTGCATTTTAGAATGCAAGGGTGCTTATGTTTTTTTGGCAGTCTGCAGGCGAGATCGCACATGTGTGGACGCGAGCCTAATTCTCCGCGAGTGTGTGGTTCCGCCGCGATTATGTTCTGAAGTGAAATGAATTGTAGATTATAATTGAGTGAATAAAACAGCTTTGTTAATTGGATCGCTGTTCATTGTCGCAGAGGGTGCCCTCGTACCTGGGTTAATGGCTATCCGGCGAGATAGCCCACGACCCTTGACCTGATAAGCATTGTGCTTATCAGTGACCCAATTAGCGCGATTAGGTGGCTTGGGAAGCCCATCTCCCAAAGATGCCTTGTACCTGTGCCTTTTACAGTCCATGCGGCCACTGTAACTGCGGGTACACTGACATGGGTTGTACCCATTGATGCCGTTAACGTTCGGTGAAGGCATACTAGATGCGGTAAGCATCCGTGGTTTCAGGATATTCCAGGTACATCATCGAAGGTGCACCGAAGAATATACCTGATGATAGCTTCTTCGAGATGCGGCGCGGGACGACGCGGGGGGGGCCCATACGACCCCCTGTAAGTATTATGTAATGAGCACATTACTGCTAAAAGCTGAATGTTTTTTGTTTTGCTTGCATGACTGAGTGAAATTGGCTGGGTTTATGTTCGCGGACGGGCGTGTGTAACCACCTGCTAAATGAAAGGGCTCGCCGACCACTTTGCAACCCCCAGTATCACGTTTCTGATTTACAACCTCAGACCGCAGGGGCGTTATGGAATTTCTGGTAAGTCGCCAGTTCTTGTGAAATTTATGCATGTGACCGATCTGAATCCTGGAAAAATAAATTAGCCCAGGGCACCGAAAATATGTGCCTACGCTTCTTCACGATCTAGTGTTTGACATGCAAAAAGAAGCCGGTTACTAATTTTAATTTCAAACCTGCGCATAGACGCATGACTGGTGACGTATACTGACATTGAATTGGTGGTTTTTAGGCGTGCCTAATGTTATATACTCATCTATTGTATAATCAGACCACGAACTATTTGAAATCGAAGTTACAATATTAATAAAAGTTTTAAAAACGTATATTTTGTAAAAACGTTTCATGATGTGACGTAAATCTTAGCATTCAATGCCTTCTTATTCAAATCTACAACAAATACATTGGTTATTTCAGTAACTATGTGAACATTCTCGTATAATTACATAAAATGAAATTTTGAATCTTGATAAACAATGCATGTCAGATGGGGTGCTCATTTTTACAGGTAAAAGAAATTTTATGACAATGAATTTAATGTTGATTAAATTGAAGGACTCAGGACAACCAGGGTACAAGTCATCATCAGTTTACTACAGTACATATTCTGTTTTACTATTATGATTGTTGGCGCCACAAGAGCGAATTGTTCCACAACAATTAATATGAAACAAACTCCAGTTCTTTCGCAACAAGAAGGCTATAAACCACATAATATTAAACGTGGCCGCAAAACAAGTGTTAATAAAATGAAAATTATTTAATAAAGACAATGTTAAGTCAAGTGGAAGAATAACATTAGCTGAATTTCACCTTTTTTCTGTAAGTATCTGAGAAAATAAAGCCACTTATTATTGTTATTATAAAGCAAGCTACAGTGACAGTGTTTTTTTGCTCTGATAACAGTGTAGTTGACCAATATTGTACTTTACCTTTAACACAAATTGCGTTAGATAAAATTTTTCATGTTTGAACAATCCATGATGTTATTAACATATAACAGATGTAGATAACAAAATTTCTTTTATTATAGTTCCACGTTTGTAATCAAATATCTTCAGAAAAAGAAACGCAGAAAGTATTATGTGACTTACCTCTATTTTTATCTGAAAAATTATTTTCATGTTAATTTTTATTTACATTTGTATGATTTTACTTTGAAGGCTTTATAATCTTCTTACAGGAAAATACTGCAGCTATTTCTAATATTAACGTGATTTCCAGAAGACATTTTCTCGCATCAAAGAAGCCTGAATACTAAAAAATGCTACGATCTCCAAGTAATAGTAAGCACAAAATTAAACTGGGGTAGAGGGAATAAAAGATGTTATTTTTGAACTTAAATTGTTGTGATACATATTTGTTTCGTAGTATTAATTCCATGACGAAGAATAGGTCCTAAAAAAGAAAATCAAGAGTATTGGAAGAAGATGACCTACCAATACTTTGTAAAACTGAATGGAGTGGACACTAAAGTCTCTAATTTATTGTCGGCCAAACAGCAGTTTGGCTATCTCAAAAATATAATAGAGAAGTTTGTGCTACGCTGACATTTTTATTAATTACAATGCCCTCTCTTATTTTCAGTTACCTCTCTCTTAACTTATTTAGGTCAGTCGTGATTAAGAAAATTCACTGTTGAAATGAACCCTGCAATTGAGTTTCACCCCTCCTGAACTGAAAATACTAGCTTCAATAATTACGCAGATGAAAAGCCAATCTATAACAAAAAGTGATAGCTATATATCCTGTAAAAGACAACACTAACTAATAATAATCCTAAATATTAAACCACTGAGCAAATAGTTGCTTCTAATCCGACTTTGTTAACAACAATTAAATGTAAGCGCTAAAACTACTCGAAATTTGTATTGACTATAATTAACAAACACCTCCGAAAACCGTTTAAACGCAGTGGGCTCCGAACCATATTTTTAAAAAACTCGTAACCAGCTGCTTCAAACGCCGCCGTTGTGCTGACAACCCACTGCACCCATGCTCAGTGCGAACGACATACTAGAAAGAGCACCAAAACACCTCGTAGCCCACTATGACTCAATTGCTTCCATCCTCGATTGCTGTTAATTACAGTAGAAAATCACCCACGTACAGTGACGACTATCAAATACCAGTCGCATAATACCTGCACTTGGCTCTCGCAGCTCTCCGTGGCGATGGCCTTGTAATTGCGTTATTCGACTTTGTTTCCGCTTCATCTATAGGCTTTCTGGCTCTAAATCACCAACTGCACTGTTTGCAGAACTTCGACTAGATCTCTTCAGCTTGCCGGCTGCTATTGCACCACTGCTCTTTGCTTGTAGTATCCCAGGACTCGTAACAACTTCGGTTTTGGATGGCACCGTGCCTAGCTTCAAAAGTAGCTCAACCTTCGTCCACCATTGAACCAGCAAACCAAGGCGACCCTCTTGAGTCCGCAGCTCAGGCTGACACTTTCCGCAAAAATCGATTATTTCCAGCACTTTTTACGCAACAAGCAGCCTCACATAAAAGAGCGAAATCTATGAAAACATTGGGGCACGTTTAAACCCCATAATGGCAAACTTAAAATTAATTTTTACTGTATAGCAGCAAACAGCAATGAACACACATGTGCAAAACGGCTGAATAATGCTATCATAAACACACTCAGGCGAGTCAGTTCAATCACGTTACGCAAATTAGCATCTAAATGAATAGTCAATTCATGACTATATAAACAAATTTTTATAATACTCTATACTATCAGCCATTACAGTCGAAAAGCGAACCCTAATGTACTTAGATCACAATGTGAATATCCTAAACTTAATGCAAAAGCTATTTCTGGCTGGGATGAGCATATAATACTTCAGTGAATGCTGAGGTCAAAATAAGAATTTACTGTTAAGGCACTTAGGCTCCAAGTAGTATAAGCTAAAAAGTGTAAGGCACCGATGCCTTACCTTAGCTCATACACATTTAGAACATGTTTATTTTCCAGAACTATGGTATGAGGAGGTATCAAAATGTCAACCCATTTGAACAATATACATTTAATCAAGAAACATTTTACAGCTGAAAATACAGAACCGATCAAATTCAATTAAATATGTTTATTAACTGATCTTTTAACTGAGTAAACATTAGAAAAAGTGTAAGCAAAGTTAATAACTGCAAAGTAACAAAAAACTTAGTCAGGATATTTGAATCAACTAATGTAGAATTTGTATAGTAATTTGACGCGTTTACGTCGCCTTCTAAACGTGTAACAGAAAAATTAGGTTTTGGCTCACTACCTTTAAGGGGTTAAACGGCTAATTGAAACAACGAGCCTCGAACCATATCTACTGTAAAGAGATACATTTTAGCAAATAAGTTAGTCAACCACATCAACTGAAAGAAACAAATGGCAGGGTGCTTCGATGTTCTTTACCGTTTCAAAATATTTCGGCATGTTGCAGGCTGCTATTGCGTAACGCCACCCTTATCTAGCAATAATTATTAGTGAAAGAATTCCATCGATGTTGAAGTCTTGTTTTCAATTCTAAACCTGTCCATGCAGAATGTGAACAACGCTGCTTCTTTGTTTTATGTCACATTATTTTTGTAGGTGATAGCTACTGTTTTACTTGTTTTCGTGCGTGGCTTGAAGCATAATCGTGTAGAAATACAATCAAATTTCCAGCAGAGTGATGCTCCTTAACTGTAGGTTTAGGATAATTTTGTAGGATCTTAATGTATCTTTGAGCATTTGGAACTATAAATACTGACCTATAAGTAAAGTAGAGTTTACCAACTTTACTGACTTGCATACACCCCGAGATCATAACCTATGCAGCAAATACAACCATCCCGTTACAGGTCAAAGAGTATGCCGAGTCGTTTAGGTGCTGTACAATGGCCCAAATGCCCCGCCTACAGGAAGCTTACGTTGTATGTAACTATTACGTCAAAATCTATACCACGATAATAATAGAAAACAAATTTTTTACATATGGCAAAAAAACACATATAAATAACGTATGAGGTTGGCTGCTCTGAGCGCAGTTGCACAATCGCCATATTTATTGAAATTTTATTAAGAGTGAAAAGTTACAACTAAAGTTATCTTTGACAGATGCCGAATAAGCATTGGGGAAGTCGGACAAAGAAACTTGTTGCTTCATTAGTAGCATATTTCTAACAGGAACGTGATATCGCTGAATGCCGTCAGGAAGCTAAGTGTCAGTCTTTTTTTCTAGCTAATGCAAATTTATACAATTCCACTTTAGCAGATTTCGGCAGAATTAAATATCAGTGTATTAACAGTAATTTCTAGTATGCATATGTCAATCAATGAAATGTTGACTTATCCTCCCGAAAAACGGTCACATCCTAAACCTGTTCCTTGCGTTGGTAACTTTCCCGAGGCTGCTACGCTATTAGATGTAAGAAAAAAGTAAGCGTAAATGCTTTAATATAAAATATTTAGACGTGTTAACAGATATATTTTGATATATCTACATAATCTTGTTTTAGTGCAACATCGTGTGTATAGTATGGCCTGTGATAAGAAGCCTGGAGTCAGAGTTTCCATGTTGCGTAACCTGCTGACGTAACCCAACGTCTGTCACCAAAATGACAAACGAGACCGACGGCTTAACGTGCTTTCCGAGGCACGGCTGGCTGCGATTTTACTATCACTATAGGTCGGACACCCGTCCGAGTGCTGACCGCTGCGAATGTTGGTTAACTCTCAAGACTGTTTGACAGGTCTTTGGAGCATGCGATTATGCATCCAGAACAACATATAAGCCTCTTTTAACAGATTCAGAAACATCTGAGAGAAGAAGGAATCTTTACGGGCAGTCAAGCGTCTTTGCCCATATTTGGAAAGGATTTAAATGACAAGGATAATCGCTGAAGCCCCCTTCATATAATTGAACAACGTTTCTTTAAAGCGAATACAATGTTTGGAGTCTTATCAACACATACTGCAAGAAGAATTACATTAGTTAGGTTTTTGGAGATGTGGATTTCCAAAATGGCACTATACGTCGTTTTTGGCAAGACATTAATTTGCAACCTTCTGTTAGCATTCCGGAAACATCACAGATATATCACGTCATGAAAGTTCATGATGTGCAGTAAAAGTTACTTTAGAAGAATTATATCACAGCTTTGTAATATCGTGCCACTTTGCTTCCCGATATTTGAATGGTTAAGATACGCTGTGTTGTTGCTATAATTTGCATGATTTTTGCGTGCCCCGTTTGGAATTTATTTACACCAACAGTTGTGTGGGTTTAGCTTTAAGGCGACGATTCTGGAAGGCTATTTTCAGGTTTTGCTTGGTTGCACAATTGTTGTTTTTTGTATGATTAACTTGAAAAAATGCTTCCACGAATGGGGCCCCCAGTTAATCCGCTGCGAATTCCGGTTCAATGGGATTGCCGGGAACTGCCACTTAATAACCCTTGACTTGGGTTCAGTTATTTGTTGGAGTGAAACAAGACTTAACAAACACGAATATATTGAGTAAAAACGATTACAAACGTCACTGATGGACCGATGGTTTTTTACAATAGCTTCAACTGTTGTGACACGCTTGGATTGGCCACGCGAAAATAGCGAATTGCGCGTAACCGTCACACAAAACAACCTGGAAACGTCTTTACCAGGGAGCTAGACCGACCGCAAACCAGCACAAAGCATAGCTGAACTTGCTTACTCGAAATTCTGAATCTAACTGAAGCTGAATTGACAATGAGCTGAACTCGCAAATTCAACAAGGAGGGGAAGGCTCAAACACTATTGGCTGAGGCGATCCTGCGCAGCCAATCGGAGCGTCGCACGTTGTTTAGGAATAAATGCTTATTTTAAGAAATCTTAATGCTAAGCTCTCTCAATGAGGCATTGTATTGAACGAAATCCATAAACACATGAGTCCCAAATACGCTAAGTCGGCTTAAGTCCTATTAGAAAGTGTATCCATCCGCTTAAAAGCCATTAAGGGAAGCTTACAAATTCCTTTCCAATATTAACAGAGGCAAACAAATACGGCAAGATGCAAATTTGACTTTACCACGACCTTTGAATGAGATAGAACAGTTATGACTTGAATTACATGAATAATTATAAGCAAAAAGGTTTTGATGCACGCATCTGTGTGAATCAAACAATTGTGCTTCTCATGCGACCATGTTGTACTTCGACTTCATTTAAGTCGTTCGTGAACTTTTGAGCACCAATACGTTTGCTGGGCGTATCTCAGTAGAGGGAAGTGGATGGTTCTGGAACCTCCCCCCACCACTTGGCCTTGAGTTCAAGGCCAAGGCCACATGCATGGCGAGGCCACGTTCAAGGCCAAGCCCACGTTCAATCCCAAGGCCACATGCAAGGCGGGTCCACGTGCAAGCCCAAGGTCACGTTCGAAGCGAGGCCATCAACAGTAACCTTGAAGACTGGGTATAACATGAGGTGTAGTTTTGTGTTCAGTAGTATATCGTGTGCTGTACTAGCAAAAAACAATGGATCAAGTACAAAAGGTTGGTGAAACTGTCAAGGGGCGAGTATCAAAGAAAAAAGTGAAAGTGTTATATCCAGTATTGTTAAACGCAACAAGTTATCCGCTGAATAAGTCAAGAAATAAATCTGTGAGTTTGGGTTTGACCTGTTTTGGATCGTTTGTGCCGGGAGTGCTAATTAGTGGGATTAACAACAATTTTATACTGCTAGACGAAGGAGAGTGGCAAGTCTTTCTTAAAAATGAAGATGTGATAAACAGGCATTTTAACTATGAAGATGGAGATTTAAAACCGGTGGATATAAGTCCAGGCAAACGAATATATTTCCAAAAAATCGGAAATAAGAAAGTGATTGTGCTGCAGGAACTTAAGCGATCCCAAGTGTATCTCGGTATGCAATCAGTAGCAGAATTGTTGGGGTTGCTACCGCTGCTGGAGTCTAAAGCTGAACTATTGAAAAGTCAAAATTTTGAAAATTTCTACAGTAGTATAATCCAAGGCGTTTGGAATTTACCCGGCGACTTTAAACGAAGCATTGAGGATGCGTTACCGCCAATAAAATCCGAAAATGTATACTGCATGCATGAAATGCTAAAGTATGCTTTGGACGTCATTAGATATGATATTGTGTTTAAACAATACGCCCAACAACAGCAAACGTTGGAACAATAAGTGTTTATCATGTAGTTATAACGATGTAATAAAAAATTAAAAATTTTAAAACGTTTATTATACAAATAACTTACTGACTAACTTAGAAACTAACCTAACCTAGAACGGTGTGGGTGGCCACACATTTGCTGTAAAAAGAACGCTTAGTTTCTTCAAAGAAGCAAATCAACTGTTACTTACATAGATCAGCCAGAGCATGTCTGGTAATTCGAGGTCCCTATATACTTTAAACCTACATCCCAGAAACCACCCCACCTCTAGCAGGGTGGCTTCTGGGATGTAAGTCGAGTTTTTGAGTAATGCTATGTCGTTCTAAAAAGAAACTTATTGTGAACCAGATTTATATATATATTTTTCTTACAGTGTCATATTTCTCCGCGATATGCGCCACCAGCTGCAGTTCTAAAAGTATAAAAATGTATTACATCAACTATTAAAATTTACAAAAAAAATTACCGAACGCTGACATGGCAGCCCCTAGTACGATGGAATCTAGGAATTCTTCTGTAAATTTCTTATATGTATACTGTTTAGAATACAAAAAAAATAAGCGTCTTACCCATTCTGATTTTATCTGAAAAATGTTTGAGAATTTAGAATAGCGAAGTAACAGTACAATGCAAAAAAAATTCTAATCAAATATCTTAATAATGATGATACAAGAATTTTAAGACATGGACATATAAAATAAAACATATATACAAACATATCTTACCAATGGAGCAGATTGTTGCAGCTGAGGAAACTGTGATTTTGTAATGCAACAGCGGCTGCTTTATATACAAATCTCTCCTACCTACATCTCGACTTGGAGGGAAGGGTTGACAAATTATGCAGCAAATTTTTAATGTTTGCTAATTACGGCGCTATCTAATCATAGTTTTAAATTAACTGATTTTTTTGTAACAGCATTAGCTTTCTCATAAAAAAACACGTTTTTTAATACCCGACACGGCATATTTTGTAATATGTATTTAAATTATTTATTTTAAGTAGCATAATAATTGCATATGGTGAAATTTGCTTTCTGCAGGGTAGGTCACATGTAATTTTTAATTCATATCATTTTTAATAAGTACGCGAAAAGCCAATAATGCATAACTTGTAGTAAAGTTTAATTGACGTGGTGGCATTGTTTAAAACGGTAATAATCAATAAATAATTCATGCACTTTAAAAGTGATATGAATTAAAAAATACATGTGACTAATAATATTTTTTAAAACAATAGTTAATTCGCTTCCTAGTAATAATGCAAACTACAATTTGTTATGAAAAAGTCGTGCAAATCATAATAGGGCGTGTTAAATCAGATGGCGCTATCGTCGGTTTGATGTATAGAAACATAACCTAACATTTTTCTTATTGGTAAATGGTAGAAAATTTGCAGTTACTATTGTTTGAGGTTGTAATTACGTTAATACTGAAGATAGTACGCCTGCTTTGCTGAGATTTGCATATTTATTAAATAAATCACTTCAGGTAAGTGAAAAGTAGCATATAATAACATAGGGATATATACTTATTTCTTTTTTATTTCAGGGCTTTATGATGGGAGTGAACTGTTGTGTTCCCCAATGCAATGCAGTTAACAATAAAAATAAAGGACTAAAATTTCACATTTTTCCAAAAGATCAACACTTACGTAAGCAATGGCTCGTAGCTATTAAATCAAATAAAAAACCAAGTAAATATGCAAGAGTATGTTCGCGTCATTTTTGTGATACTGATTATAAGACAACCAGTATGGGCCAGTGGAAATTGTTAATCCAAGGAGCTGTACCATCCCGGAATTTACCTGTAACCACTTTACAAAAATGTAAAATTGAAAGAATGACAATAAACAGTAAGAATGCCGCAAAACCTATCCAACAAAAATTAATTAGTCAGAATGCCGTGGAATCTCCTTCAACCACAGATTTAATTATCGCAGATGTTTCAAGATATGAGTATGTTCAAAGTGGGTATGAATCCGACACCACAGAGGATTTACCGCATTCTACTAATGAATCTGTTAGCACACAAACTGTTTTGGCCAATAGTCGTAATCAATTAATAACATTTGAATTATTGTCAGAACAACAAATGAAACATTTTACTGGCTTTTCAAAAACCCAATTTTTATGTATTTATGATATTTTTAAAATTTCTCGTTCTAATTCAGATAAGCGTAGTGGTCTCAGTGGAAAGGACGAGTTATTAGTGACTATTATGAAGTATAGGTGCAATTTCTTTTATAGCACTATAAGTCATTTCTTTGGAGTAACCAGATGTACAGTAAGCAAAATTGTAGACAACTGGTCAAAGGGAATGTATAATACTTTGAAATGCATTGACTTTTGGGGTTTGAAACAGAAACAATTTTCAAACGAGTATGATGTTGTTATTGACTGCACCGAGATGTCTATAGAGAGAAGTTCTGACCCAGTTATTCAGCAAGTCACTTTTTCCCAGTATAAATCAACCAATACTTTCAAGCTTCTGGTAGGAGTTACGGAAGGAGGTGCATTTATTTTTATATCAGATGCTTTTGGAGGCGCTATCTCTGATAGACAAATTGTTGAAGAATGTGGCATCATAGAAAAATTAAAAGAAGGCGACTATATTCTTGCAGACAGAGGTTTTGATATCTCTGATTTACTGGATAAAAAGAAGATTCACTTAAATATACCACCATTTAAGAGAGGACAAGCTCAACTAGTTGAAAAAGATGTCGCTGTAACACGAGCCATCGCCAACAGGAGAATTTGTGTAGAGCAATTAATTGGTTTAGCAAAAAAAAATAAAATACTTACCCAGAGACTTCCTGTACACCTGTGGCCTTTAGCAAATCAAATATATTATAATTGTTTTATGTTATGTAATTTTAAAGACAATACTGTTTTAAATATGCCAGAGAAAATTGTATCCCGTAATAATTTTTGATGCATATTTTAAATTAAAATAAAACTGCTGAAATCACTTAATTTTTTATTCTTAAATAATTATTTATTTATTTATTAGTATAATTGATACATAACAAAGTTGTCATATGCAATGGCTGGCATGCAGAACATTGTGAGGAAACAGGAAAATATAATATAACATAGTATGTGTAAAATGTGGTGACTATACAACCAGATAAATTGCACCTGTAGTAATCCCTAAGGATGCTACTTGCACAGTGTGGTACTAAATTATACATATCTAATAAACTACTCGTACAAACATACTGCTTATACATATCACCGAAGTAAATAGTGTAATACAATAGCAATAAATGTAACACATATCACATATAACAAACAATCACCCGTCAACCTATTCATTTAAGTAAAAGCTTCGCAACTTTAAACTTGCTACTACGTAGTTGGTAATATTATTTATATCTGCAAGAGACATATTCCTAAAAATAGAGTAAAAGTTGTTTTCATTATCATGTAAATATTTTCTCATTTTGTTAGTCCTGTTATTCTTAATAATAAGTTAATATATACTAATAAACTAAACTAAATAACTACTTCATGTATAAAAATTTGATATATTCTGGCGCAAATACACCCTTAAAATACAAAGAACTGGCAGCTACCATTTTATTCATGAATCGTTCATTTCTTTTAACGAGTTCAATGTAAATGCCCTGTTTTGTATATATGACGAAATCGCAACGATCCGTGTTTGTGGCAAACATGTGTGCCTGGCATTGCGCATAATATGCATGCTTCCTGTCTAAAAAAGATATTTTTCTGTGCTTCACAAGGCACTTCGCTTTAAAAGGAGATGAATCTCTTATAGAATAAGGGCATTTTATTTCTAACACTAAATCTAAAGGGAAACTAACCCCATCTGGACTGGCTGCAATAAAATTTACTATGTGGTCAATCCAAATGCCAGAATTGTTAATTTTATTTCCAGTAACGTCACAATATAAGGATTTTGCCACATCCTCATGCTCCAAACCCCATTTAATGCTTTTCACGTACTGCAACTTTTTGTTGTGGACAATATTTCTGAGAGCAGGGCCCTTTGAAAAGTTTCCACTCTTTACAGTTCTCATTACATCCCCCATAATGGAACTGGTTATTCGACTACGTCGAAGCTGTAACCACAATTTAGATTTGCTTTGATTTCTCGTCTTTTCTTCGTAATCAGAACGTTGATTGACAGAAATTAAATTAATTTCTTGTAATTTGTTAAAACAAAAGTCTTTCGTATAAAATGAATGATCATTTATAAATGCACTGGAATTTACTCTTCGATTTTCAAGGATGGCACTATTTGTACCATAAGAAATTAAACTGTTTTGAACAACTGTTGTCAAATAATCATTAGGCTCATACACTTGATTTGGTACCTTATTTATCTCATTTAGAGACATATATGTCAATCCTCGTCCTTGAGAAGCAGGTTTATTCCACTGCATTTGCTCGCTCGTACAGGATACATACTCCTGTGTTTTACCTGTAACAATGTGTTAAGTTATTTCAAGAGTACTTTAAACATGTCAGCCTTCAACACTTACCCGTTAATGAATAGTATTCCAAGGAAAAGCACACAGCACTAACGTGCTTGCAGGATGCACTCCAACCAGCACCTGCTGGACACGAACAGCTACACTGTTTAATTGTTATGCTGTATGTGCTTTCTATATGAATAACAATGCACACTTTATAGTCTATACTTTTTTTCTGTTCAGCAGCACAGCGAGCAATAAAATAAACAATTTTATTATCCATTTGAATTGCTCCGTTTTTCACAAATAGTTTCATGGCTAAAACTCTTCCTTTTTTATAGCCCTTTTCACTCGTTCGTTTAAAAAACCATTCTTCTATGGCACTAATATTCATGAAAGTACCTTTCACACTATTTAGGGGAAGATATCCATCCACTGGCATTGCATGTGCTGTTGTAGCAATAATTTTGGTTTCTACCAGGACATTATCTAATTTGTTCTCTTTCCATTTAAATAATCTACAAAATATTCATTTTAGCCTTTCTCTAAAATATGTGCAACTATTAGTACATTACCTGTCTTCTAACTCTTTTTTATTTCCACATGTCTTAGCACCTAGGTTCTTTAAATCGTCCTTTAGCTGCTTCACTGTGACAACTGGGGCCATTTTTGAACTTGAAGAACATTCACAGTTCAGTTTAATAGGTTATAGGTACCTATGTAACCAAATTATGAAAATTTTTCCATTTAAAGGCCAGCAACACAAAACCACCTAACAACCTCATTCACTTTTCACGTAATAGAAAGTGAGGTTATGATTCAATACATCAAACCGACACCAAACCCTCTGGCGGAAAATCAGTGAACTATAGTACTAAACTTGACTTATTGGACGTATTATTTGCAAATGCATTTTTGCTTCGTAAACAAGAGTGACGTCAATGGAAAAATTTAAACTTATGTTAAAAACATCTTTGACCCAGGCAAATGGTCCTTTTATTTTTTTGCTTCGACTTTGAGACGACCTGGGCAAATGCAGCAGGATGCATCTGCATTTCTGTAAACAACTGACTTCAATGGAAAATTTACACTATGTTAAAAACATCTTTTGATCCGGGCAAATGCTCCTTTTATTTGTTTGCTTCGACTTTTAGACGACCCTTGCAAATGCGGCAGGATGGATCCGCTTAAAAGTTCGTAAACAAGTGTATCAATGGAAAATTTATGTACAATTTGCGACAATTGAAGTTTTTCAAAGTAATCAGATATTTGCGAAAATTCACAGAGGGATATAGTTTCTCATTCTGAACAACTTTTCTTAATAAAATTTTGCCGTATTATGAACTAACGAGGCAGCACTTTTGAAAATAAATTTCGTTTTAGCACAATTACCGACAATTAGAAGTTTTTCAAAGTAATCAGATATTTGCGAAATTCACAGAGGGATATAGTTTCTCATTCTGAACAACTTTTCTTAATAAAATTTTGCCGTATTATGAACTAACGAGGCAGCACTTTTGAAAATAAAATTCGGTTTAGCGCAATAATTGCAAACAATGAGAAGTTTTTCAAAGTAATCAGATATTTGCGAAAATTCACAGAGGGATATAGTTTCTCATTCTGAACAACTTTTCTTAATAAAATTTTGCCGTATTATGAACTAACGAGGCAGCACTTTTGAAAATAAATTTCGTTTTAGCACAATTACCGACAATTAGAAGTTTTTCAAAGTAATCAGATATTTGCGAAAATTCACAGAGGGATATAGTTTCTCATTCTGAACAACCTTTCTTAATAAAATTTTGCCGTATTATGAACTAACGATGCAGCACTTTTGAAAATAAAATTCGGTTTAGCGCAATAATTGCAAACAATGAGAAGTTTTTCAAAGTAATCAGATATTTGCGAAAATTCACAGAGGGATATAGTTTCTCATTCTGAACAACTTTTCTTAATAAAATTTTGCCGTATTATGAACTAACGAGGCAGCACTTTTGAAAATAAAATTCGGTTTAGCGCAATAATTGCAAACAATGAGAAGTTTTTCAAAGTAATCAGATATTTGCGAAAATTCATACAGTGGTTTAATTTTACATTCTGAATAACTTTTCTTAATAAAATTTTGCTATACCTTTAAGGAAATTAGCATCGTAATTAAATTAATATTGAAAGTTGAAGTTGGCCTTCGCATTTCGTATAAATGCAGACCTCCAAGCTGCAGCAAACCATTCTGTTACCTGCTTTTGCAATGTCAACTGTGTGCCAATCTTGTAGAGGTGTTCTACTACTCAAAAATATGTCTAAATACTCGAGGCTTAGCTTGAAGAAAACATCGGAAAAGGGTAAAGTTAAACTTTGCGCCTGCACGGAACCAAGCGTTTCACACCCCAGTTCCGCACAGGCGTTGCCGCCAGCCGCCATAAATGTTTTAAGTGACGTATTAATTGCTCCTAATTACGAAATTATTTCTCCAAGTAGCCAAGGTTCGAGCAAAATTTTAAAATCAGCTTTAAAGAAAGGTCAGAAAATACAAAAAAAACCGGCAAAATTCAATTTTAGGAAATATATAGAGAATATGAATGTGGAGACTGAGAAGAAAACGGGAGAATTTCAGGTTCAAGTGGAAAATGTATCCACATTTGATAGTCGGACAGTTGGTGAACTGTCTACTCCAAAATTCCAAAATATGCCGATGCAATCTGAGTCTCCGCATCTATCACAAACGGAAATGTTTATGGAAGCGTTCGATTTTGACGACATTCCATTGGAAAAGGCGGCTTCCGGCGACGGTGCGGCGCAAGAGTTTACAACCCTTGTAGATGGTTTGGAGATAGACTCCGGCTCAAGTCGACCGACCAGTCGAATTTCGAAGCGGCTAACAATCCAACCTTCGGAAAATGTGGCCGCAGTGCCTTCTGTAATTGTACAGGCATCTCCGGTTTCGGGTGGTGTGGCTGTTGTAGCCACTGGGAGTGACGTAATCGATACTGTGGTGTCGATTACGTCTACCCCGCAGGAGGAAGACATGGATGACATTTCGCCATCCCAGCGTGCCGAACGTGAATACGTGTCTAATCGGAATGCAATAGATGCGAAAGCTGCTGATCTTCGCAGTGGAGAGCATTATCTAAGGTATATTAGATATTATTTTTTATCCATATATGTTATTTAACATTGAAGGTGTTTAGAACGTGCTTTTCCCAGTTTAGTAGCTTATATTGTTATTAGCTCCCTAGAAATTCGAGCCGCCAGCCTAGAAGCGACGATGCATGATGAGTACCTAAAAAGCATAGCTGCTTTACCTAAGATCCGCCACGGCCACAGCGCAACTAACATGGACATCTTTAAGAATGCTGCGTTAGCAAGGCTAGAGCTAATTCAAGATCTGTTAGCTGTGGAGAGTGCGATTCGTGCAAGACGTCAGGAGCTCGATAAAAAAGCTAAGTAACGAGTAGATAATCGTTTAACATATCATACACCTCTAACACAAATAACCTTGCCCCCCTATCCTCTCCAGGGTGTCCAAAGCGAATCCTCCCCGTGGTGACACCTGGGTAATCCGTTCGAGGTTTAATTTGTTAATCAGTGTTTATAAATAAAGGTGTTCATTGCGTTTGTGAATAGTAAGCCTCGAGCTGGGTAGCTAATCGCGCAATTAGTATATTAACCGATTGCGCGAGACTAATTTGCCATTATGTTCAGGTGCACTGCTTGTGGAGAGTCCTTCACCAGAGCTGACAATTTGTTTCGCCATCGAAGAGATAGCTGTCGCCACGAGCTGGGCCACCCATCGACGAGTGGTAAGTGGAAACGTGGTGATTGCTGTTGATTATATCGATTGTGTGTTTCCTACAGGTGACGCTATGGAGGCTTCGGTAGCAGCTGGTGAGGGACCATCGGCGAGTAAACGTCCAAGACCTAATGACTCCAGCGGTGGTGAGTGCGTCTCTATTGTAGTGTTTCATGTTTTCCAACGTTTGGTTTAACAGAACAGCTCCCCAAGACGCAATACTGCGACGTGTGTGATGAAAATGTTCGTCGGACTTGTTTCGTTGGACACCTGAGGAGCAATCGTCACACGAGGCGGTGTGATGTCATCCACCTGGAGAAAGGAGTGGTAGCCCTTCCAAGCGCCTTCAAGTCCCGTGTTGCCAGCTACAGGGTGTCCACGGAAAATTATCATATAAGTGTTGTAGAATATATGACGGAATTGAAAGACAAAATTATAGGTCTAATAGAAGGACAACTGACCAAATTAAACAGTATAAAATTAAATTTCGAACTTTTCGGGTATTTTATTTTGGAGACTCAAGATGTACAAGACGTCAAAAGTTTTAATACGACCAACGAGGTGGTAACTCGCGGTACAGACTTGAACGAATTATATGATAATTTAACGGGGATATTGGACCAGAAGGTGTCCGAATTTGAGGAACGCGATTCAGGTGTGTATTACAATTGTAATTCTTGTTAATGTTACTAACCGCAAAATGTTTACAGGGTGGATCTTGAAGCAGCTGCTGTACCTAGAATTAAATATAAATAAATTCAATCCGTTTCGGGCGTCTTCGTATATCCCGCTCCCGGAGCAGATTCAGACCAAGAAAGCGATCGTGAACGTCCAAAACGTCAAGGACGAGCGTTGTTTCGGGTGGGCGGTAACCTCGGCCCTCTGCGAACCAGATGGACCGTCTAATCGAACGAGTTCGTATCCGGATTGCAGGGATTTTTTAAATTTTGAGGACATTAAATTCCCTGTTAGATTGCGCGATATTTCTAAATTTGAAAAAAATAACCCTCAACTTTCTATAAATGTATACGCGTTGGAAAAAACTTTTCAAAACGATATTACCATATATGAAGTTGTGGGACCTCTGTACTATTCGCCACGTATAAAAAAGAGACATATAAATTTACTGCTTCTAACAGACGGCGAAGGTAATAGCCACTACTGTTGGATCGCTGATTTGTCTAGGTTAGTTTTGCGGCAAATAACGGCTAAGGCCAATGCGAAACATTTTTGTAATGGTTGTCTAAATTACTTTCGCACCGATGCCCATCTGGAGAACCATAAGCTTTTTGACTGTAATCATGTATGCACAAAGTTGCCTACGACAGAGCCGATCACGGATAAGTGTGGGGAGGTGAGGCCTCAGAACATTCTTAAATTTGATAATTATCATAAGCAATTGAAAGTGCCATTTTGCATCTATGCAGATTTCGAGACAGTTTTATCACCTGTCGATGGTGGGGATCAGGAGCCGGATCGCGAAAGACCTTATACGATCAAAACGTGCGAGCACAAACCGTATTCTTTCGCGTATTATTTGAAATGTTCTTTTGATGATACTCTATCCAAATTCGAAATTTATAGGGGTGAGGATGCTGTGGACGTGTTTGTTGAACGTCTAGACAGAGACGTTCGCGCGCTATATTCCAACAGTTTGAAGCATGTTGTACCCCTCAAGCCTCTGGCTCCGCAAGAAATTCAAAATTTTAAGGATGCTGCTTCATGTCATATTTGCAATCGTCCTTTTGGAGAGGAGAACGTAAAGGTTCGCGATCACGACCATTTGACCGGAGAATATCGGGGAGCTGCCCATTCTAATTGCAATCTAAATTATAAACTTCCAAATTTTATTCCCGTATTTTTTCACAATTTAAATTACGATTCCCACCTTTTTGTAAAACAGTTAGCTCAAAATAACGAAGAGCTTGATGTCATTCCAGAAAATAAGGAAAAATATATTTCATTTGGCAAACGTCTTTGGGTAGATGAAGTCGTTGTTGACGGAAAACGGAAAAACGTTTATATGCAAATTCGATTTTTAGATAGTTACCGATTTTTAAGTTCTTCTTTAGCATCGCTGGCCGCCACGTTATCAGATGATCAATGTGTTGAAATTCATAAGCAATTCGGACATGACATCAAATTCGAACTGATGAGACAGAAAGGTGTGTTTCCCTATTCGTATCTGGATTCATTTACAAAATTAGACGAGCCGGCGTTGCCCACAATCGCCCAGTTTTATGATCATTTAACCGAGACGCATATTACTGAGGTCGATTACGAGCGCGCCGTTAAGGTCTGGAAAACTTTCGAATGTGAAACGTTGGGCGACTATTCCGATGTTTACCTCAAATGTGACGTGTTTATATTGGCAGACGTTTTCGAAAACTTTCGCAATTTTTATTTAAATCAATATAATTTAGATCCGGCGCAGTACTTCACCGCCCCCGGTTTAAGTTGGGACGCCATGTTAAAATATACGGGGGTTGAGTTGGAACTGTTGACGGATATGGATATGTTTCACTTTTTTAGAAAGGGTATTCGTGGGGGAGTTAGTACTTGTGTCGGGCGAAAGGCTATTGCCAACAATAAATTTGCGGGTAACTATGACGCTTCAAAGCCCACTTCTTTTCTTGTTTTTTTAGACGCCACCAACCTTTATGGCCATAGTATGAGACAATTTCTACCGGAAGGTGGTTTTGTTTGGTTGACTGACGAGGAAATTGATAGTTTTGACGTATTTCAAATTTTGGACGACTCAGATACTGGGTACGTGTTGGAAGTTGACTTGCGGTACCCTGAAAATTTACATGACGATCACAATGACTTCCCCTTTTGCCCCGAGCTATTGGTGCCTCCACAGGGAAAATTTAAAAATGCAAAATTAATTCCAAATTTGTATGACAAACACAATTATATTATTCACTACAGAAATTTGAAGCAATGCTTAGAGGCCGGTTTGATTTTGGTTAAAACACATAAAATACTTAAGTTTAGACAATCTCCATGGCTCAGATCCTACATCGATTTAAACACAAATTTACGTAACCAGTCTGACAATGAATTTAACCGAAATTCATTCAAACTAGCTAACAATAGCGTCTTTGGTAAAACCATGGAAAACGTGGACAAAAGGGTTGTTGTAAAGTTAATTAGTCATTGGGAGAAAATTGGTAATAGAATGGGGGCAGAAGCTTTGATATCGAAACCTAACTTTAAAGATAGAATTCGGTTTGGGGAAAATTTAATAGCAGTGGAAATGAACAGAACGTCGGTTTTATATAACAAACCCATTTATGTTGGTTTCTCAGTTTTAGATCTTTCGAAAACGGTAATGTACGATTTTTATTACAAATTTTTGAAGCATACATACGGCCGTAATGTGTCTCTACTCTATTCGGACACTGACTCATTCATCCTGGAAATTTTTACTGAAAATTTTTACGCGGACATATAAAAGCACCTTGATCTCTTTGATACATCAAATTACAAGAATGGTTTGCACGGAATTTCGAGAACCGAGTCTGTTGTTGGCAAATTTAAGGATGAGTACGCTGGGGTGGCTGTGTGTAGCTATTACGGGGTCGGTGCAAAAACATACTGTGTAAACGCTGTTGGTAAGGAAGCCAAAAAGGCGAAGGGAGTTAGAAAGAGTGCTGTTCGGAATCACCTCACCACCGAAATTTATAAATCTGTAGCCGAAAACAAGAGGGAAGTTGTATTTTGTCAGATGTATGTGTTTCGTTCCCATTTACACACTATGTACACCGAATTAATGAATAAGGTTGCGCTTTCTTCGCGAGATGATAAACGCTTCCTTATTCCTAATACTACCAAAACCTTAGCGTGGGGTCACCGTGATATAGATGTTTACAGTCGTCTAGACAACTTGCTGCGCATTGCCGAAACGATGACGTAGCAATATGTTCGCGGAACAGTATTCGTTATTACTTAACAGCAGAGGTCCTACACGGCTTTCTTGTACTTTGTAGGTTTAGTTATTGTATATAGCAATTATAGTATAGGTTAAGAACACTAGCTTGTATGATATAGGTAGTAAGTTAAATTTTACGAAAAATCTGATTGTTTGGGTCCGCATTACCAAGTATATTTGTTATTTAACACTGTAGTCACTCATGTTTAGCATTTACAATAATAAATTACTGTAAAACATAAAAAAGTTTTTATTTAAAGAAAATAAATGGTAGTAAAACAAAAAAGTGTTTTATTGAAAGAGTTCTATAGAATCATAATAAGTTATACAACATTGTTTTTGGATATCCAAGAATTGTGACGATTATCGAATCCCAACCACTTTACGTAAAGCTGATTACCCTTCTTCTTCAACACCTTTTCTACCAGGTATACGTCTGAGTGTTTAGTTTTCTGTAATTCGTGCTCGTAAAATCCACCTTTGATTTCTTGCCCTTCCTGATCGGTGAGTCTGTAGGTGGTAGGATTTGTAAGTCGCACTGTGGCTATTTTGAATATTTCGTTGCTCCAGCTGGGTGTGTAGCCCTTGTTAAATATCGAACGATATTTACTAATGCGTACAGAATCTCCTTTATGAAACTTTTGAGGTGTCGGATCTACAGTTTTTGTGTGGCTGTACACGGTGTGTAACAGACGTTTGGCATTTTTAAGATTAACTTCAGCCGGCTTCATACCTGTTGTGCTATGCCTGGTTGTGTTATATTTGCTTAAAAGTTGGGGCAGAATGTCCAACCATTTGTAGGACCCTTGCAAACTAAACTGCTTCCACATCATGTTCTTAAGGGTGCGGTTACATCTTTCTATGATGCTGCTTTTCATAGTTGAATACGTGCTGTAATGATTTATCTTGTAACGTCGCATCAATGCTTGAAAATCGCTGTTATAAAATTCTTTTCCCAAATCGGTTTGTACGTTTTTTGGAGATACCTTCATATTAGCAAGAACTTTTCGCATAGCTGCTGCTACATCTTTTCCCGTTTTCCGTTTTACCGGGAGAGCCCACAAGTATTTAGAAAACGCATTAATAACAGCTAAAATGTATCGATAACCTTTATTGCTTCGTGCATATGGTTGCATCTCCACCAAATCCGCTTGTAGTAAATCATGCAATCCTTTGAGAATCACCCGTCGTCTCTTGAAATTTCTTCGCGCTGGTTTGTGAAGTTCTGCAACTAGATCCTCCTTAGGACTCATTGCCGAATGTTGCTGTATCGACTGCTATGGGACATTTAAGCAGCAGTTGCACGTATAACTTAGTGTTTATGGATTCGAATTTCAGTTTATCTCCTCGCCGCAATGTCTTACCGACAAGCGTGTCGTGTTTGATGCCGTTGATGTGTGATACTACCAAAGGTCCGTTGACTTGAACACTTATGATCTCACCGATCGTTAAAGGAAAAATGTACTCATTATTACCGAAAATTTTGGAATATCCGCTTTCATCATAACCACGCCCCACTAGCAGCAGTGGTACCTCTATATGGAGTCGGTTTACATTTTGAACTTTCATAAAGATATGTTTGCGATGAGAACCGTAGCGCGCGCTATGGTAGTGGCGTCCAAATTTGTCTATGGGCATTACTCTATCGTCTAACACCTTCTGATCGTAATTCAATAGGTCCTCTGCTTTTGTACTCGTCTTAGTGAATTATTTTTGCATCTCGTAGAGCTTGGGTGATGCTTACGATTTCGTTGGAATGGCCGGTGTGCCCCGCTACCTGAGAGGCTAGTAATATGCGCAGACGATCCACTAATGAATTTGGATCTTTCCAAGGAACAAATTCCACTTTTTTATTGGTTACTGTTAATAATCCCCTACCGGTACGCTGCACCCTCGATGCGGCTCTGGTAGGTTGTCTAATGCCGGAGGATGTAGCCAGGGGGCGTACTACTTTCATATATTTTGCGCCGGCGTTGCCGCTTATCCCTTGGGTTGGATCGTAATTCTTACGGTTTGCGGCGGATCGGTTCACTATGTCATAGTAATTTTCACGGTCTTTGGTTGTATAAGTTATCGGTTTCTTTAAGAACATTAATTCGTAAAAGCCGGGGGTGCCTTTGTATACTATTCTATATCCGTGATCTGTAATAACGATGTCCTGACCCTCAAAAGTAAGCTGTTTATTCCCAATTGCAAACTTATCAGTGTCTATGTCCCATCGAACTCCATAGTGGAGATCGTACTTGCTCTCTGTATCTCGTATCATTCCCTCGATATATTTTCTAGCTAACCCTGAGAACTGTTCCAGGTATTCCCCTAGAACTTCCGGTTCCATCATTTGTCGCACGGTTTCCCTAGCCTCTGCTACTGAACTTTCAATTGCCGCTTCTTCTTCTTGAACTTCTACCTGTTGCTCCTCATCCGGTAAACTCTCATACAATACTTCTCTGTCAAGAAATCTAGGTGTGGATGTTACCAACGCTGAAGTCGACGGCCCGGGAATGGCAATGTCGGGGGTTGACGCTCGTACGGGGGTTTTGCCATTTCTCGGACGGGGTAGGATAGATGGTGTGGACACTCGTCGTTTGATGGTTCTCAGCATAGGTCCTACTTCTTGCTGTATTGTTTGACCTCCTTCTTGCTTAATGGATGTTAGCAATTCCGTGAGTGGTTGGGAAATTGGTTTAAATTGCTCCGCAAGAGCCGTCTGCGATTCGGCGATATCTGCTTTTAAAGTTTCATATTTCCGCCTGACAGCCTTTCTAGCTTTAATAAGATCGCTTACTAACCGTTTGTCCATGTTGCTATTACTGTCGTTGTTCGTAGACTAATAATTTGTACAGCAGTGGTCCATACCTATATAGTGAAGTAACTGTCGAACCCTTTTCTATAACGACCGGCGTTGATTTCGCTTTCTTTGTCGATAACTAAAAATCCGTGATCTTTGATCCAACAGTGGGAACATAAGTTTTTAAACTTTTCGAATGACATGTCTGTGTTTACATGATCATCGTAAATGTGTTTAAGATTGGTGTGGTCTTGCCGGAATACGATTATGATATTCGCATTATCTCGCACCAGTTGTTTCGGGATTGATGAGTAAGTCTGACAGAGGTAAAAACAATCTATATTTCGATGACGTCCGAAACTAAAATAATCTCTAATTATGCTTTGAGTGTCGCATGCCACATCATCAAACACAATAACAGAATTTTCTTTCGCCTCGTGTGGTTTGATAACCTCACACCCCTCGCTGAATTCGTAGAATCCGATTTCTTTTAGTGACTTCAGGAGTATCTTCAGAAATTTGTATTTAGGTTGGTCAAGGGTTTTGGAATACAAATACAAGTTTTGAAACCGCACCCCATTGCGGTGCACCAAAAGACTGATCATCGCATTGGTTTTCCCAGAGCCGGAAGGACCAATGATCAAACCCCTTTTACATCCTATACCCAGTAAAGTGCCGTGTCGTCTGAACCTCTGTGACATGGAATTTACTGTATGATTTACTACCGGCAGCGAACATTTTTGTTTCACAAGTTTGACGTTCTTCATCGTTTTCGGACGGGGGCGAACTAGCTTCTAACCGCGCTGTGCTAAGTATATATCTACCCCTTTGAGCTTCACATCGTCAGTCGCTCTTCGACGAGCGTTTCTTTAAGATGAGTTATACTAGACGTAAAACTCGTAGTCGTCGTCGAATCGTAAGACGGAAAGGTCGCGGTTTGTTGAACACCCTTATTGACAAGTTGCCTTTCGAATTACATATACCAGGTTATAAGTTTTGCGGACCTGGCACTCGTTTAAACAAACGGCTTTCTCGAGGTGATCGAGGAAGAAACCCTCTGGACGAGGCTTGCAAGCAACACGACATCGCATACTCACAATCTAGCAATCTTTCGACGCGTCACGCGGCGGATAAAGTTCTTGCACAGAAAGCTTGGGAACGCGTTAAAGCAAAAGACTCTACTCTTGGAGAAAGAGCGGCAGCTCTTGCTGTTACAGGGATTATGAAAGGGAAAACCAAACTCGGCATGGGAGTCTCCCGGAAACGAAAGCGTACAGAACCCATTGCTGTTATGGAAACACCCCGGAAACGAAGACGTACACTACCTATTGCAGCGCAAAAATTTGGTACGGGGATATCTAGAAAACGGAAGCGTACACTACCCACTGCTGGTGTGACGGTCCCCCGAAAACGAAGGCGTACATTACCTATTGCCGCACAAAAATTTGGTACGGGAGTATCTAGAAAACGGAAGCGTACACAACCCACTGTTGGTGTAAGAGTCTCCCGGAAACGAAAGCGTGCACTACCTATTGTCGGTATTGCGCAAAAATTTGGTACGGGGGTATCTAGAAAACGGAAGCGTACAAGGTGTAGTAGGCGTAAACGTATTGGAGGCGCGGTCGTTTTTAAATCGCGAAGGAAACGCCGAATTCGTTCTAGAGTAGTACCTGTTCCCAAGAGAGGAGGTATATTGCCGCTTGTACCCATACTTGCTGCATTAGGAGCATTGGGGTCTCTCGGAGGCGGTGCTGCAGCAGTCGCTAAAGCGGTTGGCGACTCAAAGGCTTCTAAAAAGGATCTCCAGGAAAAAGAGCGACATAACAAAGCTATGGAATCCATTGCTCGAGGAAAAGGGCTATATCTACGACCGTATCAGTCAAAAAACTACCGTTGAAGCTACCACGCCGAGCGTTGACGAACATCGATATTGCACAGTACGTTAAACGCTTAGAAATTCCGCATTTTAGGGGGATATTTATGCGAGATGCCCTACCTGACAAAATTCGTCAACGAGAATGTGGTGTTACTAACTTAGACGACGATGTTGGACCTGGCACACATTGGACAGCCTACGTTAAAGCTGATCGATTTGTTCTGTATTTCGATAGCATAGGTCGCTTACAACCTCCCCCCGAATTAGTAAACTACTTTCGCAGCGATGGTAGCAACAACACAATTATGTACAACTCTAATAGATATCAAAAACTCGCATCATACACATGTGGACATTTGTGTCTCAAATTCTTATATAACTTTGCGAAACCGCTTTTGTCGTCAGTTTAAGTGCCGCGCTTCATCATGTCCAGTATATTCACTCTTACGGGAGATTCATCTGTTCTTACTGCAAATTTTGACCCTCCCATTTTCTTAGACGATGGTAGCGAATACGTCTTGGGATTGTTAAGTTTCGAAACCTACTATACTATTCCAAACGTTAGACCTCCCAACAATGAATTTCATCTTGTTGGAGAACCTCCTATTATTATACCGGAGGGAGCATATGAAATTACCGACATTGCTGAATTTTTACATAACCAACTCGATTCTGATGCGGGTGTTAAACAGGTACTGCTACGTGGAAACAACAGCACCTTAAAAACCGAAATAAAGTCCACCGTTCCAATCGACTTTCAAAGCGACAATACTATCCGGGACATGTTAGGCTTTGAGAAAAAAAATTATGCTGCAGATAGGTGGCACACAGCTGAACATGTTACGAAAATTTTGAACATCAACTCGATTCTTATTCATTGCAACATCTCCGTTGGTTCATATAAAAATGGTAAGCCCGGCCATATCATTCACCAATTCTTCCCCATAGTACCACCCGGGTACAAAATAGTGGAAACTCCTAACCCTGTCATCTATCTACCGATCAGCACGAAACAGATCACTAACTTAACTATTAAAATACTAGACCAATCGGATAATCCTGTCAGTTTTAGTAAGGAGACCGTTACGGTAACATTACATTTAAAGAAACTGTAATGGGTTTTCGATTCACCACTCCGTACCACCCCTGCTTTACTTCCTATAAGAATCGTCGCCCACACCCTCGTAAGATCAGTACGGCTTCGTCCACCACGCAGCTAACTAAAGCAAACAGAGACTTCTTGCGGTCCTTAGGCTTTACAATAGTGTAATGAGTATTTTAAATATTGGAGAGCGAGTCCTCGTCGACACTTCTATCATTAGCAATCAATTGCACACACATCAACCGTATACAAACCGTTTTGACTATAACGATGAAATTCGAATTCCAATTCCCGAAGATATGTCAACTCTTCCCGGCCTGAGCTATCTGTACCTAGAGGGAAAGTTGCGGAAGGAAAACGGTGAAGTTACAACGGCTAAATTCCTTAACAATGGTTTGGCTCACTTATTTAGCGAAATCCGATACGAAATCAATGGCGTCGTTGTCGACTCTGTCACCAAACCTGGTATTACGTCTACTCTTAAGGGATATGTGTCCTACAGTTCCGCTGACGTTAAAAAGCTTCAAAATGCAGGTTGGTTTGCCGGCGGCGATCCTCCCATTACCGATCAGGAAGGTAACTTTAGTGCCTGCATACCGTTGAGAATGCTGTTAGGATTCGCCGAAGATTATGGTAAAGTAATACTTAACATCCGACAAGAACTCGTATTAATTCGCAGCAATACCGATGCCGACGCCGTATTCAGTGCTACCGTAGGGGAGACGGCTAAAGTTACGATTGACAAACTATATTGGAAGGTTCCTCATATCACTCCAGGTCTTGCTCAAGAATTAGCCCTTACCAACTACATCGATAAAAATATTGACACTCAAGTCGCATTTCGCAGCTGGCAGCTTCATATCATACCCGGTGTTCATGCTGTGACTCAACATTCTCACGCTATCGCTACAAGCACAAAATTACAAACCCCCAGATATGTCATCGTAGGGTTTCAATCAGGTCGTTCGGGGCTAATCGCTAAAGACAATGCTAATTTCGATAAAATTGGTCTTACTAATTTCCGAGTTTATTTGAACACCGAAAGATTCCCATACGACAATTTACATAACAATTATGCACTCAATCATTACGCAACATTATACGACATGTATTCCAAGTTTCAATCATCTTATTATAGCAAAATCGATGAGCCCTTCTTCTCCCGCCATGACTTTGCAGACAAGGCGCCCATTGTTGTAATCGATTGTTCCCATCAAAAAGACTACCTTCATGCAAACGCTGTCGTTTTTCGTGTTGAATTTGAAACTTCCGCTAACGTGCCAGCCAACACAACTGCGTATTGTCTCGTTCTTCACGATCGGGTTTTTACTTACAACGCATTGTCAAAAGCAGTTAAACAACTGTAATTTCGCAAAACACTTCAGTTGCACCTCGACTTTTAGCGTAACTAGACCATGCTCCCTATACCTAATACGATGAAGATCATTATCGATATTCAAGGTTTTAAGACGTCCGATAAGCACTTTACCCCAAAAGAATTGGCCTCCTACGACGGTACCGCAGTATCTCACCACATTTTTAAACCCCCTTTCGCCCTCCATTCCTTAACACCACATTTACAACAACAAGCCCACTGGGTAATGACTAATCACCATTGCATCGACTGGAATGAGGGATTTACTCCAGGATACATGTTTCCTGCAATCTTGCGACGTCTTCTGCAAGGTGCCACCGAAGTATATGTGAAAGGTCAAGAAAAGGCAACGTTTCTACGCCGCTTTACTACCATCCCAATCATCGAAGTGGAAGAAAGACCGGCCCTCACCCCATCACAACCCGCTTGTTTATATCATTCCAAACCGATTTGTTATTGCGCTTTATCTAACGTGTATCATATTTATAATCACTACATAATGGAATAAAAAAAACCTTTTTAATTTTTATTGTTTTTTTATTTGTTTACAATATATATAGTTTAACTACATGGATTAAACATCTACGTACTAGTGGAAAAGCGTTCTACATAAATTGTCTGCCTATGTTCGGCGCACAAGACGTCTCGCAGTACTTCATCCATAGTAAGTATCCTCCGATGGAACCGCAACCTATTCACACCTGCCCATTCCCACCGTCCTTTTCGAGCTTCTCGATACGCATACGTCCACGTATGCAAATTATAAATCTTATTCTTCGAGTCGTCAAACTGCACGCTCTTCTTCATTTTCCTTCCTCTCTATAAAGGCTTTTACTTCACACATATGCCATTTTAGGCCAAGACTATCCATTAAATCTACAAGGAGGCCTTCATTTATGGCTCCGTCTAAGAATAGTTGACCGACAGCTGCACCATTTTTGTACTGTTTTTCTTTTTTATACAACTCTTCGTCACTGAATCCGGAACGTCCTAACCCATATATGACTTCGTGCGACGCTTCAAAAGCTAAATCCTTTAACGAACTCACTAATCGTTCAACCGCACTAGGTACGTCTCTTGCAACCGGTCGAGCAGCCTCTCTATAATTCATCCACATGACTACACTGCCAACTGACGACTCAGGGCTTCCACTTCGATGTCGCACTTTACCATAGAACTCGCGAACGTTAGCACTTCCACCATACACGCAGTCTTTTCAGAGTTCTCCTCCAGCTGATCCACTACAGACCATACATTTACTAAACAGTCTCCACAAAGGTTTGCTACACCCTTCACTATCTCTTTATAGAAACTCTCAAAGTGTAACGCTTTTAATTGTGCGAATCGCACTTCCACGAGTTTCTGCAAGCGCCACAATTCTTCTACAGTTTCGCTCGCTAAACGCACCTCTGACAAGCCCACTTCCTCCAATTTGATTATTTTCCTTGTCTGGATCGCTTCAAATACAATGCTCTTCTTCCCTATTTCCAGAGCTGGCCACTCACCGTCGAGAGAATAGAAGTAGTTGGAAATCACTCCCTGATTTGCAATCAGGGCTGTCCACTCCCATTCATTTAACTGCACCCAGTCATTTTTGGCACCCCGTATTATAATACTTGGGTTAAATTGCGAACTCCAATCAAACCCTACACTCACGTACTTAGAACTTGATTTATTTAATTTGTACGTCCTACTATTCAGAAGTTCTGGACAGAACAGTGGTTGCGGCTTTCGTGCTTTATTACTCTGAACTACCTCGATAGCTTTCAACAAGGCTTCCATTTCTGCACGACTATCGGATGCTACTACCCTTGCAGACTCTTCTACGCGCTTTTATTTTCACATTTCCAAGGTTATATGTGGTAGGAGGTGAGCGTAAACGCAACCTTGAAGTCATGTTTACTGCACTACCTTTTTGGACTCAACAATTATGGGAACCTTGAGTTGAAATTCCACATATAACATATTTGGCTTGACTGCCCAAAATTTTAGCATATCACCCCTTTTTAATGTCATCCCAATCATTTCGCGAAAGTTATATGACCCCAACTTGTTGATATAAATTTCGGTATTTTCGGGATAAAGTAAGACGTTTGTTATTTCAGCTTCACGGAAGGGAATAGTATATTCGATGTCACCATGCGGTAGGATGTACCATCTATCATAATTGACGGCAATGGATACTAGTTGTAAATCTCGTTCATAATATAAAGGCTCGCTTAGCTCTTCAACCACAAACACCTGCGGGTGTGACGTGGAATTCGCATGCATATGTTTGCCAAATTTATCGATAGGCATTGCTCAAGCGTCGAACTGGATATGAATACTGAAAGCGTGGGCTTCTACTTATAAAATATCAATAATCATAGACGTCGCTAGGAGTGCAATAAAAACACAGACACCTTTATATACATATATTTAATTAAACCAACAATAAGTAATATATACTACATCCCCATCTGCTAGCCGAGCGAGAAAGCGCTGGATGGGGACCTCTACATGCCGCCGCCACCACAGGAATGGGTCACCCTCGTATGTGGTGGGTAGCGTCCTCAGGAGGGTCGACTGCCATAGGCGCTCGCTTCCAAGACTCATAGAATAGTCTATTGTTACGGCAGCCTGGAGTTGACGAGCTGATGGAGGTCTCGGTTCGGAGGTGATGAAGTATTCAAACTCCTTGTAAAATGTAAGAGCATCTTCAAAGAGCGCATCAACAACAATATCAGGCATGATGACTGGTAGCCGTGGTGGAAAAACGTTACGCTTTATATGTGAATCTCAAGGTAAGACCCTTGACCTTCTACGTTCCCATCCTTGACTACGCTCCTATATTAAGTTGCCTGTTTTCTGTAACAGTCATCATAATCCTCCAGCACCTACCATAATCATCAAGCAGCTATGGCAACTAACTTTAAGAATGCAGAACAATTTTACCGTCATTTTCGCCGGTTTTTGGCTAGTTGCCCTCCAGCATCCTCTCAACGGTCTCTCCAGGCAGTGGTCACAATGGAGTACCCCTTGAACCTACAAGGAGAGACCCTAGCGGAGACGACCACCTTACGGACGTGGCCTGCAGTCTTCGACGGATCGTCAGCTGTGTGGTGGCAGACCAACATCTTCAAGCCAGTGGACCGGTACCTAGGCCTACTGGAGGATGGGGAAGTTACATATATAACTTATACTTGGAAATAAATAAATATATTTAGAAATATAATAATAATAATAATAATAAATGTCTTTATTCTTGTATAAAAAAAGAAAACAGGAATTAGTTTAATAACATAATAAAATAGGAAATACATAGTAATAAATACATAACAATAAAGAAAAAACTATTATTAATAGGTTTATACAAGAACCACAAGGCGGAGTTCAGATGCCTAATTGTTAGTTAGGCCCTGCTCTGCCACTCAAACCTTGACAAATGAATTATAAAAATTAAGAAATTGCCTATACAAATAATTCTGCAAAAAAAGAAAATTTTTTCATTTTATACAAGACCTAACGCACGCATAAAAAGTAATGACATAACACAAAACCGACATATATATACATAAAAAAAAAATTACGTATGCGATTCCTGCAACAAAAAAAGTCTTTGACGCATCTGTTGTTTAAATGAACGACCACTAAGCTTTTTAATATCATACGGCAGAGAGTTATACATTTTCGAAGCATGGTAACGAAAAGATCTCTCAAATAAAGCAGTTTTGTGAGCAGGGGTTGTAATAATAAGGTTTAAGTTACGGAGATTTAAATTATGAACATCAGTTCGAAACCATCAGTTTACTAAAAAGGTAATCAGGCTTTGCTGTTGTTATTATTTTATGATAATGACAAGCAGTTTGTAACTTCAACCTATTATTCATATTTAGCCATCTTAATTCCAACAACTTGTGTGATATGCGCTCAAATTTTCTAACTCCAAAAATATAACGTAAACAAGAATTTTGCACACGTTGAATTAGTTGTAGACTATCCTGTGCGAGGCATGGCCCATATAAGGGTGAGCAATAAGAAAAATTAGATAAAACAAGTGCTTCACACAACATAGCCTTAGTTCTTGTGTTTAAATAATGCCTATGAGGATATAAAAGTTTTAAATTTATGTAAGCTTTTCGTACAATACTATTTATGTGCAGGCGATATCTAAGTGAGGAATCCATGATAACACCTAAATTTTTTGCGTGGTCAACTATAGGAATGTCAACACCATCAATAGAGAATCTGGCAATGTCTCTAAAATCCCTTACAACATTTTTACTACCAAATATTAGTATAACTGATTTAGAAGGATTAATTGAAAGCGAATGTTTGTGCGATACGGTAGCCAAAATTTGCAAATCACTATTGATCTCATTAATTGAACGATGAGCTTCATCAGGCGAAAATGAGTGATAAAGCTGCGTATCATCAGCATACATATGAATTTTGCAAGTTTTTAAAAGTTCAGGCATGGTACAAGTGTATATTGTAAATAATAGTGGTCCAAGAATAGAGCCTTGTGGCACACCGCTTACAATATTTCTATTGTGGGATACTGAATTTGGTAATTTAACCACCTGCGAACGGTTATGCAGGTAACTAGATATAAAATTGACAGCACTGGCGCCGAATCCAATAAACTGCAAAATTGATAGTAAAACTGGATGGGAAATGGTGTCAAAAGCTTTGCTAAAATCCAGCAAAGCTAGTACACTTATTTTACCACAATCACTAGCTGCAATGATATCATCTGTAACACTGACTAGCGCCGTCGTACAACTATGCGAAGGCCTAAATCCAGATTGTGACTCAGGGAGGATGCTATTTAGGCTTAAGTGATCTCTTATTTGCGAGTTAATGACTTTTTCTAAGAGTTTCGATAAAGTTGGTAAAAGGCTAATAGGCCGTAAGTCCCTGTATGAAGTAGGTTCACTTTTTTTTGGAATCGGCACAACAATGGCCATTTTCCAAGTGTTTGGAAATTTGTTCTGAAAAATTGCAGTATTAATTACATGCGTTATATATGGAAGAATTAATGGGCAACATAGCTTCAGCATATAAGTATTTAATCCATCGCAGCCGCTAGAGTTGGATTTGATTTCTCGCAAGTATTTTGCAACTACATCGACATCTACAGTTTTAAATGATAATTCGGATATAAGATTATCAGTTCTAGAGTTGGCATAGCTTGAAAGCAAATCCAGATCTGCTAGTGGAGCAGGAATGCTGTCTAAGAAAAAATTGTTAATAGCGTCAGCATTTTGCAGTGCTGTAGGCAGCATTCTAGACTTATCACTTTTAGTGATTTGCAAAGATTTGACTTCTTTCCACATATCCTTCGAGCTACAGTTTCTGATATTGTAGTTAAAGTAAGCAGATTTTTCGTTTTTGATGGCTATGGTGGTTAAATTTCTAACAGATTTATAGTATTCCCAATGGGCGGGTAATTTGCTTTTTTTAAAGCGCTGCTTAGCTTTGTTTCTTAACGACATCAATAATTTTACATTGTCCGTAAGCCATGGTACTTTTTGTTTAGTAAATCTAACTGCTTTGTAGGGTGCATGTAAATCAAACAGTTGAATTAAATGTTTATTCAAGAAATGCAGCTTATCGTCAATATCATCAATATGAAAAATGTTTTGAAAGGGAATTTTTCCTAAATCATTATAGAATTGTGCATGGTCGAATTCAGAAAAATTACGTATAGTTTTGTAAGCCATCCGAGTAGAAGGCTTTGTTACCCCAAAATAACAATAAATTAATTCATGATCTGACAATTGTAGATCACATAAACCTGATTTTATAATACGCATTTCATCCGACACCAGAATAACGTCAATAACAGTAGACGAGCTACTAGCCGTGCGTGTGGGTTCTTCAATTATTTGAGACAAGCCGAGGGAATCTAATATGGTGTTAAAATACACAGTAGCTGCATGATCACACTTTAACATGTCAATATTGACGTCGCCGAAACAAATCAATTTATCTGCGACCATAGTACATGTGGTTAAAGAGACCTCCAAGGCATCACAAAACAACTTATAGTCAACGCAAGGTGGTCTGTAGATAACGCCGCACACAAGTTTGCAGGAATTCAGATCTATCTTAACCCAAAGCTGTTCTATTAAATTATCTGAGGGAACTATCTCATATTTTAAATAATCGCGTAAAAACAAACAAACACCACCTCCCCTTGTAGAACGATCAGCACGTATGACATTAAAGCCAGCAATTGATACTCTATCATCACTTATATCAGGAGTCAACCAAGATTCGCTAATCGCGATTATATCCCAGTCATGATTCAAGACATAATTACTAAAATCTAAAAATTTTGGGACAATAGACCGTATGTTTAAATGCCCCGCTTTGAATGTAGAATTCATAATAATGCGTGATACTACTTACACTGATACATACTATATAAATTATTAATTATGTGCGCTAGAATACAAATTATTAAACTAAACAAAAAATAAATGTAAAATAATGATAGACAAGATACGTGAAGTAGAGCGCAATGGAAGCTGCAGAAAGATGGGTTATCTTTGCACAATCACGCACAGCATAGACCGCAGCTGCTACACCTGAATTTTATTTAGTTCTTCAAAAGAACGGAGTTTGTGGATTTTAGTATTTATCTGTGGTTTTATTTTAAAGTTTCGAGATTGTGACCTTGAATTGTAGAATATAAAACTTTCACAAACGTGTGCGTAGTTAGTTGCCATCATGAGCTCAGAACCTCGACATCCAGAATTTGGGAGCTACTCCAAACGGCTACGAACATTCGGCGATTGGAGTCGAGGTCAAACTCCAGAATCGCTAGCAGGTGCCGGTTTCTTTTGCATCAGCGATACGATTAATTGTGTACAGTGTTTCTACTGCGGAGTTCAAATTTCTGGTTGGGAGCGCAATGACAAACCCCTATCTGAACACCTCCGTTGGTCACCCAACTGCAAAATTGCCAAGGTTTACCAGCAATTACAAACCATCGAAGACTTGACTTATCAACTTTTCGATGCTTTGCATTTTTCCCCAGGAGTAGATGTGGCTGGCAACAATGGAACGGGTGCGGCCGACAAAACAAAAGGTTGCTGTTGTCATAAGTGATGCAAAGTGCGGCGCCAAACCATTCACTAGTTGCCATCGACTTGTTGAACATGCTACCAATACAATTTTTGGTTGCTCTCGCTGCAGTTCATGATGGGATTCTCTACGTCCTTCAACCGCCGCGGTGCAGTTCAGCTTCTTTCGCCTACAATGATGGAGTGCACAACGTGACGTGGCGTAAAATGGATACCAGTTCCTTGACAACTATTTCCGTTTTTAAAATACAAGTGAACAACTTTACTGAACATAACGTTTTAACGTTCAAGATAAAATACCATTTCCCTTCATATGCGGTAGATACGAATTGGCAAACGATTTTGCTAAAAAATAAACCTGATGTCTTGAAGAAGCTGCTCTCGCCCGCGGATAATTCCTGCTGTATATCTACTATTGTTTTAAGCACTATTTTATTCGCTCTAATGTGTATGTCTGTAACGTATTTCTTAATCTGTTGGTATTATAATCATTTAGTCTAGCCACTACTGTAATTACTCTTTGTATGTGCATCTTAAATATAACTTTTTTTATTAAATTATGTGTATCTTTCACTCTACGAAGGTGCTCTGGATGAGTAACCAAATCTTCTATCAGACTCGATGGTCTAGAGGTAAAGATACCCTCGGCTGCAGATTGCGGATATACAGGGAGACCTAGGTTCGAATCCTAGTCGAGTCATAATTTAGACATGAAGTATCCTAGGCGTTTACTTCATGCCTAATTTTTTAAATAAATATGTTAAGCGCAGTCTGTTCTAAGCACTACTTAACTCTTTCTATGCCCTTGGCCGTAAACGCGATCTTGACCTTGAATTTTTTTAAAGTAGCCTCAACCTCGAACGCGGGTTTGACCTTGAACGTGGCCTCGCTCCGAACGTGGCCTCGCTTCGAACATGACCTTGGGATTGAACGTGGGCTTGGCCTTGAACGTGGCCTCGCCATGCATGTGGGCTTGGCCTTGAACTCAAGGCCAAGTGGTGGGGGGAGGTTCCAGAACCATCCACTTTCCTCTACTGCTGTCTAGGATTAAAACAACTTACTGCTGCTATTCCAAATTTGAGTTTTGATAAATGTAATGTAAGAATTCCAAGTTGCTTACAGCTCGCTGATTCCAACTTTAATAAGACAGCTGATATTGATATAATACTCGGGTGTGATGTTTTTTGGGATGTATTAGGAGATCAGCGAATTAATATAGAAAATTCAAATCTAATATTACAGCAAACCAAATTGGGATGGGTAGTAGCGGGAAGGTTGCATTTATCGCGGGGACCAATTATGAAAGTGCATTCATTTTCTGCAATAGATGAGGTAGTTAAACAATTCTGGGAACTTGAGGGAGGTTTCTACACTAAAAGAAGATTTATCGCTTGAAAATATAGAGGCGGAGGAATTATTTTTAAAATCGACGGTTAGAGACGGAACGGGTCGTTTTGAAACAAAAATATTATTTAAAAGAGGTTTAGAAGAATTTGGCAATTCTAAAGAAATAGCTAAAACAGGATTTTATGCGTTAGAACAGAAACTAAAAAGAAATTTCGAGTTAAAAGAGCAGTATTAAAAATTTATGAAAACTTACGAAATGCAGGGACATATGCAATTAGTACAAACGAATGTAGAACCAAAATACAGTTATTATTTACCTCACCACGCGGTGTTAAAAAAATATTCTTTGACTACAAAATGTAGAACGGTTTTTGACGGGGGGTCTAAGTGTGACAATGGGATTGCACTTAACGATTTACAGTATACCGGACCTACTGTGCAATCTGATCTCTATGATATTTTGTTGAGATTTCGTACCTTCAATTATGTAGTGAGCAGTGATATCGAAGCAATGTACCGACAATTTAATATAAATAAGGAACAACACTGCTTACAAAGAATATTCTGGCGTGAAAATGAAAACGAGGTTTTGAAAATATATGAGTTAAAAACTGTAACGTACGGCTTAAGATCGAGTCCATTTATTGCAACGCGTTGCTTAAAACAGTTAGCTATAGAAAACAAAGAACTATGTTTTATTACGATGATTTTATATGCGGAGCCGATACAGTTGAAGAATTACTTACTTTAAAACGTGAAATTATTAGTATATTAAATTCAGTTGGATTAAATTTAAGAAAATGGGTAGCAAATGATAATAGGCTAATTCAGGACTCGGTAGATAAAGGCGATGTGTTGAAAGCATTAACATTAGAAAAAGATGATATACATAAAACGTTAGGAATTTATTATTGTCCGGGAAATGATGTATTAAAATACAAGGTAGATATGTTTAGTAATAGGAAAAATGCTATTACAAAACGTGAAGTATTGTCGGCTATAAGTAAGATATATGATCCATTAGGGATGCTAGCACCTGTAGTTATTGTTGCAAAATTATTTATGCAAGGGTTGTGGTCGTTGAAGATATCATGGGACGAACCGCTACCTGATGAAACAGTGAAGAAATGGGAATCATTTAAAAACGATTTAGAACAATTAAAAGATGTTATAATTCCGCGACACGTTTTGCATAAAGAGTATGAATTGGTCGAGTTGCATGCGTCTTGTGACGCTAGTATCAAAGGATACTCCGCGTGTATATATCTAAGGTCAAAAGACGGAGAAGCATACTGGGGTGAAATAAAAATTTTGAAAAGGGGTTGTTTATTAAGTAATAACCATAAATTGGCAAAATTGAGTCCATTTGTTGATAAAAACGGATTGATTAGAGTAGGTGGAAGGATACAAAACTCAGAGTTAAGCTACGATAGCGTACATCAGATAATACTTCCTTCTAAACATATTTTGACAATGTTGATAATCAAGCATATTCATGAAATAAGTTTGCACGCGGGGCCTGTGGCCACATTATTTATAGTTAGAGAACGATATTGGCCAGTGGTGGGGAGAGGTATAGTGAGACAAATTGTACATCAATGTATGGTATGTTTTAAGGCAAAGCCAAAAACCTGTAAGACCTTAATGGGCTCTTTGCCCTCTCATAGAGTAAAACGACATATGCTTTCGAAAACTGTGGAGTAGATTTCGCAGGAACTTTTTTAATCAAAGATAGAAAAACTAGATCAAGCAAGGTCATAAAACCGTTGCGTTGTTTGTATGCTTTAGTACAAAAGCCGTACACGTAGAAGCGGTAACCGATTTGACAATACAAAATTTTATTGCTTCTTTTAGACGTTTCGTTGCACGAAGGGGTAAACCTATAAATATATACAGTGACAATTCTACGAATATCGTGGGAGCAAATAAAGAATTAAAATAGTTTTTAAAATTTTACAAGAGTAGAGAACTACAAGAAGTTTTGCATAATACATTAGCAGAGATGGGGGTTAACTGGAATTACATTCCTGCAAGAAGTCCTGAACAGGGAGGTTTATGGGAAAGAGCTGTAGCTTCAATTAAGTTTCATTGAAAAGAATTGTGAATTCGCACAGCTTAACTTATGAATAATTTAATACTGTGATAATTCAGACAGAGGCCATAATGAATTCTAGACCGTTAACACCTATAAGTTCGAATATTGAAAATGTTGAGGTTTTAACACCGGGACATTTTCTAATCGGCAACATACAAATAGATTGACTAGATATCAGCTCGTACAAGCTATGGTACAACAATATTGGAGAAAATTCCAACTGGAATATTTAAATGGTCTCCAACAAAGACCAAGGCGAGGTTTGACGCAAACAAGAAACCTAGTGGAAGGAACCAAGGTGCTGTTGCGAGAAGAAGGGTTACCAGCTTGTCAATGGAGGCTGGGTCGAATCACCAAGGTGTGTCCTGGTAAGGACGACATCGTGCGTGTTGTTGAAGTACGCACCTCCAAGGGACTTACACGTCGCAGTATAAAAAAGATTTGTGTACTTCCAAGTGAGTGCGAAAAAGCAGAGCATTGTGCCAGTGAAGTGCGCGATAGTTAAGAAGCGACTAGACATAAATTAGTATTTAAGTTTAAAAATCAGCTTTGTTTCGATTTTAGATTTTTAGTCGTTTAGATACTAACATTAAATTTGTATTGTTATGAGGTTGAAAAATATTTAATGAAATATTTTTGGCGGGCAGTATGTTTGCGCCCCACCCTGTATATAGTCTGAGGGCCGCGGTAGCAGCGAAGAGTACACAACTGCTTATCAATGCGAAAGGTTGTGTTTCGGCACGGAGCTAGATGTACTAGCATTTAATATGTGTTGTATTGGTTCTTAGTTAATTAAAGGCATTTAATGTAGTGAAGTGTTTTACTCCAACATCATTTAATGCGATTCCTGGCGATGGAAGCAGCAGATAATACAGTCCACTAATTAAAAACTCATATTGACCTACGAGCTCGCACAACACCCTCTTTGTGATCAAATGTATATATTTTTACTTATATTTAGATTCTCAATCCGAAACTATGATACATTGTTCTCAATCGTCCTCTGTAGTTGAGGTGGTACGATCAAAATTCTAAATCATGTTTACCTACAGTGGTACGAAATTTAGTTAACTGTCCAGCTATTCACCAATATATTAACGTTATTCGTAATAGGCGAAATTTTTTACTGCCCGAAAGTGTTTCCTAAGACGCAATGCGAGTTAATACACTCATTACACTAAATCAAAGTTTTTAGATCTTGGATTCGCTTTGAGTATTTTCTTTTAGACGTGTTACGTTGTTATCATATCAGTTTGTCTATGATGCGATTTCGGCTGTTGCAAATTACACATAGATTAACGTTTGCAAACATAGTAAGACAACACATTGTACTGGAAAGATCTGAAACAAATGCAGTTGTTTATAAGAGTTCATATGTTATAAAATTAATAAAACAACTTTAAAATATACTTAATTTCTTTTGGGAAAGTGTATATGAAGAATATTAATGCATTCCTTCGGCTCTTGGTAATATTAGTAGCCTTAAGTCGAATAATTATTCTTCTTCTCAAAGCGTCTTATGCTTTTTTATTTAGATTTTTACTTTGTTACACATTAATACTTATAACTAAGCTATTATATTCTATAGTATATAGCGCCAGTAGAGCCTTAAACCTCTGATGGAAAATGTAAATATAACACGTTGACGATTTCCACCCTTGGATGGGGTGGTAAAATCCGGAGGATAGATTTGGCAGCATCGTGGTGGTATCCCGTTGCCCTCCACGACTGTTTTCAGGCTTGAAAAACTCTAAAGGACAAGTCCCCAGCGAAATTCGAACTTGGCCGCCTAGAGGAACGTGGATTAGTATCCCAGCAAGCTAAACGACTGAGCCACGTTACCTCCGCTAATAATTATTACTTTAAGGTTGGCGTTTGGCTTATGCTGAAATAATAGGGACACAGTGCTATATAAAAAATACTTATTACCGAGTTAAACGCATCGTACGCACTTCATTTTAAAGACAAATGTTGGCTGATTATCGTAAGCTATTTTATAAATGGTAAAAGTTTCGCTAGCGTTGTAAAATTGTATTTAAAATATCGAAGCATTTGTAGCCATTCAACTATAAGTTTACTTGTGCAAAATAGAAAACAGAAGCTGTAAACCAGAAGAGAGGAAAATACGATTTTTGATCGTTCATTTAAGACCTCTTTGAGCTATTTCTGACGTTTACTCTTTGAGAATAAGCATATTCTAAAAAATTTCAAGCGGTTACCTCATACAATTTTCACACAATTGGCGCACATATAGTTTAGTCATTGTAAGACAGATGTAAGATTGTGAACATGGCTAGCTTTGAATAACATTTAATGGGCACGAATGACGGAAATTTTAAAGTTAGCAGTGTGTTATTAGAAATTTGAATTAAAGACGATAGAAATACAAACAAGAAAGCTTAATAACCTTTCTCACAATTGCTTGACAGTTTATATTTTTTGAAGTATCATTAAAACGAATCGTATTATTTTCCGTGTTACCTTATTTGGGAAATAGTTTGATCGAATCTATCTAGGTCTCATGATTTTGCAGGTAAAATTTGAAGTCAAGACTTTTTGCTTATAGGTAACCCTCCTCGGCAAATGTAATGACAAAATCCATATGGTCTAATGGTTAGGATATCCTCTTACCCAGCAGTCTCGGGTTCGATTCCCGATAGCAGAATATTTTTTTAAAATTAATTATCTTTAATTTCTATCTGTATAATAAGCTTTTCAGTAACAGCAAGCAACATCCGAAATGGTTTAGTGGCTAGGATGGATACCTGGCATTTGATCGGAGTTAAAAATGTTACCAGATAATTAGACAACTTTACAAGTCCTATAATTTTTTATATTTGCACCTGCTCACCTGCCACAAACATCTGTCATCTGCTTGCAATCCACGCACACGAAATCTGCTCAGCAGAGAAACAAACTCTTAATTAAGTTGAATAGATGAGGTAGACACTTTTACATTGGAAAATTCGAGTTTGTCTATATTAATGTAGATAGCAGCACTCCGCAATACAATAAAAAGAAAGAAACAATTGTGGGTTGTTTCTTATTTAAAGCGCCAGCCTTAAAAATTATTTAAACTCATTTTAGTCAACCACCTAATTGCATCAATATAAATTCACATTTATATTAAAAATTAACTCCTCACATTAGCGATAAGCATTATCTGTTAGTTATTTACACATTACAAAGAGTGTACCTGTAAACAAGAAAAACTTGAATAAAATTTATTATAAATACAAGGTACAGTTTAGCATAAAAAGTGCATTATATTACAATGGTGTTACAAAAACGGAACGGATCCTTCTCTAACTTATAAAACACAAACATTTGCCCTAAAACCGCAAGTTAATTATTTCTAGACCCCATGATTAGTCGAAGTGAGGTCTTTCAGGTAGAACTTCGTTGTTGTTGTTGTCGTCATTATTATTATTAGTATTATTATTAGTAATATTGGTAATATAACTCATGTCTCTAAACACCAAATTAACAATTCCAAATACTAAAGTTACAGTTACAACAAGCATAAACAGAGTAAATCCAATTGGTATTATTATTACAGTTGGTAGGCCAAATATTTCATTTGTTTCCGGTTCTTCATCTCGGTGGTTCTTTATTAGAAACGTGGCAACAGGTACTTCACTATTGTACTGAACGATATAAAGTAATTGATTTGTATCTTCCTGATGCGAACGCTTCTCAAAACTACTGCCAATATCATCATCAACGGCACACAGGGGTACGTCGTTTTTAATTTTTTGAGTTTTTGCAGCCTGCAAGTTAGTGATAGTCACTAATTCGTATTTTCTGTCTTGCTTTTCTGTAGTAACTGAAAATATGTTGAGTTTAATACCTATTTCATTACAACTGCCCTCGGCTGGCATCGTGAAGGGCGCATCGGTCGAGTCTTCATTTTTATATACAGCCACGTTGGGTTTTTCATTTGTGTTGGAGTTGACTTCACTGGCTGCCTCCGCTGTACTGCACCATATTATCAGTAATAGAACTAAATGTAATAATAGCAGAGCCATAATTGCGAATAATTCACACACAGTATTAAAAACAATACAGTTTTACACGCAGTTCTAAACGTAAAGTTTAAATTGATGGTGGTTGTAATGGGTGGGCTCTTAAATATGACAGGCGAAAATCCGACGATTGCTGAAGATGTTCGAAAAAGCACGAAGGCACGCCTACAAAGTGTTATCGTAATTGATTGGTGTCGTATTTTACACAATTGTAATTGTAGGATTAAAGCAAAGATAACGAATATGTCAGTTATAAAATTGAATACACCAAAAATTACATCAATTATTCCAACAACTAAGGAAAACATGGCAAAGGACCAGATATCCATCCGACAGAATGCGCTATAACAAGGTTGCAGACGAACTTAAAAAGCTAATAAAAGACCTTAAAAACAAAAGCTTTCAAGAATACTTAGAAAATCTAAGTCCAAAGCAAGATTCAAATTATACCCTATGGAAAGCGACTAAACGGATAAAACGCCAGAATGATCCAATTCCCCCCTTGCGTAAAGCAGATAACAGCTGGGCACGTACCGACTCTGAGAAAGCTGAACTACTGGCACAACATTTAGAAAAAGTCTTCCAGCCCCTACCATCAGCAGTAACGCCTGAAGAAGATTCTGAAATCCGGGAATACCTAGATGTCTCTTTTCAAATGTCGCTAATGCCAAAACTGTTCACGGTAAAAGAAGTTCGTGAAATGATCAACACAAATCTTCATCCAAATAAAGCCCCAGGTTTTGATTTAGTAACGGGGCAAATAATAAAGGAACTCCCCCGCAAAGGTTTCGTAATGTTAACCACTATATACAATGCGATTTTGAGAATAGGTTACTTCCCGACACAATGGAAAGTCTCTCAAGTAATTATGATTCTTAAGCCAGGGAAAACACCAAACGTAGCTGATTCCTAAACACCAATCAGTCTCTTGCCGATTATAAGTAAGCTCTTTGAAAAACTGCTTGCCAATAGACTAACACCTATCATAGAAGAGCTAAATCTTATACCTAGTCATCAATTCGGTTTTAGAAATGAGCATTCCACCATCCAGCAGGTTCATCGAGTAGTTGACTACATCAACCAATCATTCGAAGAGAAGAAATACTGCACGGCAGTGTTTCTGGATGACAGCCAAGCGTTTGATAAAGTGTGGCATGATGGCCTCCTTTACAAACTGAAACATACACTGCCACATACATATTTTATTATATTGAAATCATATCTAGAGGATAGACTCTTCCAGGTTAAATACGGACAGCAACTAAGTGAACTGTATCCTGCACGTTCTGGAGTCCCACAGGGAAGTGTCCTTGGACCTATGTTGTACCTGCTCTATACAGCTGATGTACCCACCAACACACAATCCCTAACAGCCACATTTGCGGATGATAAAGCCATCCTGGTGAGACACAAAGATCCTGAAATAGCCGTCAAAATGCTACAAGCACATCTAAATGAAGTAGTTACATGGACCAAGCTATGGAGGATTAAACTAAATGAAACCAAATCGCTACATATCACCTTCACCAAATGTAGAGGAAATACACCGCAAATCTATATCAACAATACACCATTACCGCAGGTTGCGGAGGTAAAATATCTCGGCATGCATCTCGACAAAGGGTTAACATGGAGGGCACACATCTGGCACAAAAGGAAACAATTGGGGATAAAGTTCAGCAAACATTACTGGATGCTCGGTAGAAGATCCAAGTTGTCACTTCAAAATAAACTCTTAGTTTATAAAGTTGTCTTCAAACCAATCTGGGCCTATGGCATACAGCTATGGGGGTCAGCAGCAAACAGCAATATCCAAATAATCGAAAGATTCCAGACAAAAGTGATACGTGCAATGTGTGACGCACCCTACTTCTTAAGAAACATAGACATTTTGCGCGACTTAAAAGTGGACACAGTGAAAGAAACCATCACCAAACTCAGTGAGCAATACCTAAGTAAACTGGAGTCTCATAGCAATCCCCTTGCGCTGAATTTACTCGATAACAGTTTGGACACACAAAGACTTAACCGAGTTAAACCACTACAACTACCTTATAGATTTACCTAGCAATTAAGATCACAGTTCTTCTCTACTGTAATAACCTAACCACATCTCCCCGCCTTCTAAGTTACTTATAGGTTTAAGTCACTGGACGTTAATCCTAACGCCTTTTTCATGTCATTTACTCACTCATGTAACAAATTTGCTTATTGTGTATACAGATCGCAAATAGAGAATAAATAAAAAAAAAATTATTCCAAGGAAGTTATAGCGTAAATATTTCTCTTCAATTTTAATTAGGTACTAATTTTTCTTTTTTTATAAGAAAATTATAAAACAAATAATCTATTACGTTTTGACAAGGATATGGACTTCTATCTAAGAATATATTGGTTTGTATCTAATATTGCGATCACTAAGCAATAAACTTTGTAGCACTTCCTATTTCCCCTCGATGCTGGTTAAGTACTGATACTTCGTAATTCATCGTGCGTTTCGGGTCACTTAAATAGTTTTAGGGATCTTTGGATTTGTGATTGGTATTAATTTTTTTAGAAAGCTTTTCCTGTGCTGATAGTTTTTCGGCTTGTATTTCCTTTACAGAAATGTTGAGGATCTTTGATTCAACTTTCGAAGTTAAACGACGTATTTGAGCGGGGTTTTCACCCCATAATCATCGATTTTGAATCACATTTGATCTTATTGGTGGATTGCTTCACGCGTCTGATTACTTTAATATATAATTGTTTTTTAGAAGTAAAATATCTGCTGGCTGTTTACAATATGAGGTATGATTTGGTTAATTCTGTTTTCACGTTAACTAATGCTTAGTTGAATTCATTTTTAGGTATTTTTCATTTTTTTCCTCTCGTTCTGTCTTTCTGGCATTTTTCTTGAGAAGCAATTCGTCAGCGTAAAGTTTTCATTGTATTGCAATAGCAAATCGACTTCGACTGCTATCTTAATTTAGCACTCAACGGGAAGTCGAGCTACTCATTAAGTATTCCGTTCCTCTAAGAATTAAATATCGAATGATGTGATTGGAAGCACATCCGAGTTGCATTCGGGAAAGTTTGTTATCACAGGTGTGACTCTATAAAATCAAACCATCGATTTCTTTGTTCTCTAAAGTTCTGATGCCTCTGGGACGCGAAAATGACTATTCGGAGGGACATTAACGTCTCTATAAATTTTGATAAGGAGACATTGGTGTACACGTGTTGTTTCCCACAAAGCGCTGAGTCCGCTTCAAGGTCTGGGATCAACACATGACAAGTTTTGCTAATCATGTCGGAATCCGTGAGGAGTCCCACCAATCTTATCTTGTTAAACAGCAACAGATGCAATCGTCTGATATCCTCCTCTTTTCTCACGAGTCAAAATCTGGCGGAGTGCAAGTTGTCGAATGCAGTTAGCAGAAGTACCTTGGGCAAAATAAGTGGTTGTTGCTTAAGTGATTTGACGCATTAATTTTTGTGTAGGGGTGATAGCCAGGCTGTGCTTCACCGTTGCTTACTAATTGGCCGCAAGTTTCCATATCGGAAGACATTGTTTTCAAGTTGCTTTAAGCTGCATACACTAAAAATTCTATTGTGTCCGAAGTTCATTAAGGGAAAAGCGTTTGCCGAAACTACCGTTATGTATAGCACGCATTCTAGTTCTCTTCTTGAGGATTTAATATTGCCCTGGTGGAAAGTCATCCCCGTGTTTGTGAGAAAATGATAAAATAAATAATGCATTACGTTTTGACAAGGATATGGAATCCTATCTAATAATATATTGGTTTGTATTACTTAGGGTGTATTTAATATTGCGGTCACTAAGTAATAAACTTTGCATCATTGGTACTATTTGCCAATATTGAGATTAGTAGCTTTAGTAATGACTTAAAATGTAAGTCGCTGTGTTGTTACGGTCCGAAGGTGTTGCTTCGAATTTCTGCCCGATTTTGCTTAAGTACTGATACTTCGTAATTCATCGTGAAATTCATCGTGAGTTTCGGGCCACTTAAATATGTTTAGGGATCTTTGGATTTGTGATTGGTATTCCTTTCTTCGTAAGCTTTTCCTGTGCAATTTCAGGATGCTGATAGTCTTTCGGCCTTTATTTCCTTTACGGAAATGTTTAGAATCTTTTACTTCTTCGAAGTTATACGACGTATTTGTTCGGGGTTTTCACCCCATAATCGTTGATTCTGGGCCAGATTTGGTCTTATTGGTGGATCGCTGCACGCGTCTGATTACTTCATGATATAATTGCTTTTTAGAAGTAAAATATCTGCTGGCTGTTTACAATCTGAGGTAGGATTTGGCAATTCTGTTTTCACATGGGCCAATGCTCAATTGAATTTATTTGTAGGCATTTTTCCTTTTTCGCCTCTCTTCTCCTCTCGTTCTTTCTTTGTTTCACGCCGAAAACCCGTGGGTGCGTAAAGAAGCTTCACACGCTGTCATTCATGCAGCTGGATATGTGCTGCGTGATTATAATATGCTCGAAAATTGTGCTAATATTTGAGAAACGCTCATAAACTACATTTCCAATACAAAAATCATGATGTCATTTCAAATGCATTTTGGAATATTACAAAAATTATATTTTCACCATATTTTGGTGAATATAAGAAACCGGCCATCTGAAAGTTTTGTAATCATCCATTTTTTATGGAAAATAATGTGGATAAGGTTAATATACGAGCCTGATTCGGTTCTACGATGGAAGAAAACTACACAATTTTGGGATTTATTCGTTTGACTAACTTGTTCATGAAATGACGATCCAGAAGGCAATTGCCCATATTTTTGCTGATAGTGTAAAACAGCATAGAAGAATGGCATTATAAATAGAAATAAAGATCAAATATAAAATTGTAGTTAATTGCAAAAAATAGTTTTTTACAATAGCTCGCGTATAAACAGGGCCGTGTTAAAAGGAAGTGTGCGGTGCGGCAGGGCCTGGGGGCGGCATTAGGCCCTTATTTATTCAAATTCGAAATTTATTGTTTTTCTCTAACACTAGTGGTGGAGATAAAACGTCGTTACCAATAAGAGAACGTAGCATTTTGCAATACTCTATATTTTCGTATAAACAAATGGAAAAAGTTTTTTTCTGTAAAATCATTGTAGCTTGAGCTAATTTTTTATCTGAAACTGTTTATCATGCAACAATACAAACTAACTTAACCTAAATACTAACGCCTCAAACAAGAATTAGTATTGAAAACATTAGTACATTAGTAGTCGTATCACTTAAACTAGGCTTGAAAAATGAATTCTAAAAAAAGTAAGCAGATTGGTTTAATTGCATTAATTTTTAGACAGCCTTTCTTTGTTATTTCTACTAATTTAGATACATTTCTAATAAATTGAGAAATTGCATTATGTATTATGTTAAATGAGTGGAGCACAGGTTAGACGATTATTTGGTTGCAACAAATTTGTTGGTTAAACACGTTCCGTGACGTCATAGAACAATGTTTCTTTTATTCTGTCAAACTGGGAAGTTACACCGTTACTTACTACACCATTACTTTTTGTATGGAATTGTTTGAATCAGCTGTTATTAGTGATGGTCTGCTTTCAAGACGGGAGTTGTTAATTGTTCATGTTTACTTTTATTTAGAAAATTCAAGAAAAACTAATAATTATTTCATTAGTAGGTTTGGATCTAGCATTGTATAATTAGAAACAGCGAAAATCTAGAAAAGTGTGGGCCCGTAAGTGGCTACAATGGCGCGATAAAGAACGAGGGATGTTATAGTCCGAGAGCCGGCGTCACAAATCGTCGATGAAACTAACATCGTCAATACTTTGTAGAAATGTTGTTTAGGTTAGTATATAGGGTTCCCCGTCGGTCAGCTGGTCCAGTAGCGGGACACCCGGGCGCTACGGCGCCATGATTGTTGCAAACTGACAGTGTAATTTTTTTTATACTAACGAGTTTGAAACTTTGTGAATTTGTTGTTTAAAAAATAAGAGACAGGGCGAGCTTGGTCAGCTGGTTCTCCGAGGGGACATTGCCAGTCAGCTGGGGGGGTAGTTTGGTTAAAGTAGAAATGAAAAAAAGTTACACTAACGGTCAGCTGACTCTATCAGATTGAAGCCTGTTCTTTTTAAGTAAGGAAACAAGTGGTCAGCTGCTATTTCGATGGGACAATCACGCGCAATTTATGGCGGAACGAAAAAAAAAACGCGTGGCCGGCCGGCGCCTGGCCGGCAATAGGGCAACGTCGCACTACGTTTAAACGAGCCTTTGTGTATCCTAGGCATAACAAAGGACAGTTTGTCGGTAGATTTCCATCCGAAAACATGTACTAACGCTATGGCTGCGCAATTATGTGTTTTTTGTAGTTCAAAAAAGCCAAAAATAATCATTTTCAAGGAAGAAACTTTACAGAAATGCAATAAGTTATTAAAGTTGAAAAAAGAACATGGTTTTACACTGAATAACACTGTGTTACCCTCACGTGTAAGTGATTTTGAAGGTTATCACATGGAATGTTATAGGCGTTTTACTGCACTATCACCAAAATTGAGGAAATGTTTACAAAATGTTGGCGAACAATCGTAAATTAAATAATTATATAATACTTAGCGAGTCAGATACAATAAAATAATGAAAATTTAAATGGTTTTTTGAAAATATAGTCCATCAATTTGTAACGCAGAAATATTATATTAACTTTGAATGTTTTTATTTTAAATGTTTACATAGTATTTTTTAAAAGCTTTGAAGGTTTTTTTTTATAAAAAACGTTTGAAACAAAACAGTTACATTAAATTAAGAACAAGAGTGTTAAATAATTTGGAAAAACATTAAAATAAAATGAACTAAAGTTATTAATTTAATCATTATTACTAGATAAAAAAATCATAAATTATTAGTCAAGGTGTAATAAAGTATAAACCTTCGAATTTAATCCAGAGATCATTAGTAAAAAAAAATCAACGTCTGTGGCTCCCGGAAATGAGTGGATGGACAACTGCATTTTTTTAAAAAATTAAATATTACGTTTTTTTATTGTGGAAAAGTAATATTTCAATATTATCTTTTGTTATATTGTTCAAATTTAATTGCTTAAACTTCAAATTAAAGAATTTCCTTGGCACACAATTTGTTAATTAAAAAAACTTACTGGAAAAACTGTATTTTTTTATTAATTTTTTTTAAGTAAGAAAAAATGATTTCTTCCTCAAACGTTAATCGTAATTTAGAGTGCGATCAGACGAAGTCATTGTTATGCTCGAACAAATTATGTAAAAATGTTTTTATTCTTTTCTTTTATTTTATTAAAAAATAAATTGATGAAACTTTAAATTAAAAATTAAGAAGGTAAATTGCATAGATTCTTGCTGCCCATTCATTATCGGAAGCCACAAATATAATGAATATTAATATACAAAACAGGAACACAGTAACTTCTGAAGAAGCCTCCACGTCGGCAGACAAAGATGCTACTGCTTCAACAGAAAATGCAGCTGCTTCTTCAAAAAACGATACGGAACAAGAAACGGCTGAAGTTCCTACTGCCCAAGACGTTGTTGCTGACCTAGTGGCTCATGTTCTTGCTACAGTTCCTGCTTCCGATGAACAAAAAACACATAATTGCGCAGCCATAGCGTTAGTACATGTTTTCGGCACCGACAAACTGTCCTTTGTTATGCCTAGGATACACAAAGGCTCGTTTAAACGTAGTGCGACGTTGCCCTATTTCCGGCCAGGCGCCGGCCGGCCACGCGTTTTTTTTTCGTTCCGCCATGGATTGCGCGTGATTGTCCCATCGAAATAGCAGCTGACCACTTGTTTCCTTAATTAAAAAGAACAGGCTTCAATCTGATAGAGTCAGCTGACCGTTAGTGTAACTTTTTTTCATTTCTACTTTAACCAGACTACCCCCCCCCCCCCCCCAGCTGACTGGCAATGTCCCCTCGGAGAACCAGCTGACCAAGCTCGCCCTGTCTCTTATTTTTTAAACAACAAATTCACAAAGTTTCAAACTCGTTAGTATAAAAAAAATTACACTGTCAGTTTGCAACAATCATGGCGCCGTAGCGCCCGGGTGTCCCGCTACTGGACCAGCTGACCAACGGGGAACCCTATATCCTAGCCTAAACAACATTTGTACAAAATATGGACGATGTTAGTTTCATCGAAAATAGTGTGACGCCGGCTCTCGGACTATTATCAATGGTGCACAAAGGCCTGCAATTTGAATATAGTGGTAGCTTTAAAAACTATTCGAGGATGGGCAAAGTCACAAACGCAATTTGAAAAACCGACACACTGCGAAAAATCGCGTTATACGGTTGCACGACAATTAGAGCACGTTCTATTTTTAGAGATGTTTTACAAATACGATTGGTGATGTCCCGATACGTCATCATTGATGTTTGACGAACAAATTTGATGCAACAAAGCGACCGTGTGACCTATGCTTTCTATAGATGTGTATAGTCCGCGTAAAGGTGATGTGAAGACTTTTTTAAGGAAGGAAAAAAGTTACTAGTAAGTATCCAAGAGAGTAGAGAACCTACTATCGAACCCTGTGAAACACCAGACTTAAATTCAAAAGTAGAGGATGTTTTATTGCTAAGCATTACTTTTTGAATACTATTAGCTAAATACGAATGGAAAAGTACAATAGAGCTACAGTCCTATCGAATGTCGTGTAAAACTACAAGTAAGAGTTAATTTTTTTATAGTATATATTTAAATTTATATTTTTTCTTAAATACCTTTTACATTATTACTGGTGGGTGGATATTCCAGATAAGCACTATTTTTGCTGTGAATAGAAGTAACTAAAATCCTCAGTTATTTATAGTATTGCCATTTAGATACAGAGCCGGATTAAGGATATGTGAGCAGGGCCGTAACTAGGTATAGGCAGAGTAGGCCAGGGGCGCCAAAATGGCAGTGGGAAAAAATATTTCTTTTATACTAATGAAACAAAAACCAATCAAAGAGTGGGCAATTTTACGGACAAATTAATTTGTAGTATTAAATATTTTACCCTAAATAATATAATCATGGGAATTGCTCCCAATCTGGTCGACACATTACATTTCATGCTAACGATAATTTTCTAAATTATAACAAATTACAAAGTTTCTAAAGCCAATTATATGTCAAGACAGAATGTCTCACACAGGCTTAATATCAATAGAGAGACCTCTTAGAAATTATCTCATTTGAACAATATATTCAAAAATTTGAAACAAAAAAATTAAGAAAAACTTGTAGCTAAAATAAATACCAATATATTAAACTTTTAAGGTGAGGTGACAGTTACGAAAAGTACCTTTAAGAATATTATTTATGTTTTATGTTGATATGATACTAAGCATAATCGTGTGAACTTATTATTTAGAATTGCGCTTTATGTTTTTTATTCGAATTCCTATTATTTTGTTTGTGTTTCTAATAACACTGAAATAGTAAAAGAAAACGCTTAGTAATGCGAATTACATTAATTCACAAAGAAAGGGAAAAATCGCATTCGGTGGGATACGAACCCGTGTTCCTAGAGGGAATCTGATTTGTAATGAGAACAAACTGCGCCCGACCGGCAACAATAAAAACGTGACAGACACAGACAGGCAGACACGCAGACCGAACACGCATCATAACTTTATAATAAAGCACAACAGTACATGCCATGTTAAACCGGTAAAAGTACCAAGGCTTTAGTCAACGGTTTACTCTTTTTCGGATTTGTAAACAAACTTTTCATTACATTTTATATATATTATTGCAAAAAAACAGTTATTTATTATGCCGATTGGTTGTGTTTTTTAAAACTACGAGCAGAAGTATATTTCATCTAATAATAAAGAAGATTTATTACTGGCTTGCTGAATGCGCCCAAACGTTTAACTACACCCTTAGAAATCGATTTTCCGTCTTCGCCGCCCGATGTTAGTTCGGGTGGCATTCGTACTGACCGGGAGGTGGCCGTACCTCTGGTACCTTCAACTTCAACTATTGTTGCAACCCGTATAGAATTAGTAAGTATCCGATCTCTACTGATCTTTCACATTACAGCATTTACTTTAAATCGGTAAATCCGCTCGGCTGCTATCCGCTGCAAAACCACTAGGCGGAGCAACATGTCTTTGCGGGATTCCTAGCCGGAACAACATGTCTCTATCGTTTGGTGTAGTTAAAAAAAAACTACCAACATGATGAAAGCAACTAACACGTGCATTCTACAGTAGCTATCATCTGACACATTAACTAAGAATACGCATAGCACCGCATTGTTGCAACTCATCCTATTATAATTAATTATTGCTTTAAATAATCGCATACGCCAGCAACTCCAAAAAATATCACGCTTTGACAAGCATACGTCGCGTCAGTGCAAGAACAAATTTCCAGAAATGGTAAGCATAGTAACCGAAAATTAAAAATAATGCACCTTTACAAACTACCAAATATTTTAACCTTAGCATATATTATTTTAACTGTTAGTTGTTCATTTTGAAAGCTTTTAAATTAAAATTGTTGGATTTAGTTTTGAATATCTACCTATTTGTTTTCAATATACATCATACATACTGAAATAATTGCAGAAGTCACTAAATAGTATTTTATGTCACCTCTATCGTTAGTGTACTGAGGGACGCAAAAATATTGGCTTGCCTACAGTAACATTTTGCTTAGTTCCGGCCCTGTATGTGAGGCCCAGGGCAAAATTTTTTTAGAGGCCCCATTCCCATTTATGCAACGGGTACAAAGGGGTCTAAATGATTAGAAACCGCACTTCGAATCTTTTCGAGGCCCCCGAAATTTGGTGGCCCGGGGCTGCAGCCCCCTTAGCCCCCTCCCCCCTTAATCCGACTCTGTTTAGATACAGTTTGATAGTTTTTGTACTCCTTGAGAACTGGATTTTGTAACTTGGTCATATGAGTTTCGTGATACTAGTAATCCAGGGATGCTCAGATTTAGAAAATTTGATAGTCGCAATAGAAGCAAGGAAATTGAATAAATCTAATAAATTACTGATTAAGAAAAATTTTCTGATCAATAATGGAAATATCAAATATCTCAAATCATGGTAGGTCCCAAAAATCGTCAAGAAAAGTTTCATAATTAAAAGGTTGGAAGTTTGAACATGTCTTTGATCTGTTTATATAATTTAGCCCTATTTATTACCACAGGCAGAAAAATAAAAAAATTATGAGAAATAGAAAGACAATTTAGAATTCCTGATTTGTGACGTTAACATTCACTGAAAAATTTCGCTCTTGTCGTTTCGACAGTGACTTGTATAGGGCCCTAACTTTGAAGTACTTCGTTAAGCATAACATTGTTATTATTTATCTGAAACATATTTATAATGTAGCCAAATAGAGGAATGATATTTGATAAAGTGCCTTCAAATTAGTTTGCAATCGGTGTTGGGTGAGCTATATGTTTACCTTCTACAGCAATTACGTTGATATTAATTTCTAATTGAAAAGTTATTCAAACGTGGCTCTATGATTAAAATTAAGCCGAACATAATCAACGGTATTTATTTTTATACAATTTCTTTCAGTCTGATAATAATGGTATGTAATTAATGTATGAAAATGATAACCAAATAGTTTATCCGAAACAATTTTATTAATACTCCTACAATAATTAATACCAATATGACCAACTATATAATAATAATGTTTTTCGCCAACATTCCAAATAGTACCGACTAACCCACTCAGGTGACATACATAACGTAAAAAGGTAGCCAGTGGGTGAATCACCCGATAGGTAGCATATGGAGAGCGTATCGGTACAGCTATAAATTTTAATTGTAATATCACTCTCAGAAACAATCCGTGTGAGCTAAATTTCACTTACACTGAATGCACCAAATCAGAATGCAAAACGCAATTTTTAATATCAAATGGCGAATTGGTGAACATGCATTAACGTGAACAGCAATAAAAAGTTCAATATATTTTTTTCTTGAAGATAAGATACGTTGATATATTCTGAATGACTAATAATTGATAAACCGAATATGTTTTCAGATTATGAATTAATAAACGAGCTTTGTTGGTAGGGTGTCTTATGGCATGATGACTAATCGTCATTGTATATTTTTATTATATCGGCGAGGCCAATGTTTATTAAAGAGTACGTTTTCGTTAGACAGCGATGAAATTTGAGTATTAAGAATTACTAAATATTTTAGAATTAATTCGCCATATAATTTATGTATAATATTTTTACAGTTAAATGTTTAAAAAGGAATGTGTACAAAATATGGGCCTAAAGCTATCTAGAAAATTAGCAATATAACTTTAATTACAGAACAGGATATAATTCTGAATACATCTGAAAATAACTCATCACTAATGAAACAATTTGCTCATACAGTCTACTTTTATTCACCGAAAGCCTATAATTTTTTGCGTCAACATTTCACATTGCCAAACGGTCGCACTATCCGTAAATGGTTGTCCAGTGTCAAATGTGAGCCGGGAATTTTGCAAGAGGCGTTAGATTATTTAAAAGATAAAGTCCAAAAAAATGCAAATTTAAAAAATTGTGCTTTGATAATCGACGGAATGGCAATGAGAAAGCAGGTGGTCTGGGATGATTCAGAAGGAAAATTTACTGGAAACGTCAATTATGGTGGTATCATTGACGTAGACTTTGAAATGGCTGCATCCGAAGCACTTTTTTTTGAAATAGTTAGTTTTACAAAAAATTTTAAATGTCCTGTGGCTTATTTTTTGATAACAAAAGCAGATTCGGATCTTCAAACGCAATTAATAAATAGTTGTCTAAGCAGTTTACATGACAGTGGCATAACTGTTCGATCAATAACATCAGATGGCACTCAAACAAACATAGCCACTTACACAAAATTAGGTTGTAAAATCTTAGAGGATGAAATGGTTCCATTTTTTTTACACCCCGCTGAGCCTACAACGAAGATTTTTTGTATAATGGATCCATGTCACATGTTGAAACTGGCAAGAAATACATTGGCTGAACAAAATATTAGTAGTTCTTCAGGAAACATTAGTTGGGAGTATCTTAAAGAGCTCGATAATATTCAGCAATCTGAGCAGTTGCGATTAGCAAATAGCTTAACATCTCAACACATTTTTTATAAAAATAAAGTGATGAATGTTAAGTTAGCTGCACAAGCCCTTAGTTCTGGCGTAGCAGATGCTATAGAATATTTAAAAGGATGTGGTGTTGATAAATTTAAAAACAGTTCAGCTACTATTGAACTTATTAGATTTATAGATAAAATATTTGATATCTTTAATTGTAGAAACCCTTATGGGAAGGGTTACAAAGCGCCAATAAGACCCGCAACCTTAAAGTATTTTGAGGAAATATTTTCAAAAACTAAAGAGTACCTAAAAAGCCTCAAAATTGATGGAATTTCGATACTGTGCCATAATAGGAGAACGTTTGCAGTAGGTTTTATGTTAACTATGGAAAGTACACTTGCTTTGGCCAAAGATCTGTTTAGTTTAACCGAAAACCCGTTAAATTATTTCCTATCTTATAAGTGTTCTCAAGATCATTTGGAACTGTTTTTTTCCTGTATTAGGTCCCGTGGAGGGTGGAATAACAATCCTAACTCCCTACAAGTGAAGTGGTCCTTAAGACAATTATTATTTAGGAATTCTGTGTCGTCAAGCGTAAATGCAAATTGTGCCAATTTTAATACATATTGCACTCCGACATTTGAATTTCGCTCTGCAGGTAGGAGAAAAATTGAAGTAAGTAATGACAGTCAAGACATACAAGAAGTTAATTCTTTGGTAAAGTGTTTGGCAAATAGAAATTTGACAGATTTCCAAGAGAATGTAATTTTTTATATTTCAGGTTATATAGTTCGAAATTTAATAAATCTGTCAACATGTACTCACTGCAATGACATTTTACTTTATAATAATAAACCTTGTAATGATGATCATTCTTATGTGTCTCATTCTGTGACTCGTGGTGGTCTGATTTATTCGTCTAGTGTTGTATTTAAAATAATCAGTTTCGTGGAAAAACAATTCAGATACTTAATAGACCAAGGAGGATTGTTAAAAAATAAAAATTTAAATGTAAAAAGTGTATTAATAAACACAGCAATTAACCATTTTGCAAATATTATTCACACTTTTGAACCAAAACATCCTGTGGTACAAGAATTTCGGTCCGAAGAATGTCATGAATTTCAGTTAATTAGAAAAATTATCCAACTTTTTATAAAATGCAGAATGCCTCATCACTCAAAGTTAGTGAACTTACAGTTACACGGTAAAGAGGCTTCAATTAGACACAAAATGACTAAAATAGTATTATTCAAAAACTGTTGACTCATATGAAATTGTACATGAAAGGGAAATAAGGTTTTGGTATTTATTTTTTAAATTAATGGTTTTATATTGTCGGATGTAGAAAATTCTTTGTATGCAACATGTGTGTAAAGCACCTTTTTTCACTCGTGATTGTTTCTTACATCAAAATTTACATTCGTAAAAAAGGTTCTCTTTACACACATGTTACATACAAATATTATATTGTATGTTGTGTAAATAACTATTCTCTGTTGTTTTAATTTCTGATTGTTTCCTTAATTTATTCATTACTAATTATGTTATGTGTTAAATTTGTAAAATAATGCTTCTTGGAAATTAATAAGAATGAATAACCCGAGGAGCGTTATTTTTTCTCATTTAACTCTACAGTAGAGATGGGCGCGTGAGTGAATTTTCGCTCACGTCACGCACGTTTCACGCTTGCTTTAAACAGTCACGTTCACGCACGTTTCACGCTTGCTTTAAAGAGTCACGTTCACGCACGTTCACGCTCACATTCACTCACGTTCACGGCGTGACACGCCACTCACGACGTGACACGCAGCTTTTATTTCAAAATTTAAATTCAGATAGAACAGAATGTTCAAATTTAAAACCAATGAAAAAACCCTAAAGAGAACTAAAAATATGTTTTGCACCTGACATAATTTACGTGATATGTTGCAATCAGAATAGTTGACATAAAAAGAAAAAAATGAAAATTGACTACATTAACTTCGACAATGGATAAATACTGATTTCTCGCAAATATATTTCTTGCAGCTGTCTTCAAAGACATTACTTTTAATACTAAAAGCTGTCATTGGAATTGACGTTTTCCTTAATGATATGAGTACAGAAGGTATATTTATGTTGCTAGGCAACACTTTTAATTCGTTGGTTTGAAAGTACTTTTACGTACAAGGATCAACATTTTCAGCGTTAAAGCGAGTATACAAAAAAACATTACTTTTATTAGAATAAGTTCATCTACACAAGTACACAATAAATTGCTTTAAAAATATCATCTACACATCTACACAATACATTTTTGGTTTAATAACAGTTTCAGCGTTGGCCGAGTATAAAAAACAAACCATTACTTTTATTAGAATAATAAGTTCATCTACACATCTACACATTAAAATGTTGATTTAAAAGTAATATGTAATCAACATTTTCAGCGTTACGTCGAATTCTGCGCTCTTCTAACATTCGCCCAGCTGTAGAAAATACTCTTTGGCTTATAGCGGAACTTGCCGGTATGTTTAAAATTTCTCAAGTTTTTTAAACAGTGGCGTATTTACACTGTTTTTCCAAAATCCTAAAATATCAACCGAATTTGAAATTAACATACTAATTTAGTTTTGTTTCGACATCATCCTAATTACATGTGTCATCGTCAGAGCTATCTCTAAGTGTATAAAGATAAGAATCTGATGCTGATGTACCAGTTTTGAGTCGTTTGCTATGTATTTCATCATTATCATCTATAGTTTTATTTGCATTATAATCTTCTCTTTTATGTGAAGGTATGAACTTTAAGGATTTATAATTAGGGTCCAAAAATAAAGCCACATAATGTAACTTGTTTGGCACAATTTGTGATTTAATGAATTTAAAAGTTGCTGCACCCTGCAGTTTTTTATTCGTTACTAAATATTTAACGTGAAATTAACGTGAAACGTGAATCACGCCTTGGAACTTTTCACTCACGTTCACTCACGTTCACGTCACGATTTTCAAATATTAGTCACGTTCACGACGTAACACGCCGTGACACGACGTGACACGACTCTTTTCACGTCACGCGCCCATCCCTACTCTACAGTAATGCAAACATTTAACATTTTTATTCCTATATTGGCTTAAATATTGATTAATATATCCCAGCCTTTTATTATATATTAAAATAAAACCTTTATTTTAATTACTTTGCCAAAAAAAAATTTTTAAACTAAGCGAAGCCCAATTGACGTATTTAGCCGAATGAGTGAGAGAGAGACAGCGATACTAAACAACTGCGGGTTGCATAATTCAGCCATTTGCCTCAGGCCTTTGCCATTGCGCGTCCTTTCCAGTTACGTAGTATTGAGTTCAATGCAAGGGAGTTAGAAAAATATAAAGTGGATATATTAGCAATTCAGGAAAGGAAACAACTGGGAAATCATACATGTGAAGCAGAAGAAAATATATTTTTTTAAGAGTGAAGAAAAACAGAAGGTTGGGGATGGGATTCATGGTGGGTAACAGGCTAAGAAATAAGAATAAACTTTACACCAATTACGGACAGAATATGTTGGCTAAGATTACAGGGAAAGTACAAAAAAAGCCTTATTAATTTACACGCTCCAATTTAAGAAAAGCAAATTGAGGTAAAAGAACAGTTTTATGAAATGTAGATAGAATATATGGCGAAATATCAAACTATGATGTAAAAATAGTACTGGGAGACTGCAACACTATAATAGAGGGGAAAACAATATAGCAACTGTGTGACGTTTATAACCCCTTATTAATGGCGTCAAAATTTACAGATCGGTTAGCTCAAGTCGGAGAAATAAATAAATAAGTTCAAATATAGAATAGTTTAGTAATAAGACCAGGTAATGTCAAACATAAATATAATGTTTGTAACTAGGTACATTAAAATCGAAATGAATTGTATATTACAAACTCAAATTAAAGTTTCCTTAAAACGCTGTAGTTTTTCTTGGTTCCGACCGCAACCCAAATTGCGGTGATGATTGACGGGGCCAGCGAAGAATAGCTGCTACGACGCACGTCATGTCTGGACGTTCAAGAACCCAGATGATTGAAGGCCCGGTTGGAGAAATACGTCCGCCGCTTGGCGGAGCGACCCATGCAGACTTCGAGCAGGTGTTTTTGGGCGTTGTCCAGCGATCCCTCGGGCGAGTCGGAATCTCTTCAATCTCTAGGTAGCGGCTGCGGGCTGGTAATGCGGAACCTCTGCGGGTTTGAGCGTTAATAGCACGGTGAAATCTGGTTAATTGCGACCTTATTATGTCGCTCTTAAATATGTGTTCAGAAATTCTTTGCGCAGGGATAAATGCAGGCGGTTTGGTCGGAAAAATAACAGGTCATTTTCGAAGTTACTTCAGGCTGACAGTAGGCGCTGCCACTTCTTTTAGTACCTTCAGGATGCGGTTTTTTTCTGCGAGCCAGTAGGAGCTGACAAAACAGAAAAATAACCAGGTTAGGAGGAATCAGGATTCAGAACTGGACAGGTCAGGTAATTGCAAGATGTCGCAAGATCAAAGATGTTAAGATGTCGGACTGGTGATGTAGCTTCCTTATATGTGTTTTTCGGCGCCTTATCAGTCCATCCGGCGGCGGTTCCCAATGGAAAGGAAAAACGACTCTATCGGTACTTTTGCTCAGCTTGGCGCATTGCGAATGGGAATGCGTTGTCGCCTTTTCATGTGGCGAACAGATTCAACGTTTGATAAAGCGCTGAATTAAACTACCATACTTTTAAAGTACAATAATAATTTAATTACAGGGCGAAACGTTACAACTGACCATAAGAAAACACAGAATGCACTTAGAAACAAATGAAAATGGACAGCTAGTCATATATTTTGCAATGAGTAGAAACATGAATCAAAAGCACGTGGTACCAGCATAACAAAATATATAAAGGCACCTGGACATCGCCCAATGGTAAGACGGTCAGCCAGATTGACCATGTTCTAACAGAAAGTAAAAGCAAACAATATATAAAAGATGTAATAACTTATCAAGAACCACATACAGATAGTGATCATTACGTAGTAGAGATAAGACTAACACGGCTAATAACCTGCAACAATGTCTCAACACAAAGGAAAACAAACACAGCTAAAAGAATAAACCTGCAGGGCTATACCAAAAGGAGAAAAATACAAAAAATATGTAGCGGAAAGGTTAGAAGCAGAAAAGGAAACCGAAAATACAGAGAAATAAGCAAAAATAATAGAAACAGTTGTAAAGAGTGCAGTGAGTAAACAGGAGGCCAAATAACTGTACAAAAAACAAGGATGGCACGACGCTGAGTGTGAAAAAGAGATAAGAGAAAAACGTAAAGCAAGAAATAGAATGCTACATGTATCATTTGAAATAAACAAATACAAATACAAAGATAAAGTAAGGAAATGTAAAACAATGTACAGAGAAAAAAAGGAAATACCAACTGAACGTGCTAGAAGAAAAATATCTTAATAAAGAAATTACAAATTGTTATTAGAGAGTAGAAAGATCAAAGACAAAAGTGCTAAGAGACAAACACGGAAAATTAATAGAGGACACAAAAGGAATAACAGAAAGGTGGGCAGAATATTTTCAATAACTCTGTCATATACAAAATAATGAAGATATACAAGAGCAGGAGATAGAAGCTAACAATGTCGAAGAAGAAACCCCTACGAACGAGAAAGGAGTAGAAATAATAAAACAGCTAAGAAATAATAGCCAGCAAGGATTATTGCCCATACACGTAGGTTAGACCGTACATAAATGAATGGTTTAATTCAGAATTCAAACGGTTTGAGAACACAGCATTCGATCACTAAACGGTCCACTGTAATTACCAGTTGACTTCAAAGTACAGTACATGGTTAAAAATAATGTGGGATAAACAGATAAACTCCAATAGTCTCTATCGGGAAACATGGTTGCAGATGTGTAACGTTTACAGTTAGTCGGTACATTATTATTGTTCAACTTGTACGATGGCGTTCATGAACGATGTTGCTTTAAAGAGTAGATATTTTACGTTTTCCCTGTTTCAAACTATGCTCGCTGACAGATTTATCTCCGACCTGCTGAAAGTCGGCTTGGTTGTGACGATTAAAAGGTGACAGTCATTTAGAGCGTGGCTATTCCTATAAATGTGAAGTGCAAGAAGTGCTTTTACTCGGTCAGGCAACCTTCTATTCACCACTTATGAATTTGCGGTACATATTTAGCATCGATTGAAAAACAATGGAAAAAGTTGAAATTTTCTATATGCGATGATGCGACTGCTAACGATGTTTAGAAGTATCGTCCTTGGCATAACAAAACTGCAAAATCATTTTCGTAAGAAAATTATAAGGCACACATTTTTTCTAGCTGCAATTCACTAAGTGACTTTAGGAGCGCGAACTGTATATTTTTAAATGCCCTGTTTACGAGCGAAAATAAACGTGACTAATTCTGAACCATTACAATTAATTTAAAAAATCGTAGAACAATGTAGAAGCAAAAAGTTACAGAAGTTGCAAATTACCTACCTTCTTTAATGCATTGAAAATGAATTTTGTTAGTTTTCAAGTCTGGCATAAAATTTGCAAAATCTGAAAAATTTAGAAGAGATAGAAATAAAAAAGTTTTAAAATTGTTGACATCTGTATTATTATTCTTTATTATAGCCACGCGCAATGTTACTGGCAGAGCAGATCACTAATAAATAGTACGCACTAGTACGCAGAGTCTTGAACCTTTTCAGCATCTTGTACACTTTAATGTTAATTTGCAATTAGATAAAGGTGTTGAATTCGATATTGCATTCAAATTTTTTTATATAACTGTAGAAGATATATTCTTATTATTACATTTATTAGCTGTTTTAAAGGAGTTCTGAGAATTGCAGGCCATCCGATCGGCGGCTTCACGTTATTGTTCATAGTTTATTTTGTTTACTCATGAAACGGGCTTTAATAGCAAATATAAGAACTGGAGATTTTATTCGGAGGAAGGGGGCAATGTGCAAAAAGGATTAAATGTGAATACCCTTTGAGTTGTTCAGTCGATATGTATCTTTAGTTTTGTGTTAATTGTTCAATAAATATATTTTAAAAGGATTTGTTATTTGGCCAGATTTTACATTGTCTAAACTAAGTAACTTTTCATTTTCCGTACATACAGGTAGGGTGACCACCTATCAAGGTTTCACCCGGAGTCTCAGGGTTTCTATACCGCGTCTCCCGGCTCCGGGTTTTGTAATAATTTCTCCGAGTTGCACTAATCATACCTCTATAATAATCCAGAACATTTCCAAGGTCACAACATTTTCACTCGCGGCCTATGTGCAGTAGCTGCAATGGGCGTGTTCTTAATATTGGCGGTTGCACAGCAGCGTTGCCAGACCTGGTACAATTCTATGAATCTGGTACATTTTGAAACCGTTTGTACAAAAGTACATTTTTAATATTTCTGGTACATTTTGATCCTCATTTATTAGACGAAACTCTCAAAAATAAATTAGCAGATCAGCCAGGCGAAGCGGAATTGGTAGACAAAATCCGGCGTCAATCTTATTTATTTCTTACAGTATCCTCATTTAATACCAAATCTCAAGGAAGGGGAAACTGCAAGTAAAGCAAGAGAACTGGTCTGAATTAAATACTTTTAAAAACTCAGCTAATGAAAAGACATTTGGTAACTACGTGAATTCGCGTTTAATATTTGTCATTGCCACACAACAGCGCTTCTGCTGAAAGAATTTTCTTGGTACTAAATTTAATAAAAACAAAAACTAGAAATAGCCTATTGCACGAAACGTGCAACTCTTTATTAATGGCTAAATCTTTATTGGGCGAAACTCTTGTAATTTTATAATCGTTAGCAAGTAACGCGTGAAAACGCGCATGCATTCAGTCTGGCAACCCTGCATATTCTGACCGGAGTGGTGCTGATCGGTTTGTTTACATCTGGGTGACCTAAACTGCACGTTTACCGTTTACTACCTGGACAAACTAAATGTAATAGGAGGACAAGATCCTTATGCATTAAACAGCAAGGATTTTGACATGTTCCTGGATAACCTACCCCAAATAACAAAGGAAGTTTTAACAGACTTCTTAATCTTCCGGGTGAGTCCAGTTACTCAACGTGAACTTACCGCATACAAAAGCCTTGTATGCCTTTGCCCAGTTAGTTCATGGATGGATTCAGGACATTAGAGCAAAACAATTTAATAACTGTTGTGTGTTGGAAAAGGTAAAACTAAGTACTTTCACAAAAGCGATAAAACAACATTAAATATTTATGTTTTAGGTTATGCATTCATAACGGGTGAACGAACCTGCCCTAAATGTGTGGCTGATATTATCTGATAAGGGGCAGATTATCTCAAGCCACTGCAACTGCATTGCTGGCTTAGGCGAAGCTTGCACGCATATAGCTGCAATACTTTTTGCCCTTGAATTTGCCACCAAAGAAACAGAATCAGTGACGGATATCCTCGCAGATTGGACAGGTCCGAAGTCAAAGAAGCACTTTTATAAGAAAATTGAAGATGTTGACTTTCCCACAAGAACAACAAAACCCAGTGTAAAAATAGGTCCTCAAAGCCAAAGTCGACATATTCCAAATTTGACCAGGGCTGAAGTTCTGCAGTTTCTACAGTACTATACATCTGACGGGTTCATTTCAGCTCTGAACTGTTTTTATTTTGAGGAAGACAAATCAGATATAAGTAATATTAGCTTGGTGAATTATTTCAGTGATAATTTAAGAAACGAAAGTCTGAATAATTTACAGACTATGTGTAAAAGTTCGGAAATTAAGATTAATCATGAATTGGCGACAAAAATTGAAGTAGAAACACGTGAGCAAAGCAAATGTAAAATGTGGTATTTGCTACGAGCTGAGCGTATCACAGCTTCCAATTTTCAGGCCGTCTGTAGTACACGGATCGAAAAGCCCTCTGTCTCTTTTTTGAAAAGGCTGTGTTATCCTCACTTGTATAAACGTACTTTCAAAGCTGGTGAGTCATTTATAAAAGCAACCTAAACTCTATGTAACTGTTAAATTTTGTAGGAATATATGGATGTGACCACGAAAAAATGGCTCTTGGTGATTTTGAGAAACATCATGAGACACTTCACCTCAATTAATTTGTATCCAGTTGTGGTTTATTTATAAATGAAGAGTATCCCTACTTTGCTGCAACGCCAGATAGAATTTTAAATTGTAATATTTGCGGAGACGGATGTGTTCAGGTGAAGTGCCCATACTGTGCTAAAGACAAGTCAGTTAGCGAATTAATTAAAATTTAAAAAACATGTTTTAGCTAAAATTGGACAAAAGGCATCCATATTTTTTTTCAAATTCAAATGCAGATGGCTTTGACCAGGACAACGTTTTGCGTTTTTGTCATGTGGAGCAGAAAAGATTTCTTTGTAGAAAGAGTCAATTTTGACATTGATTTTTGGAATGAAAAAGTGCTATTGCATTGCAATTTCACAGAAAAGTTGTTTTTCCTGAGCTCTATGCCAAGTATTTCACTGAGCCAAAAGAAAAACAACAAATTGAAATGCCAACTATGACCACTGGTTTGGATTCAAGTTATAGTGACATCGCCATGGATATGCCATCTACGAGTGGTGGTCCAAGTTCAGATGACATCCCCATGGACATACGAGCTATAGGTGTTGGTTTATTTTCCAGTGACATCGTAATAGGCACCGATGATGAAGAGGTTTGAATTTTTGTGAATTATATGTTACAATGTTATATACCTATTTTCATTATGGATTACAGCTATGGTGTCACTGTAGGAAACCAGACGATAGCGAACAAATGGTAAAATGTTCTGACAGAAAATCTAGAATAAAATGGTACCATTCAGCATGCCTACAATTAAAAAAAAAATCCTAAAGGAAAGTGGTTATGTGAACTTTGTAAATATAAATAGAATTATTTTGTTATTCTGTGTTGATAGAATTTGTAAATATGTTGATTGTTTATTTAGCTTAAATGGGTTCGAAATATCCTTTATACTTTATCCATTGCAATTCATTTTCATACTTAATTTAGACATTAGTTATTCTGTTATTTTGTACTGAAAGAATATGTAAATATTTTGATTGTTTATGTACCTTAAATTAAGCTGCGTGGCGCAGATGGGTTAGCGCCAGGCTTGCATTAAGCAAGTCCTAGGTTCGAATCCCGCTGGGGTCGGAATTTTTCCGTATCCTTGGCGATTAGAATCGGGCTCAGTGAGACCATTCACAGTTGGGCACCAAATTAACTGTGCTCTACCACAGACCTAAGAGATAGAGTAACAAGGTCAACACATCACCAAGACACACACCTCATACAATGGTTGCTGCGCAAGCACCATAGGCGCGATCCAACTCTGTATCCCGAATCCGGGGCAAGTTGATCATTGTACCGCCAGATGCCAGCGCATATAGCACCAGCCTCGACACCGCAAGGTAAATGAGTTTACAGATAATACATACATGTACCTTAAATAGCTCCAAATATCCGTTATGCTTTATGCATTAAAATTATTTTTCATACTTAATTAAGACATTAATTATTCTTTTATGTTGTGTAGACAGCATGTGTAATTTTATTGATTGTTAATGTAGCTTACATAGTTTCGAAATAGCCTTATGTTTCTTATCATATAGGTACTATTTAATAATTTTTGCTATGTGATATTTTAATTTTGCTTTTTATTAATTGGCCACATGCAGAAAAAGATAATCAAATAATTTTACATTATATAATAAATGGTGGTGGATAGTATTAACTAACGTCATATGACAGATTCTTTGTGTTTTAACGTGTTAAAATTGCTGTTGCTGTTGATTTTGTTAATTCTGTTATTTTGTTATTGCTATTGTTATTGTCGCTACTTTTGTGTGTGTGTGCTTAATTCTGTTTTGAAATGCGCCATACCATAATGTTGAGTACGCCTCCGATTTATTGTGTCGTTTAGCTTAAATAAGGCTAACAATTTCCTGTCAATATGATAGATTTCAAAAGTGTTACCAATACAAAACTTGGAAATTACTAGATTCTAACATTAGTTTCAGTTTTCATTAACAGCTTTGCTAATAAATTCTCTATTATTTGTTTCACCAAACATCACTTAGCTGTTAATTAAACAATAAATTGTGACATTACGGTTTCTGGGAGGGAAGCTTGAATATGGTTATATTAGTTCATACCTAAATAACCGAAAGCAATTCACATGCTGTAGTGATCTCAAATCCACTGTGGAAAATATCCTTCATCGAGACCCGCACGGCTCAATATTAGGTCCCGTGTTATTTTTAATTTTCATCAACGATCTGCACAATGGCTCACCAGAAGCCGACATAACCCTGGTTGCAGATGACACTACGGCAATAAAGTTAAATTTTAATCTAAGCGTTTTACTTAATGAGATCAAAGCAGTACAAAATGATTTATCGGAGGTATCTACAGAAATTTTGTTACTTATAAAGCGCAAGAAGGCTCCATCTGCAAAAGTGAAAAGCAGTATCTGCGTGTAGAAGCCGCCTTCTTCTTTTGTTTTGTTAGATACCGCCTTTATTGCTTGTTTTCGTGATCTCAAATGTGCAGATACGGCCAACTGCTGTTTCATTAAATTAATAGTATCAAGTCTTCCATTATACAACATTGTCAAGTAGATGCCGCTTTTTCAATCTGTATTTAGTGTTCGGTCGATTGTTGCAATTTAAAGTCAAAAGGCGGTATCTACATTTTTTCGCTACAATTTCTTTATTTTTGATATAAATGTGAATATTGTCTCTTTTTATATAAAACACAATTAAATTCATACTTATAATACATAAAAGCCGCGGTCATGTACCGCACGGTGATAAAATATCAATAAGTTACGTTTCGCCATTTATCACGAAACGCGTTTTTTGTAGATACCGCCTTCTTGCTTATGACGGCAGAATGAGTAGTTACTGAGAATAGGGCACATGTTCATATGAACTTGTTACGGTATTAAAACAACTTTACGACACCCACCCAAGGTGAGCATCGCACCACGGAATCAGTCCTGGAAAACTGGCACACTTGCCCTGAGATTTGCTAGAAACAGGCTAAAGGGCCACGGCTGGAACGCTCAGGGAGTCGGGCGTGAGTCACACGATACGTTCTGGGCAAGCGTGTTGAGGCATATATATATGGTACTTCAAAATTATGAGGGCGCCACCAAGCCTGTCTTAACTCGAATAACCGGGCCTGGGCGGTTAAACGGGAGCGAAGCATTCAAGACACTCCGCCGATAAGAATTCTCATGAGCTGCAAGCTCAAATAACAATTTCGTACTGGAATGGTAATATTGGGACTCTTTAGCCGAGACTGCGCAATCACTGGACCTACCTGCACGCTCTGATCCCTCACGTCTCGCTGTACACCAATCTTTACACTGTAAAAGGCGCTATCTGAAACAAAGCATGCACAGGTCGAATAGGAATAATACGTCCCTTAACTAAATATGCGTCTATTGATCGCTAATTACATCTGGGCAGCAAATCGTGCCGCCAAGCTTATGTTACTGCTTACGTTAAGCACCAGCTGATGGACGCGCTATGCTAATGAACAACACGCTATACATATTAGAGTACAGTTTAGAAATACGCGCTCCGGCAAAAGGGCGCGTTAGTGCGCGATATAGCGAAGCTCGCGTACCTAACGTTACTGAATTAAAAATTAGCACAAACGTAACACCAAATCATAGGCGCAGAGTTCTTTAGCTATTTAGGCGATGAAACGCGAAACTCGCGCACATGAACTTACTAGCAGGCTACCAAAGTAGCGTCTTGCAGCATGGTGGCCTCAAACCGGCATTAAAAGCCGCGACAAGCAAGCAAGGGGCATGCATCCGCCCACATAAAGTTGAGCACAAAGCACCAACGCTCGCACAAGTGACAGTTACTATGTTTAAATGGTTGCAATTACAAATACCTTAGTCCGCAGACGGTCCATGAGAGTGGCGTGCAGTCATTTGGTAGAAGGCGGCAGTCTGTGGCAGCTCAAACGCCAAAATACGGCATTAGGGGTAAACGGGCTGGAATCCGCCGAGATGGCGACGTTAGGACGCTCTCCTGAGAGCACGCTACAGCGACTAAAAGGGCCTACTTCGTCCTGCCTAGAAAGATCCTCGAAACAGCGAGTTGCAAGGGGAAAGCCCCCTTTCTCACCAACGCAGAACTGGCCCCAAGAAGCCCTTCACACACCTACGCCTCTACGTAAAGACGTGCCACTCACACAACCACACGCGACCTCCTTCGATCAACGGCCAGAGCTGAACTCTCCTAATGCGAAACTGTTTCTATACCTTAATCGCTGAAATAACGCGGGGACACCTTGCCGTAATGGCACATATTGAAGAGACGGCGTCGGCGCCTCGCAACAAGGCGAGGCGCCGCCAAACTTAAAATCAACACACTTGCGACTGTCTCGATTGACGACCCGTAACGGAATGAATCCCGGCAAGGAGCGTTACGACGCTTAAAGTGGCGTGAGCCAAACGGCATTGCCACGTGACTCTTTGCGGTCAATGGCGATGCGCTCCATAAAACAAATTAATTCCGGTATCAAAGACAGCCAATGGCGAAGCGCCTCAACGGAGTGATTTCTAGAAGTTTCGGAATTCTTGCGAGCGATAACACCCGGCTGCCAAAGTAGCAGCAAAGGGGTGCTCCAACTGACGAGAAATACTGCGTTTGGGGCCAAATATGTGCAAAATCATTATTGTAGAATTAGGCGATGGAGCCAAATAAGTAACGAAAAGGGTTTAGCATACGGGCACGCTGCCCTAAAGCCTACGTGGCTACTTAAAATACCAAAATGACCTGACAAACTTTTTTGCTTGAAATGATCTCAAGAACATGCTCCTTAAGTGCCGGGAGAACTTTGAGAGACAGCCTGTATATATAATAGATTCTGAAATGGCAACTACTGAAAGGTTAAGTAATTCAACAAATTCTGGTTGCATTGCATCAATTGAAACACATCTTTAGCTCCGGCTATTTGTTTCGCCATTTAGTCACTTCCGGGCCAACCTGTATATTTTCACTTGAGTTATAATTCGCTGTATTTCAAACGATATCAAATCTTGTTCGCGCAAAAGTGCTGGATTTGGTTTTTCCGAAATTCATTTGTTATCGCTTTGCGCCAGCGAGCAGCTATTCCGTTGTTTTGCGGGCATTCTATTTCTGCATTCGGTTGAAGTAACTTGCTTCTACGAAGGCATTCCCGCGTGCTACTGCACCAATTATTAATTAACTTGGTTTGTGAGCTGATGACTAAAATCAGGTATGTCTACGCTACTTGTTGATATTCATTTTAGTAATTTTCCGTTTTTTTATTAGCTCTTTGACGGCATTTTTCAACGTCACTTTTAAACGCCATTATTAGATGCCGTTTTTAGACGACTCTTTATTTGGGTTTCGTAATTAACACCCTAATCAATAACTTGGACCCACAACTCCTTTCTGGAATGTCATCTTGAGCTTGCCAAGTGGTACAAGGAGCGTCTATTCCATTATCAAATTCGGCCACGAGTTCGAGATTGCTGTCGGCTTACGCTAAGCTAATCCTGGACCAATTCAGTGCCTGCCGGCAACGTTTTTTATCACCACCCAGGCTAGTCTTGTTTCAACTTTTGTTGATAATCACGTCCGCCTATGAATTGTTGGCTGAATCGATTGTAACGACGCTTCCGATTTACAATTTACAAATTTAAACTACGCTTTACAAATTTAAAACGTAATGTATTAATTATTCACAAATCTACGCTTTACAAATTTAAAACGTAATCTATTAATTGTTCCCAAATTTACAATTTACAAATTTAAAGTTTTGCTAAATGAATACGTATTAAGAATTTTGTAAAAAGTGCCCTCGCGCCATTTTATTATTATTACCGAGATAACGGTTAAAACATGTGACAGTGGTAAGCTTACTCCTTCATTGAGTTGTGATCACATTCAATCCAAGAGCCCACAAGAGGTTCGCATATTTTTTGTGCGTGCTGCATTTCAGCATTAATAATATACTGTATTATATACTGTACTTAAACCTTGTGATAAACAATTTACAGACCTAATTACGATGTTGCGAGCAACTATTAATCATTAATTAAATAAACCTAATTGTTGCTGTAATTTTATTTATTTCTCGAAATCTGTGATTTCTGGCGCCCTGTGTTATTTTACTATTATTAAAAGAGCTTGCAGCAGTTCAGCTGATGATAGAAATCTGCGACCCAAGGCCACCGAATTTGAAGCTAGCTAGGTCATTGCAGTGAGTAAGAACATTTCAGAGCTACCGTGGTGTATAAATGATAAGGGGGTTGATCTGCGATTATACTACCATAGATTATTATTAGTAATCGATCGCAGGTTGGCTTCTTTATTGTTTCACTGACGCCAAACGTGTGGGGCTCGACTTTGGTATTACATCAGCTGTGCAACCTGCAATTCTTCTCTAACATTTTGACCAAATTATTTATTTCAAAATAAATGTTAACGCACTTCGTGTGGATGAATTACTTTATGAACTACTGTTCAGAGGCTTAGATAAGGACACGGTGGAAAGTATGAACGGCGACCAACGTCGTAGAACCTTGCGTGCGAAACTGTTACTAGAAAAGGCTGACCCTACGTTGCTTAGCGCTTATTACTTAGTAGCACCCTTTGATGTACAATTCGAACTTGATGCTTGTAAAGGCAAACTAACTGAACTTTCGGTGTTAGTTACTGCTTTCTCGGGGGCACCTTCTGATTTAGAATTTGTTCGGCTTGATACGCTGCTGACGCATTTGTATTCACGACTAACCAGACTACAACCGTCCTCTAGGTTAGAACAGGAGCATGCTACTCTTACTAGTCAATGCTTAGATCTATTACAGTCACTTAGTAATGAGCATGACGATTCGCAATTACAAGTAGATCCTTTGCCCTCAAATGTTGATGCCACTAATTTTGTCGATTCTGTTAATACAGTAGCTTCACCTAATTCTGACCCTATTGAACCTATAGCAGATAATATTGTTGACAACCCTAATATAATTGAAGCAGCTGGGTTAGCTTCATCTACGTTCCAATGACCTAGGGTATCTTTTTCTGATGAGCACGTACATCCGTATCCTCCTTTTACACAACAACCTAGTATGTTAGCTACTGCTAATTTGCGAACTGAATTAGACTACATTAATTACTCTACGACGTCTCTTCCTAGACATGTAGGTTTAGTTTCTGTACCGGTATGCAAATGAGGTTTATCATTTAATGGAGACACGACTACTATGGGGGTAAATTCTTTCCTACAACGTGTCGAAGAACTTAGAGTAGGGCGTAACATTTCGTACGACCAATTATTTTCTAGTGCTGTTGACCTTTTCTCGGGTCGTGGGTTAGTATGGTACCGTGCTATGCATCACCGGGTTTCAAACTGGCACGAATTGGTAGCTAGGTTGCGATCTGATTTTTTGCCTACTGATTTTGATGAAGTATTATGGGACGAGATTAGGAAGCGCAAGCAGGGGGCCGATAAAAAACCCTCGCTTTTTATTGCTGTGCTGCTTAATTTATTTGATCGTTTACTCGTTAAACCATCCGAATCAATTCAACTTAAGCATATTATGAAAAACTTGCAACCTTTCTACGCTACTCAATTATCTTTAACAGTAGTCCACGATATAGAACATCTTGCATTTTTGTGTAAAAAGCTGGAAGACGTTAAGATACAGAATATTAAATATCGCAATCCTGCTGCTGCTTCATCCTTGCAACTGGAACCTGACTTGGCTTACCAGCCTACTCCTAAAAAACCTGTGACACAGACTGCACAAATGACAATTAAACATCCTGGTCCTAGAACTAACCGTGCGAAAAGTACGACCACTTGTTGGAACTGCCGTAAATTAGGCCATACTTTCCGTAGTTGCTCAGCAGATAAGACTATTTTTTGTTATATTTGCGGTCATGCAAATAGTTATTTTGCCACTTGTCCTAAATGCCATCCAAAAAAACGCAAAGTAAAGGGTAGATATCACAGCCGATCTATTCCTTATCCCTATTATAATAAGGCTGATACTTTATCTTGGGAATCTTGGTTACGAACTGTGAATGAATTTTGCCGTATGACTTGTAATACTTCAGCCACCTTTACTAAACAACTTTCTGACAACCGTCCTTATTTAACCATTTATATTAATGGCGAACCTATTCACGCTCTTTGCGATACAGGGGCCAATCAAACTTTAATTGGGCGCAACGGTTTATATTTACTTCAGAGACATGATCTCAAATTGTGTAACAATAAGTCTCTGCTTACCTTGACTACTGCTGACGGTCAGTTACAAAATATTTTAGGTACTGTTGCCTTACCCATTACCATTGATGGTATTACTAGGTCCATCGATGCGGTTATTTGTGACTCAATTCCGTCTACACTAATTTTAGGTGTTGATTTTTGCTACGCTTTTGGAGCAAAGACTGATTTTGTCTCTGGACGCTTCGATGTGGCTGAAACTTTTTAGCTGCAGACTATTTGTGGCGTAGTTGATTTGTCCGTTCAACAAAAACTTCTTCTAGACCAAGTTGTTGGGAAGTTTGCTGAAATTTCTGGTCCTACTTTAGGCTTAACTAATTTAGTTGTACACACTATTGATACGGGTGACGCATCTCCGATTAAGCAGAGATACTATCCTTTGTCTCCTGCTATGCAAGTCCATGCCGACCACGAACTTGATCGCTTGTTAGAGATGGGTATTATTTGTCCCTCAAAATCTCCTTGGAGTTCTCCAATGGTCTTAGTCAAAAAGAAAGATGGTTCGTATCGACTTTGTTTCGACTGTCGAAAATTAAATTCGGTTACCAAGAAGGATGCTTATCCTTTATCATATTTAAATAGCATTCTTGATAAATTGCACGATGCACGTTATCTTACGTCCATCGATCTTAAGCAAGCTTTTCACCAAATTCCTCTACATCCTGATTCGTGCAAAAAAACAGCTTTTACAGTCCCTAGACGTGGTTTGTTCGAGTTTACTGTCGTTACGTTTGGGATCGCGAACGCAGCTGCCAGTCAACAACGTCTCATGGATAGCATTTTTGGTCCGCTATTGGGTGAAAACATCTTCGTGTATTTAGACGATATTGTTATCGTGTCTGGAACCTTTAAAGAACACTTGGACACCTTAGAGCAAGTTTATACCCGTCTTAAAAACGCTAACTTAACTGTCAATATCGACAAATGTGAGTTTTGCCGTCCCAGTCTTACGTACCTCGGCTTTGTTGTCGATAAAAATGGTTTACGCACGGACACTGATAAAATTTTGGCTATCACTAAATACCCTCAACCAAATACGGTGACCGAAGTCAAACGCTTTATTGGCTTAGCTTCTTGGTATCGCCGCTTCGTTTTAAATTTTGCCACTATTACTGCTCCTATTTCGGACCTAATTAAAGGTCGTATTAAAAAGCAGCGTGTGCATTGAACTGATGATGCTCTTAAATCATTTAATTAAATTAAATCTTGTTTGACCTCCGCTCCTGTTTTGAGTAGTCCAAATTTTTCGCTACGGTTCACGTTACAATGTGACGCCTCTAATTTTGGCCTCGGTTGTGTTCTTACACAAAATATTGACGATGAGGAAACAGTTATTGCTTATGCTTTACGTACCCTTAACAAGGCTGAACGCAATTATTCTGTCACAGAGAGAGAGTGTTTAGCTGTCTTTGGCATTGAGAAATTTAGACCGTATATCGAAGGTACACATTTCACTGTGTTAACTGACCACTATTTTTTATTGTGGCTTACTAATATGAAAGACCCCACAGGCCGTTTAGCCCGTTGGAGTGTTCGTCTGTCGCAATACGATTTTACAATTCGACACCGACAGGGCAAACATAATGTAGTTCCCGATGCTTTATCGCGACCTCCTATTCAGGTTTCCGCTCTAGAACTTGTTGATGGTGACTTAGACTCTTGGTACTTAAAAATGCTTGAACGTGTTAGCCAAAGTTCTAATCAATTTCCTACTTGGCAAATTGAAAATCACCGACTTTTTAAGTATGTTTCCAACCGTCATGCCATTGTTAGCAACTTAGTGGAATGGAAACAGGTGATACCTCGTTCTCGCCGAACTGAAATTTACAAACTCTTTCATGACAGTCCCACATCTGCTCACTTGGGTGGTTATAAAACCTTTTGTAAGATCTCCGAACAATATTACTGGCCTAAAATGCGTGCCGATGTCATCCGTTACATACGCCATTGTGAAACTTGTGCTGCGAGTAAAGTTAGTCAACTTGCTAGACCTGGTTTAATGGGCCAAAATAAGAAGATTTTATACCCTTTTCAATGTTTGTCGATTGACATAATGGGTCCTTTACCTCGCACGAAAACTGGTAACACTTCTATCATAGTTGTATGCGATTGGCTAACCAAGTTTACCCTAGTTAAAGCTGTTCGCGCTGCCACTGCTAAAGCAGTAGCCAAGTTTTTGAAGAACGAAGTCTTGCTCATTTTTGGTGTTCCTCAAATATGTATGGTTGATAACGGACCACAATTTATAAGTTCCCAATTTAAAGCCAAGTTCAACAAGTTTGGTATAATGCTTCTTACCATCCCCAAGTCAATTTTGTCGAGAGAGTTAACCGAGTTATCAGTACTGCTCTTCGTTCTTATGTTTCGGATAATCATCGTTCGTGGGACGAACACATTTATCAAGTTGCACACGCTTTGCGTAACGCCGTTCATGAGGTGACGGGTTACACCCCTTTTTTCTTATAATTTTGGGAGGACTGTACCAGTTTCTGGGACTTATTACGGTCGTCTTAAGAACTTCCAAGAAGAAGAATTATCTTTAGAAACTCGTGAAGACCTGGCTTCAGACGTTAACCAACTTTCTGAACTTTATCAAGACGTTGTTAAACGCCTCAATAATTTCTACCAACGCAATTCCAAGCACTATAACTTGCGTAAGCGTCCATTAAAATTTAATGTCAATGATTTGGTTTGGAAAAGGAACTACGTCTTATCTGATGCATCTAAATCCTTCAATCAGAAATTGGCTCCTAAATATGTCAAATGCAGAGTACAAAAAGTTACCGGCCCACTTACCTATCAGTTAGTGACCGTCCCCGACAATAAAAACGTTGGAGTTTGGCATATTAAAGATTTAAAACCTTACTTTGGAGAAGGACAAGTGGAGGAGTGAATTCTGGTGTGCCTGATTGTATGTATGTGATTTTATGTATGATGATGTATGTGCATGTTTAGCTTATCTCGCCTATTCACCCTACGGATAGTATTATACTATCAACATTATTCTCAACCTTTTCGACTTGACAACCAATTTCTATTATGATTTTTCTTATTTATTGCGTGCTTTTAAGCCGCATATTTTTTTGCTTTTGAGTGCTAGTTAAGCACCTTGAGCGATTCCCCAATTACCGATTGGATGGTACTTTTCCCTATCATTAGATTATATTAGGTGAAACCCTTTTGAGTGACGGATTTCCTCGCTTCCTTATAGATAGCGATTGGACCTTTTGTCGAACTCTTCTTGAGTCTTTTGTTGATAGTGAAGCAAGTGTTTAGGTGAGTTGCTTTCGTGATGAGTGCTTGAGTCTTCTTTACTTTTTCGAAGTGTGTCTTTCTGACGATGGAGTTAGTTGTAAAAGAGTTTCTAGACCTGCACGATTTACTTAGGGTGGTTGGTTGTCATGCAGGGTCGGTCTCTTTTTGGGAAACCTTTCCATCAAATATTTTTTTATTTTCGTTCCCCTTCTCGCTTCACGAGATATTTTCAAAACGTCAGGTCGACTTTATTAGGTTCTTTAGTAACCTTTAGGATTTGTGGTATGCATGAGTTCATACTTTGGTTTTTTTTATAGTTTTTGTGGGCGGGTTTCTTTCGGTCTTGTGGAGATTTCTGGGGGTCGGGGCAAGCGATTGGGTTGCCATCCGACTCGGTGAGGGAGTTACATTCAGTCCGTCACCGGCTCGCCTTTTTCATCTAGCTGCGACGACTGGCTGAATGCCCGAGCTGGGTTTGGTGGTGGTGCTGTCGTTTCCTCCGGCTTCTGGGGTCTTTACCCAAATTCGGGGCGGGTATGGTTTTTGGGGCTTTTTTGTCCTGGGTTTTACCCAAATTTTTTTGTCGTAGTGTTTTCAATTCTGCGATGTTTCATACAGGACTAAGTTTTTCTGACTTATCTCCAATGTTTCGCTGTTTGTTAATTCACACGGTGTTTCAGTGTGCAGTCGTTCCTGGACTGCTCACTTTTCCTCCACCAGCAGGGTTTAGGGTTTTCTGCTTTGGCGCTCTTCTCCACAGTCGCTTACATTCGCGGTGATCACTACGGGGGCCCGCGCTGAGTGTCTGTGATCAACAGCGTCCTCATCTTTTGCTAATTTTCCATTTCACTACAATAGCTTCTTTCAAACAGCTCTGCGTTGACTGACTGACTGACGGACATCGGACTTATCCCTTTCAAATCCCTCTTCGTTACACTATCTTCCTTTACTATACTCTTTTAATACCCAGGTATCCCATTTTCCGATTTCTTTTCTTCTCTACCTTATTGGCCTATTCCAAATCCCATTTATTTAATTCCGTAGCTATTTCCGGCTGCTGCCTCAGCCGTTGGCTAAATCTCAGCAACTTTTCAGTACGCTAACTGGCTCCAATGCGTGTGTTCTGCCAGTACACGTTTAAGGTAATCTTCTGATTAGTTTGTTTCCCGTTGGCTATGGCACGGAGCTAAGCGTATAACTTATCCACCGACGCGCCTTTTTCATCTAGCGCGACGGATCGGTTTAGCACTTTGCTCACGACTATTCCCTCCGTAGAAGCTTTCTATCTCTTCTTCTTTTCTTAACTTTACTCTTTTATTCCCCATCTATTTCCCTACTTTCCTTTCGCCTTCTTTGACTGACGATAACCTGCTGCCTCAGCCGTTGGCTAAATCTCAGCAACTTTTCAGTACGCTGACTAGGTCCAATGCGTGTGTTCTGCCAGTACACGTTTAAGGTAATCTTCTGATTAGTTCGTTTCCCGTTGGCTATGGTACGGAGCTAAGCGTCTAACTTATCCACCGACGCGCCTTTTTCATCTAGCGCGACGGATCGGTTTAGCACTTTGCTCACGACTATTCCCTCCGTAGAAACTTTCTATCTCTTCTTCTTTTCTTAACTTTACTCTTTTATTTCCCATCTATTTCCCTACTTTCCTTTTGCCTTCTTTGACTGACGATAATCTTTTCAATTGCTTTAGTATAGTCATACCTCAGGTATTTCTCTTGGCCGTGGGGAGTGAAACAAATCTTTAGCTCCGGCTATTTGTTTCGCCATTTAGTCACTTCCGGGCCAGCCTGTATATTTTCACTTGAGTTATAATTCGCTGTATTTCAAATGATATCAAATCTTGTTCGCGCAAAAGTGTTGGATTTGGTTTTTCCGAAATTCATTTGTTATCGCTTTGCGCCAGCGAGCAGCTATTCCGTTGTTTTGCGGGCATTCTATTTCTGCATTCGGTTGAAGTAACTTACTTCTACGAAGGCATTTTCGCGTGCTACTGCACCAATTATTAATTAACTTCGTTTGTGAGCTGATGACTAAAATCAGGTATGTCTACGCTACTTGTTGATATTCATTTTAGTAATTTTCCGTTTTTTTATTAGCTCTTTGACGTCATTTTTTAACGTCACTTTTAAACGCCATTATTAGATGCAGTTTTTAGACGACTCTTTATTTGGGTTTTCTAATTAACACCCTAATCAATAGCTTGGACCCACAACTCCTTTCTGGAATGTCATCTTGAGCTTGCCAAGTGGTACAAGGAGCGTCTATTCCATTATCAAATTCGGCCACGAGTTCGAGATTGCTGTCGGCTTACGCTAAGCTAATCCTGGACCAATTCAGTGCCCGCCGGCAACGTTTTTTATCACCACTCAGGTTAGTCTTGTTTCAACTTTTGTTGATAACCACGTCCGCCTATGAATTGTTCGTTGAATCGATTGTAACGACGCTTCCGATTTACAATTTACAAATTTAAACTACGCTTTACAAATTTAAAACGTAATGTATTAATTATTCACAAATCTACGCTTTACAAATTTAAAACATAATGTATTAATTGTTTATAAATCTATGCTTTACAAATTTAAAACGTAATGTATTAATTGTTCATAAATCTATGCTTTACAAATTTAAAACATAATGTATTAATGGTTCCCAAATTTACAATTCACAATTTTAAAGTTTTGCTAAATGAATACGTATTAAGAATTTTGTAAAAAGTGCCCTCACGCCATTTTACTATCATTACCGAGATAACGGTTAAAACATATGACAGTGGTAAGCTTACTCCTTCATTGAGTTGTGATCACATTCAATCCAAGAGCCCAAAAGAGGTTCGCATATTTTTTGTGGGTGCTGCATTTTCAGCATTAATAATATACTGTATTATATACTGTACTTAAACCTTGTGATAAACAATTTACAGACCTAATTACGATGTTGCGAGCAACTATTAATCATTAATTAAATAAACCTAATTGTTGCTGTAATTTTATTTATTTCTCGAAATCTGTGATTTCTGGCGCCCTGTGTTTTTTTACTATTATTAAGAGAGCTTGCAGCAGTTCAGCTGATGATAGAAATCTGCGACCCAAGGCCACCGAATTTGAAGATAGCTAGGCCATTGCGGTGAGTAAGAACATTTCAGAGCTACCGTGGTGTATAAATGATAAGGGGGTTGATCTGCGATTATACTACCATAGATTATTATTAGTAATCGATCGCAGGTTGGCTTCTTTATTTTTTCACAATAATGTGTCAGTTAGGCGATCCCGGTTTGCTCTTGAATGACAGAGATAGTAATGATAAATGGCTACAAAATCGTTGATATTTTAACTTTATCTTATGGCAAATAGTATTTGAACGTTTTCTAAGTCAAAGAATTGCCATGTTTCGTACAATTTTAGGTAACCTGTATATAAAAATGTTGATTGTAAACAAAATAGTATATTGTTTTATTGAATTAAAGGTGTCACTTTGTTTGAGAAGCAATTATTTGAATTTTAATCTAAATAATGCATACTATTTTTTCTGCAACCTAGAAAAGTACAAAATTCAAAATTTTAGATGATTGCTTTTGACGTTACTCATTTAAAAACCATTATGACAAGTGCACCCATAGGCGACCAGTTAGACCTTAATTTTAGTTCATACAAAGTAATAACTATTTATGTTACAAGTACGACATTAAGGACTTCTTTTGGGTGAGCCGCAGTTTACGTTTATGCGAGCGAGGTACATAAAGAAGGCCAACCTTAATGAAACATTGAAATTGTATATATATATTGCTATGGTATATCGAGGCCATGTATTACATTAAATACAGTTATTTATTTACATGAATCGAAAATGAAAAGTTCAATACAGTAATTATACTGAAACGATAAGATGTGGAAAATTATGATAATGATTGCTTATTTAATTGAATAATAATTGAAACTCAAAGATTCAAAGTACATTTTAAAAGAAAGTTATTTTAAAATGAGTACTACTTGATGATGGTAACAAAAATTAACAATAAATACAAAGTTGAATGTTGCATATAACAGAATAAAATTCTATTTGTAATAATTTATAAAGTGAGCACAATTCAAATTTATTTATAACATGTAGCAGGCAGGAATAATGGTAGTCTAGGATAATAAAAAATAATTGGGATGATTATTAGAATAACAACTTAAAAACAACTACGAAAAATTTGATATAAAACTGATATAAGAATTTTCTAATTGTTTAAATACTTAATAATACCCATTAAAATAACGAAGAATTTTAATAAAACGTAAAGGGGTATGTTGGTTGTACATTACAAATAAAATAAATAGTCCAAGGCAAGATTTTTGGAATATCAAATACAATCAAAAACCGGGATTGAAGAAAGCAGAACCAATTGGATGTGTAGCAGAGGTCCAGTACATTGCAGGGAAGGTACCATTGTGTGAGCTGCCATGCAGGAGTTTTGGTCTGTTGCGGATTGTATGAACTTGGAACGGGATCACTGGTGGAGGATACAATTTGTCAATTAGATATGGATACATTGTTAGATGGTGGAGATACAATAAATACTTAGGCGTGCTGGAGATGCTGTCAATGGTTGGAGGTCGGAGCCGTCTATAGGGCTGCAAAAGGTATCGAATTTTTGTTGGAGTTTGGAAGTGTCAGTGCAAAGTAAGTGGTTAAGTTAAAGGTATCTAAATAAATAAAAGGTAATTAATTAATATTAAGAAAGAGACTTTATAAAAGTAAAGTACTTACCCAGATTATAGGGATGATGCTGTCAGTCTGACATTTAATTTGAAATTTAATGACAAGTATTTTAAATAATATATGCAAATTTGAATCTAAATATCATACAGTCAAACCATTGTAAAGGATTTTATTTATGTCATATTGATTTAGGGGTGTCATTAAACACTGCTTGAAAATAATAGTTGACAGCAATTGACATTCAGTAATTGCAGCAACATATAACTAACTAGATTTCGGCGAACCATACCCTGAGAAAAAGGAGTACTCACGTAATTTGAAATAAATTCAATTTAATTTTATAATAAAGTTAAAGTTTCAATACTTGAATTAAATAAGCATACACACGTATCCATTGCAATATATATATATAGATATTTATTTTTATAATTAATAATAAAATAATTAGTACATTTTATTGTTACTCTTTTCTCACTTGGGTGTTATCCTGTAATAAAATAATTATTAGGTAATTTCATATCAGTAGAATTGTTCTGCAAATTTTAAAAAACATTGCAAATTAGTTATAGATGTGATAGTTCTCTACAGGAGATAAGATTGAGATGACAAATTGCAATAAAATTGAGAATTAATTAAATTGCTCAATTTATTTAAAATAATGATAGTTAATAAAACATATTATTTTTAATATTAAGAACCAAAGTAAATACTTCCAATTAAGAAATGTGTTTGAATACTTTGTAAATAGTTGTTAAATATTATTTTTGCATTTATTATATCGTGGAAAAAAATTGGGCCATTAATTCGCCTTTGTGACATAGTTGCCCATACTCCAACTTCGAGCGGGTGCAAGCTGGTTTCAACATAAATGTGCAGTCTAACAGGTAACCATAAACCATTAGCAATATTGAATCCGTTGTCCAAAATCATGTGGATACAGCTGTTGAACTACCGATACCTTGTGCGAGTGCTTTCCATCAAGTTCCATACGAAATCCTGTACAAAGAACAATTTTAAGTTTTAGATTTGCTATTTAGGTACCTGCTTATATTCGTACCAGTTTGTGCAGCCAAAATTGCAGGGGATTTATTAGTACTTCTCTCTATTTTAGTTTGAATATCCTCAATCACTTCTTAATAATAATAAAAACTTCTTGCTCGCTTGTAAAAGGCATAATTATTCATTACAAATCTGAAATAATTTATAGGTTATGTGTTAGTATGTGATATCAGTCTTGAAACTCAAATCATAACTTACCGAAACCATTTCAAAGTAGATAAGCTGGCTCTCAAAATAACTGTTGTTTTATTGGTGCGTGGTGCGTTTGTTTACAAAACTCCGAAAATAGAAACGTGTAACCATGGTACTTTTGATCGTATAAACACGTCCTGTAGTGTTCTGTATTAAGTGCCCTTATTGCGCAAAGGACATTGGCATAAATGACCTAAATGTTCTAAAACGTGCAGGTGTACAAAAAAAGGATGAAGAATTTAAATTAGATTATAACCATGGATACTACTACCAGATACAATTGCAACTCGCTATTACTGGAGTTAATTACTGTGATTTTGTGGTATGGAGTAGTAAAAATTTTTTCCGTGAAAGAATACATTTCAATGAGGTGTTTTGGGAAAAAGAAAGCGCTATTGCTATGAAGTTTTTTAACAGTGTGATTATGCCAGAACTTCTCAGTAAATATTTCACAAATAAAGCAGTTAAGGATGCTGCAGCTAATACCGATTGGAATGTATTCAAAGAGTCATTAAATGTTAATAATGGTGCAAATTTTTGTAATGAAAGTAGTACGTCTAATACGGAAACAAGGACCACTGCTCTCGTAGCCACGCAAACTAAAGATAACAGTATATATTGTTTGTGTAAGGATTCTAATAATGGAACGCCTATGATTGCTTGCTGTAATTTGCACTGGTCCGTGGAATGGTTTCATCTGATTTCTGTTAAACATCTGTATCTAATACTGAATGGCATTGCCCTTTATGTAGTATAAGTGAAAGTAATCGTATTTTGTATTATATTGGATTTGGAATATAAAATAAAAGCAAATAAATGTTTTAATCGATTTATTTATCACTTTAATTGCAGTACTGTAAAATAAGTAAATAAAAACATCGTGTTTTTAAAAGCACGACCGCTGCGATATGTGAGAAGCGCAGGTCTATTTTTAACCCGATCAAATAATGCATTTCGACTGTCGTATGTCATGTCATAATGTTGCCTTCTGTCATCCATCAAAAGAATCTACAGTAATTAAATTCACTGACATGGCAAATAAATATGACTTAACTATTGATAGAAAATATATTTGATAACATGAGATAACGTTTTATGGTAAAAATTTATTTAAAAACAATTTAAATTCAAACACATTTAGTAAATTTATTTAGAAAATGTATAATGGTTACAAAAACATTGCCATTCCATACTTTGACCAAAATTATTTAAAAATATATTTTTGTCAACTACACGGAAAAATTGCGTGTTCAACACATTGGAAAAGTGATTCTTCCATGCTCACGTAAAACTTTTACATTCCCTGGAAAACTCTCACTTTTCTTAACTTGTAGAACAATCTACTATTAATTCACTAGCGATTTAAGAAGAAAATTAACTCGCTAGCATATAAATATTATAAACAGTTATTTATGGTTGCTATTATAGAGATAGTAATAATAATGCCAGTTTAAAGTGACAAAGAAGTAATAATTAATCGAGTTATTTAACAATATCAGTAATGGCGTAACTGGAGACTTGAGTTACCGCATTTATACTCGTATTTTTATGACGCTCAACGCCTCAACGGCTTAAACCTGAAAAGAAACACAGATTGCAGGCAGCTGAAACTTATTTCGGTGGCACAAATAATTCTCACATATAAGCATTAATTCTTTTTGGATTTTGTTTACTGCGTTCCAACGACGTCGTATTAATTAGGACGCCTTCCAAAGGCAAGCGTTTTCTTTCCACAGACTTTCTATTTGAGAATATATTTTTTTAACTTTTCCTTACTGCCAATCTCTAGAGTGCGATTAAAATTTTCTTTAGTGCAACAAAAGTTATTAAATTCGTCCTACATTTTAAATGCGGCATATGCCGCGGGTTTCACCTAGTTTTGTAATAATGTCTAAAATTAACTTAACCGTCAGTTATATCAATGAAAATAGAATACGTTTCATATAATAGCCGCAAACTTCGCCCGCGGCGCGTGCGTATCATGTCTTATTTTTCTTAAATAATTGCATTTTATTTAGAATGCAACCCTTTAATAGTAAAAAGCAAAACTGCTAATTTAGATTCTTTCTAGGATCAATCGTATTCAACAACAGGGAAAAATATTTAGAAATTTCATATAATTATATACAGGATTTTTGAGTATTCGTTTTGTTTTTAATCTAATTTCATATGATACTAGAGGTAATTTACTTTTGTATTGCTCGTTCTTTCGTTATTCTTACCTTTTGAGTCAATAATGGTTAGATTTTTCTTTTAAAACCTCGTTATTTGTTGTGTTTGGAGTATTCAAGTGTTTTAAATTGCCATTTTAAAGGTGTTTATTTATTATTATTATTATTTTTTGTCATTTTACTAAAAATTGGGAAAGGATATTCAAATTAATATTATTATTAATGCCTTTATTATTATTTATTCAACTACAAAAACGTTATTGATATTTGCCCAGTATTTATGACAAAAAAATATTAATAGAAGCGAAAGTTGAATAATAATAACGACACATTTAAAAAAAAACAACAAAACAACACCAGTTCTTTCGACAGTTAATTTCAAAAAAATTGGTTCTTGTAACTGCACCTATGATATTACGTATTCAGACAGTAGACCAGTAGTACCAATAGAAAACTTACTTAATATTTAAAAACAATGTATATGGCTTTATGGTGTTGAAATTGGCAACCCATAATGTATTTATTTTGTAAAGAACTATTGATTTTAAGAAAAAAACCAAAACGACATAAAAACGGTTTTCCAATACATTTTTAACCAACATTTTTTCTGTTAAGAAGAAAACCTTTTTTTACTCTCGAAGAATCTCTGCGTTTGTATAAATTGAAAGGTGGTCACCCTACATACAGGTTGTCCGAAATTCGTTTCGAACATAGGAAATTAATGAGTGCAACAAGGAAAACATAAACAAAATGAGTAGCAGGACAAAAATATAATGTAATCATGGCTAGGTAAATTTTTAAACTAAAATTAAATCAATGAAACAGACACTTCTGTCAAATATTTTATCTGTCATTAAGAGTATCTATAAAGTGAGGTTTAAATATACTATTGTTTATTATTTACATAATTATTTTTAATTATTTAAACCTCACTTTATACTCTTAATGACAGATAAAATATTTGACAGACGTGTTTGTTTGTTTCATTGACTTAATTTTACTTTACTTTAATTACTTCAGCACTGGGAGTACTATAAATCTTTGCGAAATTTATCTACCCTCTCATTAAAGAATGAAAAGAAAGCATATTTTAATTTTGTATCATCTAATCGTGATAGCACCGCTTTATGGAAACATTTAAATATTCTCGGCCTTAGCAGAGAAAAACATACCGTTATACCAGAAAATCTGAAGGATCTTAACATGATCAACGATTACTTTGTAAATGGTATTCCCACTGTTAATAATAATGGACAGACAGTCCCTCTCGACATTTATAAAGAGACCACCTACAAAAATTTAAATTTTACCTTTTCTCCGGTTGATACCACAACTGTATTCCAAATTATGAATAAAATCAAATCAAATGCATTTGGTAATGATAATATTAATATAACTATGTTAAAGCTGTGTTGTCCGGTTATAATTCCCTACGTCACCCATATTATTAACTCTTGTATTATTAGCAATATTTTCCCCCAGTGTTGGAAACATGCAATTGTCATGCCACTTCCTAAAAATAAGCAACCGACCAAAATTAATGACCTACGTCCCATTAGTCTTCTTCCGACGTTGTCCAAACTATTTGAAAAAGTTATTCACTTTCAACTTAACACTTTCATTAATAATAATAATGTTTTACCTCCGGTGCAATCTGGTTTTCGATCTGGCTATAGCTGTACTACTGCTTTGCTAAAAGTAACTGACGATATTTTAGGTGCCACTGACGAGGGCAAGGTCACTGCACTTGTGTTGTTAGATTATAGCAAGGCATTTGACACAGTGAATCACGACACTCTTATCATGATTCTAAAATACCTGGGGGTTGGTCATGCTGCTACCTCTTTAATCGCAAGCTATCTTTGTAATCGAACACAATCTGTCAGTTTGGACAATAATATGTCTAGTTCACTATCAGTGAGTCAAGGAGTTCCACAGGGATCAATTCTGGGCCCCTTGTTGTTTTCAATATATACATCTGTGTTTATGCAACATGTTAAATTCTCAAAAATTCATATCTATGCGGATGATACTCAATTATACCATTCATTTAAAGCAGCAAACTGGAGGAATGCTGTTGATGAAATAAATTTGGATCTGCAGTATATCTATGATGTTTCCGTTAAACACTCACTTAAGATAAACCCCGACAAATCTGCCGCGTTACTGTTCGGTAATAAAAATATCTGCCATAATTTAGTTAATATTGCTAACATTAATATTAATAATGTTAAAATTCCTTTCGTGACTAAAGCCAAAAGTCTAGGTTTAACGCTAGACAATACTTTCCGTTATAGAGATCAAATATCCAAATATATTTTTCAGAGTTACCAACATCTTAGAAAGCTCTATCCTCATAGGTCATATTTAAACTGCGAAACTAAAAAAAAATTGTGCGAAGCTTTTGTTCTTTCGCAATTCAATTATTGTGTTCCTGTGTATCACTCAGCATTAGACGCCATTACCACCCATAGAATCCAAAAGATTCAAAATGCTTGCTTGAGATTTATATACGGCATTAGAAAATATGAGCGTATATCTTACAAGCTAGCTGATGCAGGTTGGCTGACAATGCAAAATCGTAGAATACTGCAGTCCCAATGTCTCTTTCATCAAATTTTATCAAACAAGAAACCTCCTTATTTATACAATAAGATTACCTTTAGAACTGATGTTCATAATATTTCTACTAGATTTAGAGGCCAAATTTCACCACCTCTCCATAAAACAACCTTATTCGAGCGGTCATTCTCGTTTCAGATATATGCAATGTATAACAGTTTACCTTTTAATCTTAAAGTCTACAGTTCTAAATTATTTAAATCAAAATTGTATTTAGACCTTTTGCAAAAACAATAACTTGTTTACCGAACTGTCCACAAGTTAATGCCATATTTTGTTTGTTTGTTTGGATAGCAGTACATCTTTTCAGCGTTAAATATTTTTTTGTTTCACCGTCACAGGATATCTTTAGTTTTTATAAGGTTTGTTTTAGGGTTAGGAATTCATTCTGTGTCATTTTGTTCTTTTTTTTCTCAAGGTTTAGATGGTAGAACAGGAGTAGGGTTAACCAAAACTGAATCTCGCCTTGTGGTTGATGTGCTTTTGCAATAGATTAGTTTTTTTTTGTGTACTCATGTGTATTTGCTTCTTGTATGAGCGCATCAATAAAGTTTATTATTATTATTATTATTATTATTAGCTTCTTCCAGCTCTTCTAGCATTTTCTTTTGGAACTCCCTTTTCTTATTTCTATAGATTTGCTTTACTCTTCTTCTTACTTTGTTGTATTTTTCTTGAAACTCGGGTGTCTCGTTTCCTAGCATCTTTGCTCTAGCCTTTCTTCTTCCAGAATTTCCTTGTGTTCTTTATCAAACCATCCCTTCCTTTTCTGGTTTGTATTTGTTTTCAAATTTTTATTAGCAGCCTGTGTTACTACCTCTTTTATTATTTGCCAGTCAGCTTCTATTTCTGTCGTTTCTTTGTTTCCACCTGTTTGTCTATTTCCTGATTAAATTGCATTCTTCGTTCTTCGCCTTTTAATGCTTCCGTGTCCCACCTTTTCTAGCTTGTTTTTACTGTTTCCTTTCCGTCTGATTTTGGTCATTGTAGTGTGCATTTAATACGGACCAGGAAGTTGTCTGATCCTACATCGGCTCCTCTGCAACTCTTAACGTCATCCACACAGTCAGCGTGCCTTTCTTCGATGAGCACGTGGTCAATTTGGTCAATTGTTTTGCCATCAGGACTTCTCGACGTTCCTTTGTGGATATCTTTGTGCTTTAAGTATGTAGCTCTCACCACCATCCTTTTCTCAGCCGCAAAATTATTTAATTCTTGTCTGTTTTTGTTTGTTGTTTTGTGTTTGCTGTATTTACCGACCATTGGTTGGTTCCTCTCTTCACGCCCTAACTTGGCATTGAAATCTCCTGTTATTATTTTTATATTATATTTTGGTATCTTATCATACTCTTCGGCTAGTGCTTCATAGTATTTCTCTTTTTCCTCATCGTCCGTCTCCTCTGTTGGTGCGTGCACATTGATTGTGCTAATCTTTCGATATTTACCTCTCAGCTTTAAATAACATAGTGTGTCACTAATAGGAAGGTATACTTTTCTATTTATGCTAGATTCGTTCCTTTTATATTGGTTTCTTGGACTGCAATGAGATCTATTTTATATCTTCCTAGTTCTATTACTATTTGTTTCAAGGCTCCTTCACTATTTAAACTTCTTACATTTCAGCTGGCAAAAATTAACTTTTTGTTTTGTTTTTGTTTACTTTTCTTTCTATTGTCCAGAATCAAATCAATTTTCATGCTTGTTTTCGTTATCGTAGGTCCATCCTTTCTTTTTACTTTTGGTTTTTTGGTATTTGCTTTAAGCTCCCTCCGTTTTCATCCGACCATTCATACTTAACTCCATCTATGTCCATTTTCCTGTAGCCTACTTTGATATTCTTGCCATTATTCCTCTCCTCTCTTGCAACTTTCCTTATCGCAGCTTGGACCTTTTGTTCATCTGTAGTTAGATCGTTATCAATGTATATTTTCTTCCGTCCCAGCTTATATTTTTGTTTCAATACTTCAATGTTTTGCTCAAGTGTTTTAAATCTTACTACGGTAATCCTCGGTTCTTGCCTTTCCACTCTAAAAACTTCTTTTATGTCGGTCACCATGCCCATCTCTTTCTGGAAGAATTCAGAGATTTCTTGCTTTTGGTTATAATAATAATAATATGGTCTTCATTTACACATATAACAGTCGATCACAATTTACATAAAAAGAAAAAAAATACATTCAATCAATAATAAAGAAAAAATATATGGAGGGCGAGATTCAGCTCAAAGCAGAAGCAGTGAGCTGTTCTTCCACCTAACCCTACGTTCCAAAAACAACAAAAACACACAATACTAAAAATATAGTCTGGTTTTGCCTTCACTGTTGCCCGAAAACCACAACGCATTAAAAATATATATATATATATATAAATAGGGGAACACGTTAAATTTGTCTTGAATGAAGTGTTTTGCCGAGCTGGCACCTAAACGAGGATAAAGATAGTGTTTGTACTTTGAGGTGTACGGGCAAGTCACCAAACCATTTTGCAATGTTATATAGATAACGTCGTTTTCCAAATTCACTGTAACGTAATGGAACAGTGATATTACCCCCAAATTCAAATTATCCACATCTGTACGGAATGAGATTTTGTTATATAAGTACGGTGGAGTCTTAAATAGCAGAATTTTATAATACAAAACGGAGCGATGAAAGAGTCGCCTGTTGATCATATTTAACCACCCAGCATCTTTAAGTTTATAAGTTATCCTGTCATATTTACGTATACCATAAATAAGTCGCAAACAGGCATTCTGTAGTTTTTGAATCCTAACTTTATCCTGATAATCAAGACATGAATCGTATGTATAATAACTAATTCAGTCTTAAGTATTTAAAAAGTTAAGATAAAAAGAATCCTGGTAAGTAGTTTACTATTTGCATAAATCATCGATGAATTTCATTTGACTCCATTGTTTAATCTAGCCCTTGTAGTAGTATATCGAATGTATAATTAATACTCCAATTTAACATAAAGGATACCCAACATACAAAGAAAAGGTGAAGAAGCGGCCAGGTGGCAGAGCCGAAGTCATCTACAACTACGTGCAGCGGCCCTTCATCCACATGTCGTGGGAGAAAGAGGAAGCCAAGAGCCGCCATGTCGATTTTCAGTGTGTGAAGTCCAAGAGCGTCACCAACCTAGCGGAAGCGACTGCGGATCCAGCCTTGGAGCTGGACGCCAGGGGGAACCCGATAGCAGCCCCCATCGCCGACCTCCCCTCGCTCCTGCCCCTCGCCATTGAGATACCCGCTCTGCGGGCGGAGCACATTGAAAATGCCGACAACATTGAGAACGAAGAGGGCGCCGTTGGGGGACCTCCCGAACTGGAAGTCGGACACGTCCATCACGACGAAGCTAATTAGGTAGTACAAGTAGGAAATCGGTAGTTCGCATTCTAGGTTTTGTACCTTTGTACTTGAAATATATTATTTATTACGTTGTATATACTCTTAACGTGGCATCCTTGGTTTGTGTATCGACAGCACAATTTATTTTATCGGAAGCGGTAAGGCGGTACGCCGGTACTCGAAAAGTGCAGGAAGAAGATTGTGTCAACGACGATTATAATTAGGAAATTAGTGAATGCTGACTTAGAATTTCTTGCCGAAAACTCAAAGACTTATTTGAAGGCTTTAAAACCAAAGAAACTCATATAAACATCGATGTAAATGAAGCGGTTTTATTTATGTATTTGCAATTTTGGAGCTGTTTAGTTTCTAGCCACTTCAATAATTTTGTAGTTAAATATTACGTTTCAATCCTTTGGAATATAAGATTAGTAAAATAACCAAATTAAACAAAAGTAGGTAGTTATGTATGGAACCAGTCTACAGTACGTAACATAGCATGTTTGCTTTTTCTTTTATATAAGAAATAATTTGAGAGTTTAATTAAAATACGAAGTTAGTAAATTGCTCTTCTACCAAAGAAAATTCAGCACTTTTGATTACTCTTATTTCAGATTTATTCATGACATTACTGAAATGTCTGCAAAAGATTGACTTTTAACTTCAATTTTTGCAAAAGGAACTGCTGTCCGCATTCTTAACAGTTTTTTTGTATGCATCCAATCTGTTTCAGTATCTACAGGTAGTTTTCACTGACCGTTTTACTGAGGCACAATCCCCGAACACCAGCTGAATAATAGAATGTCACAAAGAAATTTTAGAGATTGCTGTAACACAAAAAATCCTTGAAACCTATTGAGGCTTGATTTTCATGGTGGTAACTCTGCGTCATAATCATAATAATTTATTATAGTGTTTTATTTGCACTAATTCTAAGTACTGTTTATTTTTAACTTGACATCAAATTGGCTGAAAACGTTCATTGTTAACATATTACAAAACGTATCGTAAATTGGAATGAATAGAATCACTTTTTAACTTCGAGAAGATGTAATTTTTTTTTTACAAAACACGTATCTTTGTACCACGTAAGTTTAAGGGCTATATACAGTCGTGGCGAAAAAAAAACGGACAGTTTTTTTGATATAATTCTCAAAATGCATCAACATGAGCAATTATTCTCGCTTTATCTGTATTTCCAATATATGCCGGAATTTTTCAGAATTGAATAATGACTTTTGATGATATTTATTAATTAGAATTGTCAGTGTTGGCAATTGTTTTCGCATTTTGAGAGTTAAGTCAAAAAAAGTGTTTTTTTTAATCGAATCAATTGAAGCTTTTGAAAAAGTACTAAACCCAAAAACCGTACACAAAACTAGAATAAAACATTTTAATGTGTATTAAAATATAATTGAAGAAAGCATTAACAAAAATATAATAAAAATTATACAAAAATTTCTAAAAATTATTAAAATCAGTATAAGACTTCAGATAACCTCTGAGGTAGTTTTCAAGAAGGGCCAGTCCTCCGACAATCTCAGCAAAATTACCCACACCCTGGTCTTCTACTGGAGGAAAAGTGTAGATATAACCTAAAAGTCTCTTGTAAACTCGTTCCTTAAAAAATCCCTTCAAACGTTTCATTGTCCATTTGGTTTGTAATCTGACAAATAAAAAACTGATTGGTGTTACTCTCACCGGATTTAGTTGTTTTCAAAGCAAAACCTACCAACCAATGGCTGAAATGACTTCATCCGGTGCCTCATCAGATGATTCTCCATGAAATTCGAGATCAACGTCCTTTGACCCTTTCGAGCTCTCATCGATTCCTACACTTTGTTCTGCAGTAACTTGAACTTCTGCTTTTAACTTCTGCTTTTTTGTAGGTTTATCCCCTTATCTCAGTTCGCGTAGTAGGTCTATAATGGAGTGTGTTGACATGTTTAATACCCGACTTCTCTCTAAAGGTATGATTCCGTGTTTACAAAACCAAAATTTGATATTATTAGCCTGGTTTTCTTTAGATAATTTACTTAGGAACCTGGAAAAAACATCTTTTGCAATGGATGTTTCTTTCATACGTGTCCTTGTTTCCAGTGCATACAAATTTTTCCCCAGGCTGCTTTTAGTGGTCTGAAAATTGCGATATCAAAAGGCTGCTTGGGTTGTGTTGAATTACTGGGTAAAAAGACAAATTGATTGTTATTGTCTCTGGGAACTTATGAAATTATCATCTATTAAAATTGTTTGACGGTTTTTAAGGTGAGTTACAGCAACAGATTTTACCCAGTCGGTGAAAGTAAAAGTACCAAACCAGCCGCTGGCTGTGCAGTTGAATCCACCATCTCCTGAGGCAGCAAACATGATAGACATGCAACTTTAGTTTGATTTATTAGCCTTTCAGTATATTTGTTTGGTCGAAATTTACTATATTTCCTGGTGGAATTCTTCTGAGGGTCTCTTTTAAATTATCATTAGTGATTAATAATTCATGTTCTGGCAGATATTCGCTAAATTTCTTCGCAGTGGTCGTTTGCCTGTCCAAATACGACTTCACAATCAGTATTGATAAAGATCAAGAGCGAAGAAACATTGAACATATAGGAAATATTATAACAAAGGAAGCACAAATCATAGCATACACAGACGATTTGGTTATAAATAAATATAAATTTGAGGAAGTAGAAATCTTTAAATACTTAGGAGTACAAATTAACAATAACAATGATAAACAAGAAGATATTAAACATAAAGAAACTTAATAAACAGTAATTAGCATTTAGTAATTAACAAATCTAATTACAAAAGTAAAGTTACGTATGTGTTGCGGCACGTTCACAATGAGCATTTTCAGCCAACTTAATTATCGAATTTAAAAAACAACCATTATAAAAGCCATATTGAATCTCAAGAATAGAAAGAGTACAGTGCAAAAGGATTATTTTCTATCCACAGCTGATTATTGGTTACGTTGAGTCAGTACTTCAATGGCCTGCGGACTGTCAGAAAGAAACATTTTATATTTTCACTGTTACCTTGGTGAAATGTTTAATCTTGCTTAATAGCTTTTCAGATTGAATTGTTAAATCTTTCCACTACAAGTAAATGTTACCAAGTGTCTCATGGTTTTTAATTATTATATATATTATAATTACATCTAGTATGCTTTGAATTTCCCATAATGCAATCCAAAACTTTACTTAAAATTGGCAAGAGTGTAAGTCTATCTCAAATTCGAGGTTAGCAGGTTAGGTTTTGTGTCAGTTTTGACACAGACTGACGCAAAACCTAACCTGCTAACCTTGAATTTGTCATAGACATACAGTCTTACCAATTTTAAGAAAAGTTTTGGATTGCATTATGGGAAATTCCAAGCATACTAGATGTAATTCATTTTAAGACGCCCGGTATAATTTAGATTAAATGTAGTAGACTGTAACATGCATAAAGATGTATAGCTAGGTGACAACAATATATTATGATCAGCAACTGTAGATGGAAATGGAAAAGCAAAATATTGTTTTTTCCTACCTTACACGTGAGGGTTTTCTTTCTAACTTAATAAAATACCGCTTTGCTCGATGTTGTTCGTTTGAACAATTTTTGTATTATTTTTTACTTGCCTTTTACCCATACAACCGTATGGACTAGTATTATAATCATGTCCAAATTCATATGCGTTTTGAGATGTCAACATTTTAAAAATTGCGTTCTAATTTATTCCTAGAACTATTATGTTTTAAATACACAAAAGGGGATGTGGTCAAATGCAAATTTCAATATGTAAAAGAAATGCTGCAATGGTAGTTAAAAGTGGCTAATTAATTACAACTTAAATTGTAGGCAAAGATGTACAGTAAACGTTTTTTTCTTCAGATATTGAAATCACAAGCTGCTGATTTTGTTACAAATTATTAATTTTATCGAGCATCTTTGCTACATTATAAAGCTTTGAACATTTGCCATTTTGAAAATAGCAAAAATATGGATTAATACGTGTGTTTTTTTAAAAACTCAATTGCAGCAGGCCCTGGATAGCTTGCATCAGTTGGCAATACTGAAATGTATTGGTGACACTGTAAGTCTATGTCAAATTCGAGGTTTTGTGTCAAGTCTGTGTCAAAACTGACGGAAAACCTAACGTGCTAACCTCAAATTTGACATAGACTTACAGTGTCACCAACAATACATTTCGGTATTGCCAACTGATTAAGGCTATCCAGGGCCTGCTGCAATTGATTTTTTAAAAATCACTTGGTATTTGTCATACTTCCTAAATTTTATAATACAGATTTCGGGCTATTTGAAATATATTGTGCTTTTGAATGACAATTTTTATTGAACGAGAACGAGAAAGTTTTTGTTTTGCTCACTCATGTCGGTTGCTATGACAACGTAGGCGAAAGCAGTGAGGTAAAGTCGACACATTACCCTTTTTCTGTGACGTCAGAAATAACAAAACATATCGTTTAAAACGTATGTCTTATATTGCATTGAAATTCAAAAAGATCATTTAGGTCGCGGGTAGTCGACTTTCGAAAGAATTTGACATATACCTAACCTTCAATCTAAGGGATGCTCTAAATAGCACATTATTCGAACCAAGACATTCTTGACCTATGTAATCCGACGCTTAAAATAAGATTTTAGGCTTGCTCGCTTGCTTGTTATTTTACTGTCATTATGGACAAATGTCATACTTAGAGCGGACCTGACCAAAAACTGCAGATTTTTTGTTTCGTCCAGTTCCTTCTAGTTAAAAAAAGAGAGAAAATTGTTATGTCACAGCAAATGAGTAATGTGTAGACCTTAATAACTGTTTCCCCTCTCATTTTCATTACTCCTAAAATATTATGTCAAATTCGAGATTTGCAGGTTAAGATTTGCGTCAGTCTCTGTCAAATAACAAACAAAACCTAACCTACCAACCTCGAATTTGACATAGACAGACAATACACTTCAGTATTAACGTATTAACACGAACAAATTTTATTTCGAACCTAAATTTGTTTTTTGATATAAATCACGCAATTTATAGAATTTTAATATTTATACAGCACTTGTGAGAAACTAACTCACTCGTTTGTTTGTCTTTTTACACTCAGCTTCGCCTCGTGTGTAAAATCAATAAATGCATGAGTGAAAATCTTAGTTTCTCCATTCGTCCAGTAATATACTATTCATAACACATCAAGAACATTCTTAATAACAAAAACAAATCCAGTAAGAAAATAAACTAAAGAATTGACATAAAAAACTATTTAAAAAATGGTCACTCTAAGCTAAGACATTCGATAAAACTAACATCATTTGACGATTTTAATTGAATATATCCCCAAATTGAAGCTTCTCTCTTTTTTTAATTGTTAGGGGCTTCTAATTTCTTCAGAATTTGATTTTTCTTTGCCAAGGAAATATCTCCAGCATCAGGAAAAATAAAAGTTTTAAAAGTGAACAGAAGTTGCAACAAATTTCTTTATTTATTTCTCATGTTCAGGCATAAAGCTATTTTTTTTCGCTTGCTAAATGACATCGCCCGCTGACATCGTTTAATAAAAACCATACCTAGTTACAAAGGTACTATTCAGCTAAAATAATTATAAGAATTGTCCTGTTTTCATTTCACAACGTTTTATATAATCTGAATCTGCCTGCGTAGAATTTCCATCGTACATCAGGCGTAACCAGCGTCATTGGCCCTTGTCGTGTTATAGCCCTCGGTGCTCTGCACCTCATACTATAACTTTTACACCACGGGCCAAAAATGCCTGTTTTACGTCCGTGATACATAAATAACTAATATCACCTTTGGTTGTTTTTAGACCAGTCAATAATTTTGTTTCAGCTTCACTATCAGTCATATTGCTATCGGTCTTATTAATTTGGTTTGTTGTGTCCTGTCCTGTCCCATCTGTGCAATCTTGCTTGTCTTCTAGTTCTGGTTTTTCATGTTTTCTAAATCTGAAAATTACTCTATTTTCTGTTCTTAATTTTTTTTGCTTCGTCTTCTTTTGCCCCATAGATATTAGAGTCGACTTTAGCCATGTTATCTGTCTAGTCATTCGTAGAAATACTCTTAGCTGCGACCACTTTCAATTTCTTTTGTTTTTTTTAATCTCCAAATCTTTTCCTCTCAAACACACTTTTTAATGGTGAAACTAAACTCCATTTTTTTTCTATAATAATTTTCAAGGTCAACTTTCTAGGGGATAAGTTGCATTCCTGCAGGGTCCCTAGTTTTAATAATGTTGGTACATAGATTTTTAGTTCTTTTTTTCCACTAAAAAGATGATTTGTCATTTTGACAGATATGTCATAATAGTGGGTAAAACGAACAGCATAGTAAAATATTGCAAATTTATTAATTATTAAACTTACAATATTTGAAAATAAACATAATGAACGTTTGACTCCATGTAAAAAAATGAAATTTGTCAAGAGTTCAAATTAAGTAACTTTGACATTCAAAATTGACACATAACCATAATTTTGAAAAAGTTCTACCAACACGAGGTATAAACATTTCGTAGCGATTCAATCACATATCTACCAACATTGTAACACTTTGACAGTTATTATAGAAAAAAACGTACTTTATTTGCTCTTCGGCTACGTTTGCAGGAATTTTTTCCTTAGTCACTTTTTCTCTTTTAGGCATTGTGCCTGTTGCTTGGAAGTCTGCCTTTTTAATGCCTATGAACTGTATATCATTTAACGCTGTATTATGGTTCTTCCATTGCCGAAGAGTTTTCCTTTTATTGGTCTAAAGTACAACACATTTAAAGGTTATGTTGTGTGCTTACTATGTGCGTGAAGTCCCGAATTTAATATTATTCTTCTGGCATTCAATCATTACGTCTCTATCTCAAAAATCCTTTTATCGCTACAAAAATGTCGGCCTAGATGGGCGATAGTACAGTAACTTTTATGAAACATTTTTTACGTTGAATGTTTGTTCATAAACGTGACATTAATTATGGATGTAACTGTACATCGGCGTTGGGTTTGTGTAAGACGAATGATGTTTTAATGTAGTGACCTCATATTAACCCTGCATTTTGAACTATACAAGTTTGAAGTTTCAATTATTTTTTGTATTGTAGACTGTTTCTGAGAACAAACTATCGGTGTATGAAATTTTGATTAAGTAGCTTGCTGTACTTATTTTTATAGCTAGTATTTATTTGGTACGCATCGCTTGCAATCACTAGTTGGCATTGTGTATTAATAGAAAGTCTGAAGCAATTTTTTTTTAGTACAAAAAGTGACTACGATTTCATAGAAAGTCAGTATTGATGTTATTAACCATACCTGCCTAGTGAAACTAATAATTGGTGATATAAGCTATATGTTTATAAATGCTAAATTGTTATATTCCTGTGATGTTTTGTATTGGATATTTATGTATGTGCACTGCTGTAAATGTAACCATCCATTTATAAGCACTCGAAGTTTACCATCGTACTAGAAGACGGATAGTAATGTTTATTTTAACTCGGTTGTCATTTTTGAAGAGCCATTTTGTATACTTGTAATATGTTAAGTTGGCTATTGACGACTGTTCAAGTTTGTCACAATATCACTCTATTGTATATAAATTATTTAAATAGTGAAAATTGTAGGTTTTTCTATTTTTATATTTAAAACAAATGCAATTACAATAAATTATTCTTCTTCCTGTGACGATGGTGAAGTTGTTACTGTAACACTGTTCGCAGTTATTCCGATAATGTTAAAAATCTGTCGCGTTGATGACCTAGTTGTCCAAAAACATTTCACAGGGTATGTGTCAAGTCCTTAGAGGGAGGCTGTGTGTGTATGTTCAGTCCTTGCCTTGCCACATTATAGCGAGGCGAGTGAATGCCTCTGGTTGGACGTCGGCATCGAAAATGATTCCCTCAATTGGACGGGATAGTTTTCGGAGAATCGGATAATTTGTACATTTGTAGAAATAGGTTGTTATGTGAGACTCAATCGCTTGGTTTGATGAGTGACTCACTAAAGCTGTGTTCATGCTTCCTTATTCGTCCCTTTTATTATTTAGCCTGTGCGTCGTCGCACTATATTATACTGCTTCTATTGGTTGTGGTTTTTGCTCATGGCACTTAAGTGTACATTCCTTACGTCTAATTACTAAGAAAATGACTGTTGCCTATACATATGATATTCCCTTGAGACTGAAATGTTCAACGTTTTAATTGAATATTATTTTGCTTGATCCATTTCTAATAAACAGCGATCGCTAGTACGTAACAATTCGACTATGTAATTCGCCTCCTCTTTGTTTATGATGTATAGATATGTAGGACAAAGACAGACTTCTCTGACTTCATGGACTGTGTAGCTTGTAATGCGTGACGTGACTTTTATTTCTGACTTATTTTCTTCTATGTTGATGTGTATTTTTCTGTGGTCATATTTTAGTATGTAATAGTATAATCTCACACTACCGTTTATGAATATGGCTACTATATTAAGGACATAGCAAACATATGCTTTGGGCCAAATTAGCTTTGTTATATACCGTTATTACCTTTTGTAATTTTGAAAATGTAATGTAAGAATTTTATACCTATTGATATTTATTATGCAAATAAATGGCATCTAAATGTATGTATTGTTGTTTACATTTCCAGACAATCATACGTCTCCAACAGGGGCATCGGTTTCACGTATTAAAGCGTGAGAATCAAACTTACATTTTTTGTCTAGAACTAGAGTCTACCCGGAGTCACATCTATATCTAAAGAAAGTATATGAAGCTCCTTCAGGAAATCAGAGACTATAAGCATAAAGGTGGGTAGGTACAAAATAATTTTTTCGACGACTGACATCGAAAGTAGATTTTTCTCTCTGTCATTTGACAACGGAAAGTTGACATTCGCCGCTGAATGTGCGTTTTCATCACATTGCCGCTCGCCAAGCGTTTTGAATTTCCAAGTGAACAAAATACAATGAAATCTCCCATAAGCGGACACGCACGGTGCCAAAATTTTTGTCCGGTTATTAGAGGCGTCCGCTTAAGGGAAAAATCCATTTTTATGTTTAAAAAAGTCGTATTATGCCAAGGTATACGCGCTAACAATTAATGAATAATAAAATAATTGAAACAAAGTTATGTAATAGTTGTTACAAAATCTAAAATACTCGTTTGACATAAGGGTTTTTTCTGACTGTTTATTATACTTTCCGCATGTATTTCTAAATATTTTGACAGTTTGAATACTTTCAAGTCATTACTTTCTTTAGCAAAGCATTTAAAATTATTCACTGTTAATACTTCCGTGTAGGTCTTGATTACATTCTCACAAATTTCTAAGTCGCCATCGTTTTCTAATTCTGCCAACTGCATATCAACGGCAGCTGATTCACCTGAAATTTCGGTTACATCATCTTCCAGGATTATTTCTTTGTCAGTGTTTATAAATTTGTCAGGGTCGACGTCTTCGATTTCTGGGATATTCTATGCAGTTCAGCCATTACTGTAAGGATAAATCGTCCTCTGGTTCGAATTGATTACAGTGGCGTAACTTGATACCCACAGGCTCCGCAGTCGCGGGACGGCCCGGGGCCTAGTTTTCTTGTTCTTTCATTCCATAAAAGCAAGCAGGAAAAATTTTTACTATTTTTATTTTTATCATAATGGGCTGCCCAGGCAAAGTAGTTTTGAATTGCAGGCGACATGGACTGTTTTGTAATATCGTGCATAGGGTAATGAAAGTGTCGAATTTCCTGCGGTCATAAATTGTATGTAATACAGCAGTGGCGACAAAATAACTTAAATTTTAAACAACTATTGGAGCAGGTTCACTGATTGCACATATTGTAATGGTTCACTGCCCATAGAAATTCTGATTGCGTAATTAACTAAATGAATAAGGTCAACATGAGCACAAAATTAAATATTTTATCTATTGCAAAATAATCAATACTTTACATTAATAAGTGCACTTGATGTGAGCAGCAGTAACTAATAATTTGAGGGATAGGAGTTAGCATGAAATAAGGCAGGTTTTACAAGGGTTGCATTCATAGTTTCAGATATGATAAATGTTCGGAAGGGCTAATGCAATTTAATTTGTAACTGACGGAATTGAGTTTATTAATGTCAGACAATATGAATAGAATAATACAGAATGATTTGTTAAATACAGAAAGAATATGAGCGTTATGTAGTAAAACTGTATAAGCCAGCAAAAAGAGATTACCTGACAGGTAAACGAAACCATGCTAGCAAAATAATGATTGCAAAGAACAATGAAAATGGAACGCAACCGATCGACAGACAATTAGTGAGACGTTAAAAGAACTCGATGAGTGTCAGTACATTATAAACAAAAGTTATTTTAAAAGCAGAGCAAGTGTTCTAACAATTATTTCAAGGAAAAGACAATAGTAGTGGTTAGGTAAAGACGTGACATCAAAACTGTAGTCCATAAGGTTTAAAACCTAGTTGCTAGGTAACCAAACTGTCGTCTATTGATAATAACTAAACAAGCTTAAAAATTGTGTGTTGGGGGCACATAGAGCTCCCCAATAATCATGTAAAATCAGAAAACAAAAAGTTCTTAGTGACTTCAATTGTGTGTATAGTTATTCACAAGTGTCCTGTGCATCTCTGGGTGTAATTTGCCAGTTGTTAAGAGGTCCAGGTGGAGCAGATAAGCCAGCAGGATAAATCGTCCCAAGTACGAGTGACTTCAAGGGGCCAATTCCTTATGTGAGTAGCTTCGCCCAGCGAGAATAGCGCCTGTTACGAGTAGGGAGGACATTCAGGAACCAGTTTAAGCAGAAATTTCAACCAACCAGCCATTCCCAAGTCCAGAATTTCCGTGGCGTCACTTAGGGAGCGTATCAGCGTCCAAGAGGTCTCCAAATAAGGTAGATTTTCACAGGGAAAGCGTTGGCGTAGGTCCATAATTTTTGGACTGCTGCAAGTTCAGACCGTCTACGAGGTGGAGAGTCATATCCCAGTTATCCAGAGTCCCTTAAAAATGCGAAATGACGCCGCATTTTGCAGTTTTATGCCGGATATCAAACAAATACCTGTCGCGCGTCTATTGTTACGTTACAGGTTACAGCTAGAAACAAAACGAACTTAGTAGTTGCTTCGTCACAGAATTAATGCTTACCTGGTGCGTCTTTGCCATTTTGGTGGTTTTAGAATTCAAATTACGCTGTTTTGTGCGCCACAGATCATCTTGTTGTTGAATCAAATGTATAGGGTAGCTAAATGTCAGATGAAGGTAAGCATTTGCCCGAAAGATTTGCGAATATTTGTCATACAAGTTATTTGTAATACAGTGAGCGCCAAAACGCATTGGCCAGTTTCAATTTGTAATAACAATTTATTTGCTTAAATTACACAGTTAATCAAAACTATTTCTTAAAGACTAAGAATGGGAGATTCACTTATGAAAAATGCTGTCGGTTAAATGACTCTCCTCTTGTTGAATGCACTCTTTTAAACGGCCGGCGGCCGAAATCTCTCAACACACGTTGCCGCATATCCTGCAATATAGCTTCAATATTTTCTCGAATAAACATTTTAAGCTTTTCCAGATTTCTTATCTTTCTTGTAAATACTCTGCTCTTCAAGTAATCCCAAAGAAAAAAGTTAGGAGCGGTTATAGCTTGCGATCTCGAGGGCCAAGGAAGGTCACCATAGCAAGAAATCAGTTTATTTGGAAACGATTGTCGTAGGAGATCCGCATTAATTCTTGCGGTGTAATTGGTAGCACCGTCCTGTTGAAACCAATATTCATTTACTATCTCCTCCTCTATTTGCGATAAAAAGATCTTTGAAGCATGTAATGTCTTTGAGATGTAACCATTACCGTTTCACCAATTTCCTCGAAAAAATAAGCCGCGACAATAATCTTTGACGATGAAACAGCACACCAAACTGTCACTTTCGAATGATGTCAAACATTGAAACAAGACTCCCAAGTTTCCTATTTATGAAGAAATTATCATTTATTCCATAGGTGAAGTGTATGGATTTTTATTAGGTATTGAAACTGATCAATGCTTTTTGGCGCTCACTGTACAAAGTTTTTCCTAAATTTTATGAATCCACGACCCTGAAACGAAGATTTTATCATGTTCTATCGAGCTAGTTCCGAATTTATTGCGCATAGATGAGATAAGAAAAGGGCAATAAACCATTTATTTGTGGTAATTTTGGTACACTCTTTTAATTTGCCTTGAGTGTGGCAGGTTTGCAATTGAATCTTAATAATTAGAAAGTGATCATTTTCCTTGCCAGTATTTATTTTTAAAACCCCTATATTTGTTTATTATAAGGGCAGGGTCATTACAATATCACATATGTATTCACTGTTTTGGGCTCATCGCTGGTACAGTGGCCAATTGCAACTTGTTGCACTATTATAGTATTTTTCGCTACAATCATTTTTCCGCTAGAATTTGTTCAATTTAAGACACTTCTGCGACCCTACACAGTAGCAGATTTTATTAAAAAAAGAATGATCGAAATCGGCCTGATGTAAGACTCATACTAGGTGCCGACAGAAAAAGCTACAAGACGATGTGACAATGTAGCTGCGAGTACAGAACTGTATTCGACGTTCATATGTTACTACGCATAACAATATGCATTATCGCGCGCTGCAAGAAAAACAACGTTTGCTGGATTAAATTATGATTGAAGTCTTCAAAATTATCTACAAAATAGGTAAAAATACCTTAATGTTGCTAATAATACTGAAACACTTAGCAATGCGAATCATTTGAATTTGGAAATCAAGAAAAACATCGCAGCCAGTGAGATGCAAACTCGCGTTTACCGATGAATAAATGGTGCAGTGGGGTTCCAATTTTAAGTGAAATGCGATGCCCATATAATGGCGACGGAGAGACGCAGGTACACCACATAGATACGGATTTGTAATAGGTTCTACTGACTACACAATACTCGTAAGGACAATTCTTCGAAATTAGTACGTTCCTGTATTTTCCGCGTAAGTCAAGCCCAAATTCATGGTTTAGTGTTGAAGCCTCAAACCTTCACTCCATACGAACCTTCTTTCCGCTTAGTTACACATTAACGCTTTGCAGTTTATTTATGTTCGCTGAAATTCAATTCTAAATTGAGCTTTGTTTTTGCTGTCCGGGTGATGGCATCCTGCTTTTATCGCGGTTTTAATGAGTTTCTGGTTCCAGTAAGGCGACTGCATGACTTACATGTGGTTACCAGGTGTAAGCGAAATTATGTTTCTTCATGGTGAAATTTTCCGCGCGGCTGATGAGTGGAACAAGGAACGAGTTAAATCACGCATGCGTGGTTTTAGGATCGTAGCTTTAAGGGACATTTCTGCGCCCGCCCTGGTGTAGTCAACAAGTTATTCGAATTTGCATCCCCCGCAGCCCAACCGCTGTTGGGGGAGCGTGTTAAGTTTTACGTGTGAATGCTGGGACGCGCTGTGAAGTTTTTCGTTGCAAATAACTGTGTGCTTCTCATCGGCTTTTGTGCCTATGGATCTGTGTGCTTTTCATCGATTGTTGGTGCCGTCTGAGGAAGCCAATGCACATGTTAGGGCAGTTGGTCGTGGAACTTTCGTTGGGCATCTATGGGTGCCGTTGTAAGCTCTGAATTATCGCTTATCGTGAAGTGGCAGCTTCAAATTACGTCATTGGACGGATTATTGTCGTGGGACGGGTTATTGTCGTGGGAATTTCAGTGTTAGGCTTATTTGTGCATATCGAAGTTCCGTCCTTCCAGTTTCGAGATCTGCCTTACCGCCACGGACTTCGAATTTACTCCGTTGGGGGATGTTAGGACCAGACCGCTTCAACCCGCAACTTCCCGTTGCGTTGTGCATTTTTTTTCAGGCAGCTGGGGCAGTTTGTTTGGGGAACGACCACCTACAGCTCTGCCAGACGTCGAACGCAGTCAACTAACTTCCTTCAGGTACCATGTTTGTGTATTAGATTTATTGTGCATAGTGTACAGTGAACATAGCGTCCCGCCGAAAGTGTTGAACAATCTTGCGTAATGTTTCATTTATTGTTAGAACTATGGTAGTTGCTAATTTGCCAAATTTAATGAATTTCCATCATATTTTCTTGTTACTGCTTAACTTAACGATGTGGTGGTTTCATTTGTGAGCCGCATTATGTACTTACTGTCAAGTATCCTTGTTATAGAGCTAATATTCTGGACTATTTAATGTGTAATAACGTTTGTGAGTCATGCCGTTTAGTTGTAGTCAAATTTACGGCTTTTAACCAGTTTAAGACGTTACACAATTTAACCTAACCCTCACTAACTCATGTCAGTGTCATTACTTTTACTCTAAACCCTTGTTCATTGTCATTTACTTATTTTATTATCTTAATAGAGTTTATTGTTAAGTACATATGTTTTTATTTGTTGTTTACTATATTTTCCTGCGTTTTGTGTGTACTTTTCTGTTGTAAAAGGAGTTTAGCAGCTGCGCCAATGAGTTTCCCGCAAGGTAAGTAGAAAGGTGAAACACTTATATTCACATTCAGAGTGCGTTCACCTGTGTTGCTGATTTTGTTTTCCCGATCTAGTCCGAATGTGGTAGCGCTTTATCATTTAACATCTGTACTCTGTTTACCAGATCACCGCTGGAATCTAAGGTAGTAAAGAACCCCCCCCCCCCCTCTCTACTCCAGTTTAGCCGTAAACCTTTTGTTACAGTAATTTTCCAGATTTTGTAGTTTTACTGACGGTTTTGTCGTAAAGTCGCAGTCATGCTGTAACATACTGTGTACTTTTTAAATAAGAATAGTGTTTTATAATTTTGTTTTGTGTTCTTATTTTATTTGTGTTGTATTATTTTAACATTTAGTTGTTTATTTTTAAAACTTGAATTAAAAATGTAGATATTTTTGAATATCCGGAGATAAATGTAAAAGTAATACAGCAACATTAGCATTTTTGTCACATGTACCTATTGTTAGTGTAGTGAGGGCAGCAAAAATGTTGGCTTGCCTACAATAAAAGTTTACCTTGTTACGGCCCTGAAGCTCCTTCACATTTTCTAAATCTAAACGTCCTTTATCTGAAAAGAAGGATTTTTAAAAGCCTTGATGAATGATTCTGACGAAGATGAACGTGATATAAGACTTGAAGATGCATTTAGTGACATTTCTGATGCAGAAGGCAATGTGGAAGAACACGAAAGAAATAATCTGATGACAAATTAGAAAACGAGCAAGTGGTTTAATCTGATTTTGATAACGATCCTGAAGTGATAATGATTAGGAAAGTGGTAAACGTGTAAGGAACTACATATTTCCTAAAAAGGTAGGAAGAACATTTCTGAATTTATTCGTGAACCCGCGGCCCTAACCAACCAAAGCAAATGCGCTATTTTTAATGGTTGATTATTTTAATTTATTTATATCGAAGGAAATAATAGATATAATATACATTTTTTGCAATATTTTTGACTTTCAAAACTGTTGTTCTACCAAATTTTGTCAAATTACAATATCCAATTACTCTCCCCTTATAATAACTGCAGAGAGCGAGGGTTCATTTAAATATTCGAGTAAACACAAAGAAAGAACTGTGAAACAATTGTCTATTATTCTTTTATCACAAATTCGTTTAAACTCCTCACCACAAAATATTTAACAACTGCTAAATACGTATTTTGACAGCCACGCTGTCATCATCAGTAGCTATGAAAAACTAACACAGCAAAAACGCAACGATATACTCGTGACCAAATCACAAATGGAAGTGGGCGATATCCGCGCATTTTACATCTATTTATACTGTCTGACCCGGAGGGCGTGGCGTGGCCGAGGGCCATGAACATGGCCGTCGGTCAATGTAACTTCAACAAATTATATAAGATGGAGGATCCTTTGTTGAAGTTACGTTGACCGTCGGCCATGTTCATCGGCCTTTGGCCACGCCACGCCCTCCGGGTCAGACAGTATAAATAGATGTAAAATGCGCTGACATCGCCCAGTACCATTTGTGATTTGGTCACGAGTATATCGTTGCCTTTTTGCTGTGTTAGTTTTTTGTAGCTACTGATGATGACAGCGTGGCTGTCAAAATACGTATTTAGCAGTTGTTAAATATTTTGTGATAATTTCAAAGCACAGGCTTCAGCAGTGTTTTATTTTATATTATTCTTTTGTGCATACATAATATGTTTCTTAACTAGAAAATGATTTGTACAATTTATGGAAATATAATACAGTCTTCCGGGGTTGTGGATAGGGCACCTGTCTTACAGCTCTGTGTGGTTGCGTCAGGAAGTAATTTATCGATCGGCCCCAGGTCGGCGCCTTGTAGCGGCGAAGGCTGAAACTGGAGTAGTGATCTTCAACAAAGATGGCCGTTCGATTTCTGACTAATTCGGTGCTTTATTGGTAGTTTTAGCATTTAATTCGACTCCCAGAGGAAGTTTAGCCCGTTAAGCGAGTTTGGGTCAGTGACTCAGGTTGTAAGGAATTAATTTCGACGCCCGAGTTAACCTTCATAGCTATTTTCGACAAAGACTACGGCAAAGCAAATCTTTCGTTTATTTTAGCGACATGTCGGGGGGAGGGGGGTCTGGAGTTGGTTCCTGGGAGCCGGCGTTACAGGGAATGAATAAATACTCAAATCAGGAGTCACTACCGAGTGGCTGGCTGAGTGAAGGAGATTCCTTGGTTTTACGGAAAGCAAACAATAATAGAGCCAGAATACGGTCCGAATAGCCGGACACGTGAAAAAAAGGGCATCTCATTGACACCGATTCCGGGCCATGAGGGTTTTACAGGGAGCAAGCCAACGACAGATCACTATCGAGCGAACTTGGGTTTGGAGAGTCAAAAGGTATGTTCGTAGTTCAAAGTGAAAGTTGAAAAGTAAAAGTGTCTTTTAGCGGCGGTCTCGTAGCGTGGGTTTGCTCTCCAGGTGCTGGAGGCCTAAGGCCCCCTCGGGTCTTTTAGGTTGGGATGCCGAGCTGAAGAAGTTAAGCTTTCAGCGGCGAGACAACTCGCTTATATACTCTGCTATCTTCTGGAGCGCATAGGGTGAACTGCAATGTCGAGATAAAGACGCGGGCCTACGTGAGCTTCGGGATATTTATATTGGAATTTCTTGGTGAAATCGCAGGTCAAGGTAGGACACGTGCAGAATCGAGCCTTTTACCTGCTTTGGAATTGTATCATTGCCGATGATCCGGAAAGCGTCAAATGTGACGGGAGATTGGGTACGCGCAAAGTTTAAATGCATTTATTGTGTTTTTAATTAATATGCGCCGGGATAACATCACATAGATACGATTATAAACTATACAAATTGACGAGCAAAAAGGTTCATAGATTTTTATAGTGAGCAACAAGAGACAAATTTGAAGGCGTCTTGAATTGATGTAGATGAAACAGAAATTTATGCATTTTTAGGAATACTAATTTTGAATCAGCGGTTCAGGAAATCTTGGGAAAATCCAAAAAAACATATGGTCAACCAGCAATCAATCCTTGAACAGACCCATACATAAAATTATTATGAGCAAAAACATTTCTCAGATATTTTACGTTTTCTCAGTTTCGGAAATCAATATACAAGACCAGAAGGAAAAGAACAATATAAGCTAGCTCCACTTCGTGAGGTTGCAAACATATTTGTAAAAATTGTAGAGAATCGAATTCCGACACAGCTTGCAGAACTACCGATGAGCAGTTGGTCGGTTTTGGGGGTCGTTTAAACCGGTAATTATTAAATGAAACTAAAAGCGGCGTAGACGTTGGCCTCTTCGACTTTTCTCAATTTCATCAGTTGCTTGTTATAATACTTTTGTTATATGAATACTCAAGAATCCTAATTGGAAAATTAATTCTTCAATAAAAAAATTGTTGATAATGTTTCTAATAGAACTCGGTTTATTGTTGTTAGCTAGTGTTAATTTATCGAAACGAATAACTCAAATTCGGAATGACAGAAAAGGGTATTTCAGGGCAACTTATAGTTTCATCGAATCTTCAGGAGCTTGCAAGAACATCTAAAGATGAGGCAGATGCCCAAAGCAGAAAACAGGGACGTTATCATCAGTGTCATGGAAGTGACCATAACTTTTTTTTAAATGTGACATGCAAGCAATGTGTATGTCCAAGACACAGCACCGCGATTGAAAAGAAGGTTTCTTGCCATGTTTGTCAAACAGATAAAGATGGAGAGTAATAATATAGGTAAAAAAACATCTTTTTAAATGTATAAAAAATAGGTTTTGCAGGTTTTAGAAATTTATGACTTTGCTGGATGACGTCGTGTATTTATTTTTAAATTAGATATTGCCCTAAAAACCTAAAAATCAGCATTTTCCAGCTGGGCCAGTTTTGCCAAAGTTTTAGTAGCCCACGTTCCACCATTATTTTGATACGGCGAGGGTTAAAAATTTTAGCCTATAGCTTGACTATTATTACTAATTTAGTGTACAACAGGCTAATTTAAATTCTAAATTTTTGTGTGGAGGCTTGCAATACTTTGAGCGGTAAGTATTTTGTCTGTCAAGTAAGTGCTAGAGTGTTAGGATGTGATTCAAGACACGAGAGACATTTAACACGCATTAAGTTTGGTCTTCCAACACGGAGAGAATGTGCAAGTTATGTTATATCTCATTGCCAACAAAGTGCTCGTTTTACATTCTAAATTGGAATTATAAAGTAATCAAGCTAAAGTGCACTCAGCTAGCTACAGTGGGACGAAGGCGTGGGTCTATTTTGAAAGCGTAGGTGTTTCTGTTAAGTCAGTTCATGAGGGACATACGGTAGGTAGGTAATAATTTTCTGGGCACCACTGTATTATAAATTATCGCGTCTCCTAACCCAGAAGGGATCTACCTCGACGTAGGGGTGTTGTTGAAATCGTTGCAGCTGCTATTTGCCAGTACCTATTCACGTTTAATTCGCCGATAAAATCGCCTGCACGCAGTTTTACAGAGTATAGGCAAACACATGGTACAAATAATAATGTAACAACACACAAGACTACAGGGAAATAAATATACTCAGGGGCAGCTGGAGCTAATTGCTATTCAATTTATTATTATCCCAGAAAATGGCCCTAACAGTGACGGCACTGTTACTAACTGTAAAACCTATTAGGCGGGTCTTTTATCCTCTTAAGTATAGAGAAATTGAACAACGTGATTCCCATGTTTTAACAGCTTCGTTTTCACAAAGGGATTTAAAGTGAGCTATCTATAAAGTCGCAATGGAAAGTAGACTAGCGACTAGCAGTATAAATTACAAATATCAAGTGAGAATGTTATTAGCAGAAGATGTGGTTCCACTTCTTGGATAATTGAAAATGATAAAAACGCGCGATAAGATTAAAAAATCCAGGTTAATACGCGACGCGCCCATTCCTAAAACTGAAATTTTGTGTTCAAAACCGGAATGATAGGTAACCTGGTGAAGCACTGCTATATAAAGAGTTACATATTTAACAGGCACAATACGGAATGCTGATGTCTGATAAGGAAACACACAAAGAAAGAAAAAATAGCAGACTATTTGAAAAAAAGAGGAAATTCTAACACTGGAATTAAATGATTAAAGGGTTTTTAAAAAGTTGGCAAACAAAGAACACCATCAACAGACGCAACTCATAAAGAAGGTGCAGACCCAGTAATAATAGAAGATGCGAGCAATTAAAATAATTGAAAAGATATGAAGAAGAAATACGAACTCCAAAAGAATTTGTAGAGAAAGAAGTTCAATGGGAAACCGACGACAAAAGAAATGAGCAAACTTAAGAGTAAAATTGAAAACCAGGAAAAAAGGTCAAGAGAAATGACATCGTTATCAAAGGAATGCCTTTGCTGTAGAAAAACTTCAAAGAAACAGTTAAAGGACTCATGGCAAAAGAAATTGAAGGCAACGTTGGTGTAGAGGAGACATACGCAACAGGAAAATATGACCGAAAACTGACGGTACTAAAATTAAACAGTTTCGAGCAACAACTGGTTTAAGCAAAAATATATAGACAGTGATCTGACGTTGAACTAACAAAAAATCTAAGGAGCAACACCTAAAATAGCAAAAGGGGAAAATGGCAAAGGTACCAAGGCAGGATTGCATATCGTAAATCAGAATTAAGTGGTGTTAAATATAAATGGAATGGCGAAGAGGATTGAGAATTTGGTTAATCTCTTCTCGAATATTCGACTAAAACATTGCTGGAGCCTGTGGTTTGAATATGACACAATTCGTTAAAAACTCCTAGCCATACAAATATTTAACAACCACTAAATATGTATTTTTCAACAGCTAAGCTTACATCTTCAGTAGCCTTTACCAACTCTTCACCATATCTTCGGCCAATTTTGTCAGGGTAGTCTCTTTCCAATGCTGCCGAAGATGACAACTTAGCTGTCAAAATATGTATTGAGTGGTTGTTAAATATTTTTGTGTTTAGGGGTTTTTAACTAACGTGTCAGGTTCAAACCACAGGCTCCAGCAGTGTTTTAGTTAGAATGGCGGTGTCTGGGATATGTATTTGTATCTCAGAGACAATACAAGTGCATAGCTGTTTGCTACCTAGCTTAAACTCATTATAGCAAACACAACCTGGGTGAATTCAGACGACTAGGGCGTCTCTTAACACATTCTGCAATGTCTGGAAGCAGAATTTATGCGCTTATCTTGCTTAAAAGTAATCGATTAAGCAGTCGAGCGTTTCGTTTAATCTACAGCTACTTACGGCTGTTTCAGAATACGCAAGTGGTGCTTCCAATAACTCTTTAAATAAATTTAACAAATTTTAGTTACAATGGCGGCATGTAGAATATGTATGTGTATATCGGAGACAATACAAGTGCATAGCTGTTTGCTACCTAGCTTTAAACTTCTTATAGCAAGCACAACCTGTGTGAATTCAGGCGACGAGAGTATCGCTTAACACATTCTTGAATGTTTGGAAGCAGAATTGGTGCGACTATCTTGTTCAAAAATGATCGATTGAGCAGGCAAACGTTTCGTTTAAGATCTGCTGTAGCCTAGGTATATTTCAGAATATGCATGCGGTGCTTCCAATAACTCTTCAAATGACACAATTCTTTAAGAATTCCTAACCTAACCATACAAATATTTAACAATGCTCAATACGTATTTCGATAGCTAAGCTGTCATTAGAATAGATTTGAAGAGAGATACTCCCCCGATAAAGTTGACCGAACACATGCTCTTCACCAAATCACCAATGACTTTCACTGCGAGTGCTTCGCAGGAAAAATCCGAGCCCTCCCGGGCTATTTTGAAAGTAACGTTTAGCCTATTATGAAGCTCCCGGAGCCGTTCAAAGGTGCTTCAGAGACACTCTAGCACTTGCACTGCACCTTTCACACCTGGGGTTACCTGCCTTTATTTGGCTGCGCGTGGTGGGCCACAAATGTAAACAAACCGGCCGGCCCTGCTATATTTAACATTTTAATTACAGAAGCTGCCGCTCTAAAGTACAGCGCCGAGTTGAAGGCACTTCTTGCGCTTGGATGCTAAATTGTTTGGCTACCTCCGAAGCCCTTGATTGCATCTAACTAACTCAAATACATTTCCATTATTTTTTAAATTGAAAATATGTTTTGATTTATAAATTTGACTTGTACATCATCACCAATATACATATTCTATCTAGAGCGTTCTGAATCTATTCGCTCGAGATAAATAACGAACTCTGGCTTACAGACTAACATCAGCAACGTAAATGCAAAAAGCTAAGTAGTAAATCAAAATTTCAAACCAGTAGCAAGCATTAGAATATCACTCCTGATTCCATTTCTTTTCAAAGGCTTGCGTGATTTCCAGAAAAGCTGCTGAACTATATTTTTTCTTTTCAAAGGTTCTACTTATTTATTCCACAGTTCGATGTCCCTGTTTAATGGTTACATCGCCTTTTTTTAAATTATAGCAAGACTGTCTAGATGTTTCAATGTCTTAAGAAACAACTTTTGGAAGATCTTAGACAATGTGGGAAGTAGGCTAATTGGTTGGTAATACTTGGGGGACCTTCTATTGTAAAGGAAGGTACTTACTTCTCAATAAGTATAGCATTGAACAGGTGAATAATTACTACTGATGCTTTCTCTGATAATTGTTTAATTTGTGTATGGATCTATATAAGTGGGCTTTTCTCTTCTTGTGAGATAGCAGAAGGAATTGGTTGAAAAGCGATAGCAAAAACTTCAGCTTTATCTTTATCAGTCCCTGCGAAAGTTGTGTTGTTCTTTCTAATAAGAACGGAAATAAGATTTTTTAGTTTTGCAGTAACTTTCCATAACGTGTACTCGGTTGGTAACAATGCTGTTAGATAATTCTGGACCTCTTGGTGAATTTTATTGATATCGTTAACTTTTTGGGATTTCGTACTGCTCTATTAAATCTAGTTCCATCCTAGGATGAACATTCATGTAGTTGCCATCCGGGTTCTCCCCAGTCTTCTTTTGTCGAGCAAGGCTCCCTTGACTACTTTAGAGCAGTCTTGGATTTTCTCAGCAGTGAGTTCCCAACCGACATACTTTATATGTTTGATAATATTCTCCACCGCTTCATCAGCATCTTCTTCTGAGTTGAGTGGTATTTATATTGATTCTTTCTTCTGAATATGTCCCAATTGGTTCTTTTGTTGGAGAAAAAAAATGTGTTCTGTTTGTGCGTTATATTTGAGTTTAATTACATTAGAGTAGGACAATGATTAGGGGAGATATGAAAACGTAGAAATTGATGACATCTGGCATTTTTAGATAATGTGGTCAATAGCTTGGCTTTCTAGTAGAAAAGAGCATTCTTGTTACCGTATTACCCCTGTCTGTTTCCAAATGGAAGCCCCCAACTTAGGTGTCTGGCGTCGTAGTTGCCACCAATCAAGAATCTATTTCCAAGAGTTCCAAATAAGTGGGTGATTTTATGGCAAATATAGTAAAGGCCTTGCCTCTGAGCCACCTACACTGCTAAAGAGCATTAACAGTAAATCAGAAACTGAAAATAACTATAAAATGGTGGATACAAATTAAGGATGTACTCGTAAAACCAAAAAGCTTTCTATTGAAAAGAGAAATAAAGCCCGTTTGCACTTATGTATATCAGTTCGAAAACAAAAACAGAGACCGCTATAAAGGTAGGAAGTGAAATGTCTTCTCTTCTTTATTCTATGCTTTGTCTTTATAGCATCGCGTTGTCATTGGAACCCTTTGTCCATCTTTCAAGTTGTTTACAGTTGTCGGTCATGAGACGCACTTTATTTATTGTTTTTTCTTATTCTTGAATTATATTTATATCAATGGAAATATGCTTAAACGCCCTTTAAAACGAGTGCAGTCTACTACGTCTTTAATTACATGAAATAACAATGCAATATCGCATTACATGTATGTACTGCCGTGTACATGCAAATAGAAACATTAATTGATTTACGATTAAACAAGCATGCCCCACTATCGAAAAATTACTTTACTATCTAGTTCATTATACAAAATACATAGTTGTTAAGATGCTGGATATTTTTTCTGATATATCCAAACATTTATTTCTTATCTTATCATTGATACCCATGCTCTGCTGTAAATCGCACTGCTACACTTGAAACAAAATTGTTAAACTTCTAAACAAGGTTTGTCACGGGTGAAATAGATTTTATTCGCAATCATATATGTAATGTTAACATTCCTGACCTCATTTGAGTGGGGGAAGTCGTACATTTCAGCCCGCTACTTCCCGCACTCACTTCCCGCTCAAGTGCGGGAAGTACATTCCCGACCGCTGAGTAGGTAGGGACACTGGGAATCTTGTTGATCTATTCTTGCGCGTCACAACCTGACGTATCATAATATAATAATTTTTCCAATTATTGTTGAGAATAGTGTTATTGCGAATAAAATAGTATACAAACCTCGACAGGAAGTTTCCTTAGTCTCGACAGTAATGAAACACTTCCCATCTCGGGCTGTATAATATACTATTACGACACCTATAGGCTGCACATGGTTGTTCAATGGAGTCGGGCGTGAGTCTTGAGGGTTGGCTTGAGGTTCAACGCGAAAGGAATTTGTAGTAAGGGGGGAATAGTGAAATAAAGCAGGTGCCATCTATTTATGTTGAAGCCTTTGGTCACAGTGTGAGGCATAAGAAGTAGGTCTGTTGTTTTACAAGCTTTTGAGATCCACCATTTGGCTTTCTGTCTTACAAAAGTTGTACACAGAAAATAAAAGATAACAATAACAAACATATATTGGAGTGAATATGGTTACATATGATACACATAACACACAGTCGTGAGTAAACTGATCGAAATACTAAATAAACCAATTCAGTAGCATTATAATGGGAGTGCATGCACCCTACCGCAAAGACATTCAAATCTAAGTATGAAGCAAGAATTGTAGATAGTTAGCGACTAGTACAGTAGGTGTTACCCTGTTACGGTTCGAATCGGCATTAGAATAGGCACGCTTTGGGGAACCAACGATGTAAGGAAAAGTCTCCGATCGGCGCACGGCTAGCTCTGCGTGAGGGGTAGGTTACCAAATCTCCACAGTTCGACCAAACAATACTGCCGATCCAAACGTGTCCAACATCTGTATTTACCTATACAAATTCAGGCAAACGCCATTACAACATCCAACTCACTGGTTCTTTTTCCCAGCACTTATAGTTGCTCTAAAGCGGTTCTTGGTAGAAGCAGGTGAAAGCTCATTATTTGACTTATTTTGCGATCACCTAAACACAAAGGTAACACATTACACTACATTAGTGTCTTTGGCTTGAATATTTCGCTTGAAGAGCGCCAGTGTAACTGAAAAAAGCATCGGAACACTTTTAACAGCGTTCCCAAACTTAGCACTTTACTCAAATCGAACGCATGCTAATTTTACAATTCGTTTATTAGGTAACAAATAAATAGGCCGTTGATACAAATACCTGATTTGTGACAAAGAGCCCTTTTTGATATCAATCCAGAGACAGCGGTGAATTCTCTTCGGATAATGTCAATGTTCATGCGATACACGAAAATGCGGAATGAAGCTGTGACTTTAATATTTCCAAGAACTGCGAAGTTGTAGCACGAAACTTTATAAAACAGCACTAGTATGGCAATGCAATCGGTATTCCATGATCTCATCGTCTGGGAACTCGGCCAAATACGTTACACAGGGAGATGGACTGCGTTCAATGGAAGGTAGAAGCTTGCACAAATCAGTTACCGGATCATTCAAACTTGGATCACTCCGAACGCCTACGCAATGCTGCCGCTGCTAGAAACGTACACACGAAGCACGCACAAAGGCGGCAACTAAAGATGCTCTGCTTAACGAGATTCGAAATTCGTCTTACACACGAAAAAACTTTAAACAAACGGTACGATAATGTGATAATCGGTAGGTTTTCGAAGAAGCGATAGCAATTAGCGGCATAGTATAAAATTTAAGGGGTGGGGCGGGGGGAGACACCTTCACATAACACGTCGTAACCATTTAAGCTCTGGACACGAAGTCATTTATCTGAATCTCCACAAGAAACAGCCTCTGCGAAATGACTCAGCTTCTGGAAGAAATTGTCTGGACTGTAGGCGCGTTATATAAACTTCTAATTCATACGACGAAAATGCTTCAGAAATCTTGCAAAATGATTACTTAAGACTAAAAGGATAAGGTCTCGAACGCAAAGCAAATTTAACAACTCTCCATTGAGCTACAAAAAAGACAATATGAGATTCCGACATGCGACGCAAACTTGTAAATTTCTTGAGTTTGGATAAGTAATGCTCACAAGCCAGATAGCAGTGGTGTAGTAAAGCGTGCGGATTTCAGCCTTTTTTGGAGTGCGATGTGTTAGCCGTGTGGAAGCGTGTTTTCCGGTCTTTTCGGCGTCGTTGGTTTTGCTACCGGATAAATACATGCTTTTCAAGTGCAATAATATTTGAAGTTCAGTTCACGTGTCGTTGACATATGCTAGAACTTTAAAATTTTATTTATATCGGAAATTAGGTCTACATCGCTCCGAATTGCCACTCGCCTCTTTGAGTTGCAGCTGCCACCCCGTTCTTTTCTTAGCCCGAAGTTGGGTCAACGTTCTCGCTGGTCGTCTTTGCTTGTTAGCCGCTAACTCGAGTTTGGAGCTACCGCTTCTAAGGACACACTTTAAATTTAGATAACTAACGGCATCTTTTGATTTCCTATCCCAAAATTATAAATTATTGTAGACGTAAGTTTTGTTTTACCATTTCTATGCTATCGTTTCATTTTTCGAGAGTGACATATAGTGTTTTGCCACTGATTAACAGAGGGCTTTGCGAAGCATGTTTTACGGTATTCAGAGGCGTCAGCCAGACTGGGTTTAACGGACAGGTTGAAACATGTTTCTCAGCCTCTTGGCGTACCCGTCGATTTGAACGTGGGTGTATAGATGACGCAGCGGTTTACATACTTCGTATTAGGTGAGAGAATGGAGTGGATGGATGTAAGAATTAGATAGGAATATGACGCTTGGGTGGGCCTTGGTTCATTGTTCGCGTGTTTTTAACTTACTTCAAGCAGACAGCGTAGAAAAGTGTTGGCTGTCTTCGGCCCTCGCAGTGGCTTGGGATCATTGCGGAGCCCCATTTCTCGTACCTCCGAGCTCCGTTGAATTTGATTGTGTGCTCTCTGGAGCCGCTGTGTAAGCCATTCGAGGAACGTGTAGAAAGTATGGCAGCCATAGGACTCCCATCGAAGGCTTTTTGTATGCCTTAATTACACTTTCAGCAAATTTTCTTTGGCTTCTAGTTGACGGTGGCATATTTCCGAGGAAGGGTTGCCGGTTGGAAAAACTGCAAATTGTTGGCACCTTCCATCACTTTCTTGGAGGATCAATCATGTCCGTTCCTTTGGTAATTGGCAGCTTTCCGGCTTATGGAAGCCCTGTTTCCGCACCCATCGAATTATTAGCAGAATTGTAGGTTCGCTCGGCTAGCAGTCTCGTTGGACAATCATGGAACGGCCCCCCGACGCGTCAATTAGGTACTGTTTTAGTTTTATAGTGAATTATTAAATCATTTTGTGCTACGTCATTTTGAACCTAGTGTAACCTAATTAGAAACGTGTTCGAGTAATCAACTTCCCGTATAAGCGTATCATATTTAGATTTTTGTGGATCGTTCGCAACGAACAATGTTGAACAGAGATGCCTGAGAGGCTGTATCAGGACTCCGTTACTTTGCGCTGATTCTATCCGTCAAGCACGTAAACAAGACTGTGTTTACGTTTTAAACCAATGTAGTCAATGGTACTTGAAACGGACGGCAGTAGAGACACTAACCCTCGGAGCACAGCCTCATGCCCCGTGAATATTATGGCTTAGAAAGGGTAGTGAATGAATCAAACATTAAATGCAGATTGATTTTTATTATGAAAATAGACTAGTATTTATATAAAACTAAAAATGCTTAACGCAGTAACAATATCAAAGTTCATAATAGTGTAATAGAACGCGTTTAAAGGTCCGCAAAGACCGCAACTCAGCATGATAAGCTTTTATATTTCCGCATCGGTTTGCGGGCTGAGCGTTGAACTTGGCTTTCTAGGTCGCCGAGTTGCATTTTCACTTAATGTTGGCGAAACAATATTCGTTTAAGGTTTCGTAAATGGGAACTGAATTTTGCCTGTTTTAATTCAAGATTAAAACAGATATAAATTACGCATAAACTTGCGAAATTATGAAGTAAAACTGGAGGTTAAAACTGTTTGTTTATGAAATCAGAATTACATTTCGAACTTCTGACTGGCTTCGTAAATTTTGTTATTAAAATTTATGTGTGTTTAAACCAAGTTTAAACATATTGCCAATTTTAGGCCGAAGAAAAAGAAAAGGAAAACTATATTGTTTCTTCCACATTAAGGGTTCTTAAAGGATATTCTTCTACGGTTGACTGGCGTTGTTTGGATTGATGCTTCCTTCGGTTGATCCCTTTTCGAATGTAGTAGACTGCTCCTATTAGAATAGCCCCTCCCAATAGGCTGCTTGTTATCCCGCTGGATAGATAGGAGTGGTGGCGGATGGTTTTCCAAGTAATGTCCTTTAGGTGCTGCTGGAATTCCAATTGTGAAGTTTGTAGATCCTCGAAGTGGTCTGATTGTTTTAGAACTGGCTCCTCTGTAATTTCTGAAAAGGAGTTGGGTGTTATTGTGTTGGTAAAATTGATGCTGACGGCCTTGGAATATCCTGCGAGGATCTTGAATTTCTTGCTATGCCTGGGGGTTAACGTATTCTTTGGAGTTTGTATGATGCAGTCTGACGAGATCTGAATTACACCTGTAGTGTTGACAGTGACTTCTTCCCTATTGCCACTACAAGTGATAGCTATTCGGGTTGGCTTGTTGACTACGAACATCCAGGTGTTTTCCATGTATAGTTGTTTCCAAATAATGGACTGGATCTGATGTCTTCGTAGGCTGCACTGACTAATTTCTGTTCGATGATATATATCATCAATGATGCAATTTGGGTTATTTTCAATTCCTTTCACGACTGTTGGACTGCAGATATACGTGTTTGGAGTAATTTGGAGATTTTCTTTGAATTCCTCATCTGTCTCTTGAAAATACATTTGTAAGTTGTAATCCACAGCGAAGATCCCTTTTGGTACGTCGATCACCCAGTAGGACCCATTGTTAATTTGGAGAGGAATTGGTGTCACCTTGATTAAGGTATATTCGGTTTTTTCTACTATGATGAAGTATCCTTGGACGTTGATGTAGATGTCATCATGTCCGATGTCGACCTTTAGGATTGGGGTCGGTAAAATTTCTAAATTTGGCGAGAGTTTACTTGTTGCATTTGCGAGGATTTGCTTGATTTGGGCAGGTGTTATTAACTCGTAAAAATTACCTTGTTGGAAATGAACGTTCAAAATGTTTGTGTGGTAATTGCACAGTTCACTAATAACATTTGTGGCGACTTGATAGACACTGATGATGTGGATATTTAATCGGTTGGAGTCGGTTGCCTTATACCACTTGTCCATGTTGTTGATCGCCCTGATTCCTTGGTTCAGCTTCTCTTGGAAATGTTCCAGTTTCTGATCGATTCGTTCTTCGGTCTCATTAAATCTTGAAAGTGCTGACAGCAAGAATTTGGATTGTTGACTGTCCATTTTTATTAATTCCTGTTGATTTTTGTCGAGTCTGTCAATATCTTGATAGACCTCGTCATTTACTCTGAAAATTGACGTTAGTACAGTCCCAAGCACTCCTCGTTTCTCTCGTCTTGCTATGATATCTTCCATGCCAGTTTTAATCCATTCCATATGCCTTTTTTGTTCCAGAAGATGATGCACCAATGTCTTGCATAACGTATCTTCGGACAGTTCTTTCGCAGAGTTGCAGAGGTCGTCGAATTTGTCCACCATGTCGGTAACTGTTTCGAAGTCTTCTTCGATCTTCCCCCTCTCGAACTGGATTTCGATCCTGAATGTTCCTCGTTCAATCTTCCCGTGTCCAATATGCTCTACATAGTACCCGCTGTCTGGTTTTTGTATGTTGAATTCTGCCTTACTCGATGTATTTGTAGTAAGGAGAGTAAATATTAGTAGAAACATTTTCCATTTGGACGTGACAGTTTTCTTTGGTGCTGGGAATGATTGTGTGTGGGTGCTGTTGGCCGAAATTTTTTCTTCAGGCTCTGGTTCCTGCGATTCTTCGTTATTTGGTAATGGAATGATACTGCCTATGGAACGTTTTAATTGATGTCCTCCTGATTTCTGGATGGTTATTACTCGTACTGATCCATCGGTTGCAGGATGAATGTCGGCAACTCTCGCTAATGGCCATTTACTAGGATTAATGTTTTCTTCTTTGATTAGCACCAGGTCACCAACTTTTATATTCTCCACCGGTTCTTTCCATTTGTTTCTTTGCTGCAATCCATGAAGGTAGTCTGAGCTCCATGATTTCCAAAAATCTTGCTTGATTTTTTGGATCAATCTCCAGCGATTTGACAGATTTGTAGATATTGGTGTGCTGATTGGGTCCGGTGGTGAGATTATCTCTCTTCCTATCAGGAAATGGCCTGGTGTCAATGCACTGGTGTCTTCAATATTGTTGCCTTGTGGGCACAGAGGACGTGAGTTTAAGCAGGCTTCTATTTGGCAAAGCAAAGTTGTTAATTCTTCGAATGTTAGAGTAGCGTTGCCAATGGTTCTCTTCAGATGATGCTTCATTGATTTTACTCCTGCTTCCCATATTCCTCCGAAGTGTGGGGCTACTGGGGGGATGAAGTGCCATTGAGTACCAATGGTGGATAAATTTTCTTGGATAACTGGGCCTTCCATTGCTTGACGGATTTCCTTGTCCAAGACCTTCCTTGCTCCAACGAAATTCGTTCCGTTGTCGCTATAAAGATGTGCACAGCGTCCTCTTCGGGCGATGAACCTCCTGAAGACTGCTAGGAAGCTGTTAGTTGTCATGTCGCTGACAGCTTCTAAGTGTATTGCCTTGGTTGATAGACAGACAAAAACAGCAATGTATCCCTTGGATGAAGAATGCCCTCTTCCTTTAGATGTTCGGATTTGTATTGGACCGGCATAGTCCACTCCTGAATGGAAGAATGGCGGGGTTGAATTAACTCTTGATGGTGGAAGATTCCCCATTAATTGCTGGGCTGCCTCTGCCTTGAATCGGATGCATCGAAAGCATTTCTTGATGCTGGAACTGACGGCTTTCTTTGCGTTGATGATCCAATATTTTCTTCGGACATAGGACAGTGTGAGCTGAGTGCCACCGTGTAAGGTGCGTAAATGTGCCTCATGGATTATTAATTTGGAAATATGATCGGAATAAGGAAGGATAATTGGGTGTTTTTCGTGGTAGGATAGGTTCGAATTTTCTAGTCTTCCTCCAACACGTACGATTCCATGTTGATCGATGAATGGATTGAGATTTGCGAGTTTGTTGTTGGAGTCCACACATTTTCTCTTTTGGAGTTGAGATCCTGTTGCCTTCAAAATAGGATCACTTCCTTGGACGACCTTGACGAGTGTGAGGATGGTGTCTTCCATTTCTTTAACTGATAGACATCCTGGTTGAATGGGAAGACGCCTACACTTGTTGATGAATCTTCGGCAATAGGACACAACTCGTACCATTCTTGTCAGAGACGAGAAGCGATGAATAATCTCGTTCTCGTCTTGATGAACTGTGGCTTGATGCACAGTGTAACCTTTTGCTTCTTCATTGGTTGTGGCGGTGTCTGGTTGGCACGGCCATAACTCTTTGTTAATTAACCAACTTGGTCCATCCCACCATAGTTTATGTTCCTTTAATTTCCCTGGACTAGTACCTCTGGAGATGACGTCTGCAGGATTTTCTTCTGACTTGACGTGGTTCCAATGTTGGGCCGGAATCAGGTGGTTGATTTCGGCTACGCGGTTGGCGACGAATGTCTTCCATCTTACTGGATCTCCCTTAATCCAACCTAGTGTGACCATGGAATCGATCCAGGCGAAGATAGATACCTTAGGAATGTCCAGTGCTGTAATTACCCGTTGTAATAGATTAGAAAGTAGTACTGCTGCGCAGAGTTCTAGTCTGGGTAGGGTTGCCTTTGCTCGAGCTGGTGCCACCTTGGATTTGGCTATTAATAATGATACTTTGGATTGGCCTGATGACGTGATGACTCTGGAGTAGACCACGGCTCCAATAGCTCTTTCGGAAGCGTCACAGAATCCATGTAGTTCCATTTGGGCTTCCCTTTTGGTAAAAAGCCACCTTGGTAAAGTAATTTCTTCTACTGATTTGAGTTGAGATTTAAATGTTTCCCATTTGCCTTGGATACATTCTGAGACTGGGTCGTCCCACTTGACATTTTCGAGCCATAGCTCTTGGATGAGTAGTTTAGCAGTGATGATGATGGGTGCCAACCAACCCAAAGGGTCGAAAATTTTAGCGACTTCGGATAATATGCTGCGTTTTGTGGATCCCTTTTGCTTCACATCCACCTTGAAGCAAAACACGTCTTCATATGGAGACCAGTGAACGCCCAATGACTTCTTTAAGCCGTCCTCACTTATTTCGAGGTAGGTTTGCTCCTTCAATTCTTCGGGTAGTTCTTGTATGATGGCTAATTCATTACTGCACCATTTATGTAGGGTAAAGCCTCCACGTTTTAATAAGGAAATTAACTGACCTTGCTGCTTGATTGCTTCTTCTAAAGTGTCGGCTCCGGAGAGTACATCGTCCACATAGAAATCTCTCTTCACAACTTTCGCTGCTAATGGAAAAGAAGATTTTTCGTCCTCTGCTAATTGGTGCAAGGTTCGGATGGCCAGATAGGGAGCTGATGCGGTTCCATACGTGACGGTGCATAACCTGTATTCCCTGATTGGCTGTGATTGATCGAATCTCCATAAGATTCGTTGATACTTTTGGTCTTGGCTGTCCATCTTGATTTGTCGGTACATTTTCTCAATGTCCGCAGAGAAGACGACCTTGTGAGTTCTCCATCGGAGTAGAATGTCGACCAGTTCTTGCTGAAGTTTCGGTCCAGCATACATGACTTCGTTTAAGGATTTTCCATAAGATGCCTTGTTCGAAGCGTCGAAGACGACACGGAGCTTCGTTGATGAACTTGCTTCTCGAATTACGCCGTGGTGTGGGATGTAATACTTGCCATTGTTTTCTTGCTTCTTTTCTACTCTTTCCATATGTCCTAGATCTAGATATTCTTGCATGAATTTCTTGTATTGGATTTCTAGATCTTGGTCTTGTCTCAGCTTCTTTTCCAGATGTAGTAATCTTGCCAATGCCGAAGGTTTGGATTTTCCCATGCTCTCTGGAGTTTGCTTAAATGGAATCTTGACTATGTATCTGCCATCCTGGTCTCGTTGCACTGTGTCTGTGAATTTATTCTCACATACCTGGTCGTCTGGGGAATTTTTTCGTTTAGTGGAAACTTCTTCTATGTTCCAGAATTTTTGTAACTGCTCATCTTCTTCGATTTTGGCAACCATGGTGTTGACTTTAATGATTTCGTTATGTTGTCTTCCAATGGTTCCAGATAAGATCCAGCCCAGCTCGGTATTTTGTCCTAAGATGCCATCCTTGGTTTTAGTGATTCCTTCTAGAATTATTTTTGAATATTCTTCGGCTCCTAGAATTATGTCTATGGGGCCAGGTTGGTTGAAGGTTGGATCGGCGATAAAAATATTGCTCCAGGAATTGATATTTATGTTTGGGATAGGGGATGAAGGCATGGCTTTGGTAAGTTTGGGAAGTATTAGTAAATTTACAGGTAGGGAAAAGTTACTTGAAAATCTAGGTGTGATCAAACCTGGGATTTTCCATTTGGCAATTTTTGGCTCGCTGTTCCCAATTCCTGTTATTTCAGCTCGAACTTTGGTCCTGGGTAACCCCAATAATTCGGCTGATGCTTCCGTGATAAACGACCCCTGAGACCCGGGATCTATTAATACTCGTAGTAGATGAGTCATCCCGGATGCTGCCTTTACTTGAACCATTGCTGTGGCAAGTAGAACTTGGCTCTCCTGTGCGCCTACATTGGCGGTGATGATGTCCGACTTCGGCTTCTTTTCTGGAGCGTTGGAAGTCTTCATAGCTGCTGCATGAGCTGACGTTCTCATCCTTTGGGCAGGGAGCGGCCTTGATGGTGGCTGCGCCTTATGAAGCAGAGTATGATGCGGGAAGCGACAGATCCTACAATTAAAATAGGCACGACATGGAATATTTGAATCGTGCCGCAAGCATCGATAGCACAATCGATTGGTTTTTACTGCTTCTAGTTTTTCATGGGTAGGTAGCCTCTGGAATTGACTACAGTTGTCGATGTAATGATCTCCATGGCACAGCTTGCAATTTAGGGATGCGGAAGCGTAATTCTTCTGTGGTCTTTCCTGCGCGGGATTTCGAGCTCCATCTATGGATTCTAGGGATTGGAACCGCACTTGCAGGAAAGCCATTAAATTTTGGTGATCCTGGACTTCATTTGGACATTGAAGCGACTGTTCATATAATTTGTTGGTTTCAGGATCCCATTTTCGAGCGATAGCTCTGTTAATCCACGGACCCCAACTGTCCGTGGAGATGCCTAAATTTTTGATTGCCTCCACACATTCCTTGATGGAGTCGTGCAATCGTTTTAACCCTTGGGCTGACTCTTTGGAGAGGACCGGCAGATCGAATATGGTATCTAGCAATTTAGTTAAAATAAGGCGATTATTTTGATACCTTTGTTGCAGCAGATTCCAGGCGGTGTTGTAGTTTGCTTGGGTAACAGCTAGATGCTGGATCAGTCGGCTTGGCTCTCCCTTAAGATGCGTCTTTAAATATTGCATCTTGATGACATCGTCCATATTCTGGTTGTCATCTACTAATTTGGTGAACAGGTCCTTGAAAGTGGCCCATTCCTCATAATTTCCCTCGTATATGGGGATTTTGACTTGAGGAAGCGAGATGGCTGCTGCTTGCTCGTTCCTTGTTGGCGCTTGCAATAAAATAATTAAATTTCTGTACCTGTCTTCCAACGTAGTATATTCAGGACTGAAGTGCATTTGTTCTGAAGCCATGTCGTTTGACATAACTTCTTCGTCCATCTCGACCACACGATCCCATTTTTCTCTTAATTCCCTTGTCGTGATGGCGGGCCTCCCTAATTCTTGTGTTAGCTCGGCGTCGTCCATCGCTTGCTTAAAATTCTGGATCCGAATCTGCAGTTTTCGGATACGAACCTTTTGCTCGGGGTTAGCCACCATTTCCTCTTGTGTTCTGCTTGCGGAGGGGTTGGAAATTTCCGTTGCTTTTGAACAGCTCTGCAAGTAACTTTTTGCTTCGCCGTATATGGCTTTAATTTGGTCGTAATACCCTGTTTTAAAATAATTATGAGTTGGAATACTTAGCTGCCCCAATTCTGCATGATTCTCAGTTGCAGTGTTCCAAAGTTCGTCCAGCGTCTTGTTGCGACTGGCGATGTAGGCTTCATTTTTTCGGCTGGCAGGGTCCTTTTTGCTGTTGGATAATATTTGCTTTATCTTCTGCGCGAGCTCTTCTTGGGCGATAGCTAAGTTGTTGAATTCCTCCATGTTGTTGGCCATTTTCTGGGAACTGGGTGGTTGGCAGATGTTGTCTTCTTCTCGGGATGTGTTTTTTCGTTAGTTGGAGACAGATCCGGCTCGAAGGACCATGAACAGAGATGCCTGAGAGGCTGTATCAGGACTCCGTTACTTTGCGCTGATTCTATCCGTCAAGCACGTAAACAAGACTGTGTTTACGTTTTAAACCAATGTAGTCAATGGTACTTGAAACGGACGGCAGTAGAGACACTAACCCTCGGAGCACAGCCTCATGCCCCGTGAATATTATGGCTTAGAAAGGGTAGTGAATGAATCAAACATTAAATGCAGATTGATTTTTATTATGAAAATAGACTAGTATTTATATAAAACTAAAAATGCTTAACGCAGTAACAATATCAAAGTTCATAATAGTGTAATAGAACGCGTTTAAAGGTCCGCAAAGACCGCAACTCAGCATGATAAGCTTTTATATTTCCGCATCGGTTTGCGGGCTGAGCGTTGAACTTGGCTTTCTAGGTCGCCGAGTTGCATTTTCACTTAATGTTGGCGAAACAATATTCGTTTAAGGTTTCGTAAATGGGAACTGAATTTTGCCTGTTTTAATTCAAGATTAAAACAGATATAAATTACGCATAAACTTGCGAAATTATGAAGTAAAACTGGAGGTTAAAACTGTTTGTTTATGAAATCAGAATTACATTTCGAACTTCTGACTGGCTTCGTAAATTTTGTTATTAAAATTTATGTGTGTTTAAACCAAGTTTAAACATATTGCCAATTTTAGGCCGAAGAAAAAGAAAAGGAAAACTATATTGTTTCTTCCACATTAAGGGTTCTTAAAGGATATTCTTCTACGGTTGACTGGCGTTGTTTGGATTGATGCTTCCTTCGGTTGATCCCTTTTCGAATGTAGTAGACTGCTCCTATTAGAATAGCCCCTCCCAATAGGCTGCTTGTTATCCCGCTGGATAGATAGGAGTGGTGGCGGATGGTTTTCCAAGTAATGTCCTTTAGGTGCTGCTGGAATTCCAATTGTGAAGTTTGTAGATCCTCGAAGTGGTCTGATTGTTTTAGAACTGGCTCCTCTGTAATTTCTGAAAAGGAGTTGGGTGTTATTGTGTTGGTAAAATTGATGCTGACGGCCTTGGAATATCCTGCGAGGATCTTGAATTTCTTGCTATGCCTGGGGGTTAACGTATTCTTTGGAGTTTGTATGATGCAGTCTGACGAGATCTGAATTACACCTGTAGTGTTGACAGTGACTTCTTCCCTATTGCCACTACAAGTGATAGCTATTCGGGTTGGCTTGTTGACTACGAACATCCAGGTGTTTTCCATGTATAGTTGTTTCCAAATAATGGACTGGATCTGATGTCTTCGTAGGCTGCACTGACTAATTTCTGTTCGATGATATATATCATCAATGATGCAATTTGGGTTATTTTCAATTCCTTTCACGACTGTTGGACTGCAGATATACGTGTTTGGAGTAATTTGGAGATTTTCTTTGAATTCCTCATCTGTCTCTTGAAAATACATTTGTAAGTTGTAATCCACAGCGAAGATCCCTTTTGGTACGTCGATCACCCAGTAGGACCCATTGTTAATTTGGAGAGGAATTGGTGTCACCTTGATTAAGGTATATTCGGTTTTTTCTACTATGATGAAGTATCCTTGGACGTTGATGTAGATGTCATCATGTCCGATGTCGACCTTTAGGATTGGGGTCGGTAAAATTTCTAAATTTGGCGAGAGTTTACTTGTTGCATTTGCGAGGATTTGCTTGATTTGGGCAGGTGTTATTAACTCGTAAAAATTACCTTGTTGGAAATGAACGTTCAAAATGTTTGTGTGGTAATTGCACAGTTCACTAATAACATTTGTGGCGACTTGATAGACACTGATGATGTGGATATTTAATCGGTTGGAGTCGGTTGCCTTATACCACTTGTCCATGTTGTTGATCGCCCTGATTCCTTGGTTCAGCTTCTCTTGGAAATGTTCCAGTTTCTGATCGATTCGTTCTTCGGTCTCATTAAATCTTGAAAGTGCTGACAGCAAGAATTTGGATTGTTGACTGTCCATTTTTATTAATTCCTGTTGATTTTTGTCGAGTCTGTCAATATCTTGATAGACCTCGTCATTTACTCTGAAAATTGACGTTAGTACAGTCCCAAGCACTCCTCGTTTCTCTCGTCTTGCTATGATATCTTCCATGCCAGTTTTAATCCATTCCATATGCCTTTTTTGTTCCAGAAGATGATGCACCAATGTCTTGCATAACGTATCTTCGGACAGTTCTTTCGCAGAGTTGCAGAGGTCGTCGAATTTGTCCACCATGTCGGTAACTGTTTCGAAGTCTTCTTCGATCTTCCCCCTCTCGAACTGGATTTCGATCCTGAATGTTCCTCGTTCAATCTTCCCGTGTCCAATATGCTCTACATAGTACCCGCTGTCTGGTTTTTGTATGTTGAATTCTGCCTTACTCGATGTATTTGTAGTAAGGAGAGTAAATATTAGTAGAAACATTTTCCATTTGGACGTGACAGTTTTCTTTGGTGCTGGGAATGATTGTGTGTGGGTGCTGTTGGCCGAAATTTTTTCTTCAGGCTCTGGTTCCTGCGATTCTTCGTTATTTGGTAATGGAATGATACTGCCTATGGAACGTTTTAATTGATGTCCTCCTGATTTCTGGATGGTTATTACTCGTACTGATCCATCGGTTGCAGGATGAATGTCGGCAACTCTCGCTAATGGCCATTTACTAGGATTAATGTTTTCTTCTTTGATTAGCACCAGGTCACCAACTTTTATATTCTCCACCGGTTCTTTCCATTTGTTTCTTTGCTGCAATCCATGAAGGTAGTCTGAGCTCCATGATTTCCAAAAATCTTGCTTGATTTTTTGGATCAATCTCCAGCGATTTGACAGATTTGTAGATATTGGTGTGCTGATTGGGTCCGGTGGTGAGATTATCTCTCTTCCTATCAGGAAATGGCCTGGTGTCAATGCACTGGTGTCTTCAATATTGTTGCCTTGTGGGCACAGAGGACGTGAGTTTAAGCAGGCTTCTATTTGGCAAAGCAAAGTTGTTAATTCTTCGAATGTTAGAGTAGCGTTGCCAATGGTTCTCTTCAGATGATGCTTCATTGATTTTACTCCTGCTTCCCATATTCCTCCGAAGTGTGGGGCTACTGGGGGGATGAAGTGCCATTGAGTACCAATGGTGGATAAATTTTCTTGGATAACTGGGCCTTCCATTGCTTGACGGATTTCCTTGTCCAAGACCTTCCTTGCTCCAACGAAATTCGTTCCGTTGTCGCTATAAAGATGTGCACAGCGTCCTCTTCGGGCGATGAACCTCCTGAAGACTGCTAGGAAGCTGTTAGTTGTCATGTCGCTGACAGCTTCTAAGTGTATTGCCTTGGTTGATAGACAGACAAAAACAGCAATGTATCCCTTGGATGAAGAATGCCCTCTTCCTTTAGATGTTCGGATTTGTATTGGACCGGCATAGTCCACTCCTGAATGGAAGAATGGCGGGGTTGAATTAACTCTTGATGGTGGAAGATTCCCCATTAATTGCTGGGCTGCCTCTGCCTTGAATCGGATGCATCGAAAGCATTTCTTGATGCTGGAACTGACGGCTTTCTTTGCGTTGATGATCCAATATTTTCTTCGGACATAGGACAGTGTGAGCTGAGTGCCACCGTGTAAGGTGCGTAAATGTGCCTCATGGATTATTAATTTGGAAATATGATCGGAATAAGGAAGGATAATTGGGTGTTTTTCGTGGTAGGATAGGTTCGAATTTTCTAGTCTTCCTCCAACACGTACGATTCCATGTTGATCGATGAATGGATTGAGATTTGCGAGTTTGTTGTTGGAGTCCACACATTTTCTCTTTTGGAGTTGAGATCCTGTTGCCTTCAAAATAGGATCACTTCCTTGGACGACCTTGACGAGTGTGAGGATGGTGTCTTCCATTTCTTTAACTGATAGACATCCTGGTTGAATGGGAAGACGCCTACACTTGTTGATGAATCTTCGGCAATAGGACACAACTCGTACCATTCTTGTCAGAGACGAGAAGCGATGAATAATCTCGTTCTCGTCTTGATGAACTGTGGCTTGATGCACAGTGTAACCTTTTGCTTCTTCATTGGTTGTGGCGGTGTCTGGTTGGCACGGCCATAACTCTTTGTTAATTAACCAACTTGGTCCATCCCACCATAGTTTATGTTCCTTTAATTTCCCTGGACTAGTACCTCTGGAGATGACGTCTGCAGGATTTTCTTCTGACTTGACGTGGTTCCAATGTTGGGCCGGAATCAGGTGGTTGATTTCGGCTACGCGGTTGGCGACGAATGTCTTCCATCTTACTGGATCTCCCTTAATCCAACCTAGTGTGACCATGGAATCGATCCAGGCGAAGATAGATACCTTAGGAATGTCCAGTGCTGTAATTACCCGTTGTAATAGATTAGAAAGTAGTACTGCTGCGCAGAGTTCTAGTCTGGGTAGGGTTGCCTTTGCTCGAGCTGGTGCCACCTTGGATTTGGCTATTAATAATGATACTTTGGATTGGCCTGATGACGTGATGACTCTGGAGTAGACCACGGCTCCAATAGCTCTTTCGGAAGCGTCACAGAATCCATGTAGTTCCATTTGGGCTTCCCTTTTGGTAAAAAGCCACCTTGGTAAAGTAATTTCTTCTACTGATTTGAGTTGAGATTTAAATGTTTCCCATTTGCCTTGGATACATTCTGAGACTGGGTCGTCCCACTTGACATTTTCGAGCCATAGCTCTTGGATGAGTAGTTTAGCAGTGATGATGATGGGTGCCAACCAACCCAAAGGGTCGAAAATTTTAGCGACTTCGGATAATATGCTGCGTTTTGTGGATCCCTTTTGCTTCACATGCTTTTAAATAAAGTACACTTGCAGAACGTAAAAGTTATTGTTGGTTGTGTTGCGAATGAAGAAACTACAGGTCTCAACCACTAAAACTGTGCATATGGCTTCAAAGGGAATCCTAGAAGAAATCCAACAGAAGAAATATATGACACAAACATCGCCAGGGTGACAAGTACTAAATACCTGGGAATCCGCCTGGACTCCAAGCTCCAATTCGAGAAGCATATTACAGAAGTTGCCAAGAAGGCGAAAATATTAGCTTTTACCCTGCTACGCCACACAATAAGGGTAATGAGCAACTCATAGAAGTGTTTAGAGACGATATGCAACTACACAACAATTATAATGGTTAGTTATAGGATGGAAATCTGGGGCCATAAAATCAGTAAGGCAAGAAACATAAGGTATAAAGGACTGTACGGCAGGTACTGCAAAACAATTACCGGGATGTACAAGTCGACCTCACCTATGGCGACTGGAGTTTTAGCCGGAGAACCACCGCTCCATATGACACTGGAAGAAATATACACAGAGAAAAAACTAAAGTTTTAACAAGCGGCAGATTATATTACTGCAACATATCAAAACACACGTACAGGACCAAGAAGACCAAGGAAAAATAAAATTACAGAGATTACATCGGAAAGATGGCGAGACGAGTGGAAAAATGAGGAGAGGGGCAGAACAACAAAGGAATTCTTTCCACAAGCCACCAGGCACTACAAGGCAGCAAATCCAATGCCGCCAAACGCTATTGTTATCTCTACTGGGTATGGGGAATTTAACTGCTACCTCAAACGTACTGGGAAGAGAGAGGATACCAACTGTGACAGATGCAGAGGAGAAATAGACGCCCCCTGGTAATATCTTCAGGTGCCCAGAGTACGAGGACGAAAGAAGAATGATGGAGGCCCTGTTGGAGGAAGGCCAGTTACAGCAGAAACGCTGGGAGACATGGGCACCGAGCAAGATTTAATAGCGGAAACCTTGACCATCTACACCAAACCAGCAGCTCAATAGGACGAACAATGAAGACGATCCTAATAGGCAAACACCCAACCAGCAACCCATCATGTATTAGTTTTACAACTTTAACTTTAAAAGTAAATATTATTAGTAGTAGTTACTTTAGCGTAAACCTTAAGTTAAGAATAAATAAGATAATTGGAATAATATATAACTATAGGGGAATAAAGACGATGCAAGATACCTCTAAAATATATACTTGTAACAGAAATAAAAGCGCTGGCCATCCTCTTTTAAAGGGTAGTCAGTTTTTTAGACCCTCCTCTCGTCAAGCCGTTTTATCGGTAGCGAAAACCGATTCCTAATAGCGCACAATTTTTTCTCCCTCCCTGGAGCAATACTATCGTTTCCAAATAAATCTGGCAGCCCCTCCCGTAGCCCACCAGCCCCACAGTACCGCTAGGTTGGTGCCACATAGCGAGTTGCAACGCTTGACGTAAACAGCCCTTATTCGAGAGTAAAGGGGCCGTAAAAGCTCGGCTTACGTGGCGAAGATTTTTCCTCACGGAAAACTGGAAGTTCATACAACACCTCCCGACAAAATTGCAGGAGCTCAGGAATCCAACCTGCAAAATCGCTGTAAAACCGCCCAAACGCCCATGCCAACGCTCGAGCTTTTTCAACGGTAAATTTAGCACATTACATAGCCCACCTTACCATCAGAAACTGGCATCAGATTTCCCATTTGAGAAAAGATCGCAATTACTCTTAATTAACTGCACGTGGTCATGCTGAATGTAAACAATGGTACCCGCGCCGCTATCTAACATTTTTGTTTCAGTTCCAGCCCCAGCGAAGAGCAGCGGCGGCATCTAGGGCCTCCAAGAGAGTCGTCTTCGCAGGCGTGTCGCAAGGGTTACAGATCCCCTAAGGCGCTTCACCTGCGAATGTTAACTTGAATTCATTTTATTTTATATGCATTGTACATGTTATTAATTACTCGAAGCAATCCACGAATTCTTCGCTCATGGGATATCCCATGGGCACTTATATGGGAAAAAGTCAATTAAGAAAATACCATCTAGTAAGCAACATTACAATTGTAGGTACTACGATGCGCGCGGAGCGCGGTGGGTTGACGCCATAACCATTATTGGATGCGAGCATTACGAGCCGGCACAGAAGCAAGTGAGAGAAGGACGTGTGCGCGTTCTGAGCATTTTAGCAGAATAATAAGGTAATAACGGTCGATTACTTGGCATTTCAATATGTGTCGGATATCACCAGAGAACCTAGAATATACGATTTTGAAAGCCGTCCGACAATTAGATTGCCACTCTACATTCGTCATTTATGTCTGTAACGCCCCATTTCATTTTACGTTACGATTTAAGTAGTTCCTCAAGGCAGTTTGATTTCGAATATGATTTTCGCGCTCTCCACTTTCGGCATTGTGTGCTTTAAATTTCACCCAAGAAACGGTCGTCCTTAGAGAGTACACCTGCGAAGAATTTTTCATTGTATGCTCTCTTTGGATAGCCAACTGCAGTCAAGTCGGTTGGGTTGGATCGATATTTCCTATTTCCTTAGAAGCCACCTCCGGGAATTTGGCATTGTTTTATCCAGTAGGCCTGTAAGCTTGAGTTTTGTTAACAATTGACGATTTCACTGCGGCGTCCTCTTTGCACGTTCAGGCCGATTCCCATCTTTGATGAGTTTTTTCCTTTTAGTTTTCCTGTGTGTGCTAATCTCTAGGTATCAGGCCTGCTTCCGAGACCTTGATTTTATGCCGGCAGTACCAAAAATCGTGTCCTTTTTGCCAACAACCCCAGGAGCCACGGCCCTCGTGTCGGTAGTTTCCTGGATACCGCCTCGTGAATGCTGCATTTTAGAACACGGCCTCTTGTTGCATCTTTCTAAATCACGCCCTTCATGCACGCTGCATCCAAAATCTCGACATTCGGGTTTGCTGCTTCTAAAAACCACGTGGGATCGCTAGAGAGTGCCTCTTAAAAAACGTAAGTGCATGCATCAAACTTCAGCTGGTGTTTAATTGTCGGTAATGGGCTTTTGCCTAAGAAATTATGGTTCACGGAAGGCCTTCGATTAACAAACTGTACGCATTAACAATCAATTATTTTGGCAACGTACTTTAGGCGCCCGGCTGGTATTCGATCAACGAAAGCTTCAAATAACATTAAAATATATTCTGGGAGGTTGCATTGCCTCCAAACTTTATATTTCTAAGCCCATATTCTGGACTCGATTTTGTTGATGGTTTGATCCCGTTATTATGTGCCAAATTATGCTTTTATGCAATAGGCTACACCCTCCAATTGTACGGAGCCATTCTAGCTTATTGGGTTTAAATAAATTATTTGTTGCTGTTGACTGTTGGAATAATTAAATGTTCTATTGCCGATTTACTGTGTTTATCTGGTTATGAACCCCATGTACATTTTTATATAATGCGTTGTAAATTGATTGTGAAGCGAAATGCAGATTCGCGAATTTCAGATTAAAGCTAAACATTTCAGCAAACAGGTATGCCGTCCATTGAAGCTGATCAACTTTCCCGCAGCCAAGGGAAAACCCTTTCGTGTTCAGAGTTTTCTACATCTCTAGGCTTATGTAACAGGTGGCGCCTAACAACTTGTCCGGTACCTTTACGGTAGGTACAACCTATTTTGATGTTCAGCGATCGCGAAAACGCAGCTATACCTGCTCTGCTTTCAATGAGCTGTCGGGCAACTATTTTTAGTATGGTGTCTTCATTCTGCTTTCGACAGTAATATTATGCTTAAATTAGTGAACTAATCTGTCATGTATCATTAAAAGTCCACATTTTATATAGTTTAAAAATAGCAGTATAATTATAACTTCATTTTGACAATTTCAAAATAATATAGATATAAAGCCAAACGCTAATTTAATTTATCTTGGAAAAGCCTCAAATAGACGTATATTTTATTCCATTAATTATTTTTAATTTTAAAACAACAGCGACCATTGAAACTAATTCAATTAAATTTCGTAAGCATAAGTTTGTTATCAAAGAAAGTGTCCGTTGAATATTCTTTCAAAATCAATACATAAAGTGACTACTTGGATACAAATGCCGACCGACTAGCTAGTTTCGGAAACGGCGTGTACAATTCTTGAAATACTAAAAAGGGCGCCAACGGATTTTTATCAAATAACGATAAGTGTGTCCAGGCATTCAAAACGAGAATACGTAAACTCAGGTAGAAATAATCTGAAAGAAAAGCTCAACCCAAGTACAGATCGTAGTAACAAATAAAGCCAGAATGCAAACATCGCAATATAATCATAAAATATAATCACAGTGTAAGCACAAAAGTATCGTAATTGAAATTCGTAGGTTAACATAAGTTAACAGCTAAGATTAATACTATATAAATATGAGGTACCTCAAACAAAAGCTGACAACTAATACTTACAGATTCACAAATTTGCAATACAGTGTTATTACACACATTAAAAAGGACAGGAAAAATTACAGCAATGGTTATTTCTTTAGTTACTTGGTTTTGGAGGAAACGCCATACGCGCTTCAGATGTGGTGACTTCTCAAGGTCACGTCGCTGCTTCCAAAATGTTTGCGGTACAATCTCGTGTGACAGAAAACTGGTAGCCAGGGGAAATTGCAACACGATGGGGGGAAGACTTATGCCTGGAGATAGGCTTCCGTGTTGGGTTCTGCCTGCGCTGTCGAAGCGTACGCAACAGGGGTTAAAGCGGCCACGACGATCCTAATAGAGCCCTAAACCGCCTGAAGCATACTGCACGTGGAAGAAATTACCACTTCTGTAATTAATGCCCAAATCGGGGAAAAAGGTCCACTATAACATACAAATGACATTAAATACAGTTCGAAGCGAACTTCTTACTTACCCTGGGAAACTCCAGGCAACGTGCGAACAAACACTCGGCAGGGTAAGCTCCGCCGAAAAATGGCGTGGAACTAAAATTTCCTCATAACTGTTTCGGGAATTCGAATCCGCTCCAAAAAACGTAGGCAAACATCACTCAAACAAACCAACGGCATTCCATGAATTCTCCGAAGCTTTTCGCTGCAAGACCAAGAAGTAGGCCAGCGCGAAATACGAACTGAATAGCGTAGACCTTAAAATCGAATAGATGCGCTATAAAATCGTAACAAGTTCATCACAAGTATAATTTTTGAAATTATTGAAATGAAGCAACTGGGCACTATTTCTTTGTAGATGAATAATTGTCCAAGTTTACTAAATGGTCAAGTTGTGATATGTTATTTTTGGTTTTTTTACAATATTGAACTTATGTAATATCGTTATGGAAATTTAGAAGATTCTGTATTGTAAATAATTGTTATTTTTATGTATACCGTCACTTGCAAACAAACATATATTTTATCTATTTATTTAATAAACTTTATTGGACGATCCTTCTTTATGACTGAGTGGACTTGCGAGTAAAGCTAATTAAAAGGAGTCGATAAAGTCTGATTATGTACAAATTACATGCAAAGCTTTATCAAACCTGATATCACAGTGTGATTTTGCCGTTCTTATCAATTACTTGTTTGTTAGCAAACAATTCGTGTAAGTTTAATAATAAATAGTGCAAATTGTTTGATGAAATAAATTCACCTAAAGAAAAATATGCGTCTGAATATATTAAAGATGTCTTTTTAAAATCTTTAGAAAGCATTTTAAGGGTTTTTAAAATGTCGCTCCTAACGTGACATTTAAAAAGGGAGTAGAAGTTAAAACAGGTAAGGAGTTACAACTATTGATTTTTTTTCGCTGCGAGTCCATTTTAGAGCTTTCGGTTATTTATGAATACAACAGTCCCTTAAATTATAAAGAGAAAAATTGTTAACTTGCAATTTGGATTTGAAATAAAGTTTGCTGGCATAGTACAACATTGGACACAGCTTAACTGCCTGCACATCCATAGTAAATAAATAACAGTCTTCTCTTGATACAGCATCTTTATCCTTTTTTTTGACTTCTAGCCTGTTCTTTTCTTTCTATGTGATGCCTGTATGCTTCTTCAGAAATTTGTCCTACTTTGTAAGAACAACAAAGATCGCATTGATCCTTTTTTGGTTGGTAGATAGAAATATTCATTTCTGTTAATGTTGTCATAAAGACACAAATGCAAAGTGGTAAATCTTGCCGTGCCTCACAATGTTTTTTGTATAAACTGTAGACCTCTGTTTTATTTTTGAAAGATTCTTCAAAGTACAATTTTTTAATGTCCGCTCTGCAGTAATGTGATGGTAATTTTGGGATTGCGTTTATAAATTCTATCATTAAGCCTTGTCGCTCGTTATCCTTTTGCTGTTTATTTGTACTTTACTTTTTTACTTCTTTACATTTTGGTATCCCATGGAATGTATTCTTCACCCAATCTCTAACTGATCTTTCTTTCATTCCTAATGTACTAAGAAAAATTTTTTTGCAGACTTTCAATTTATCATTTCCTACTTGAAGATGGTAATAAAATGTTCCTTTTCTTCTAGAATCAGTCTGTACATAGCTTCTTTTCTTCTCTTCATAATTTACAAGAGACCTTACGTAACTTTTTTCTTTTCCCAGTTCAATTTCCAAAACGCATCAAATATTTCCTTTCTTACTTCTTCACCTATTTTATTACAAGACCTCGCAAGCGAATTGCACTCACAAGCAGCTCTCTTCACTTCATTGTCGTGCTAATCTTTCATAGTAGATATATATGTGTCACCCTACATTCGTAGCTTCTTTCTGTTTGTCTTCTCCATGTCGATGTGTCTTGTTTCTTCTCCCTTTTAATAGATTTCTTCTTTACTACATTTTCGTTTTCATTATTATCTGAATCGCCGGGCTCCATAGCTCAGTGGTAAGCATTCTGGCTACTGATCTAAGAGTCGAGAGTTCGATCCCCGATTCTGGTGACGTTTTTAAAAATAAAAAAATGTGGATGAAAGCCTCTACAGAATGCTATCATTCGGAAGTGATGTAAAGCCGTGGGTCCCATGTTACTACGATGTGTAGCATGTAAAAGATCCCTTGCTAGGGTTGGAACTCCTTAGTCTCGGCAAAATTCTAAGTAGGACAAAGGTACCTGGTACTCTGCATGCCTAGACCTTGTTCATGGGTTTGGCAAAAAGGGCCTATAAAATCCTACTTGCTAGACGTAAGTCTCCCCAAAAATAATACCTACATACATTATCTGAATCTGTACCGCTCGTTGCCATTTCATCTGGCACATAGTCACTTTGGGTTTCAGAGTCAACTTCATCTTCTTTGTCGTCACATTGAAGCTTTTCTGTTGCATCATTTCCCTCCCCATTTATATAGTCGTCATGTAACTCTTCTTCCTGAAATTAAAATAGTAGTTTGTGCAATGAGCGTGGATATGATGTCCATATTGCACGAGGATGAAGTGCGATATGGACATTCTACTCGAGTGGTAGAGCATGTTTTTTCTACGACCTATCAACAAAGAAAAGAAAAATAGAAACCATGGATTTTTTTGAATTTATATGAACGTCTTGTAAGTAAATTCGTATTTACTTTCATATTTCTGGTGTAATAATGTGTCGTACGTTTCATTAGCTGCTGAACGAATGGGAAAACTGCAGAATCCGAGGCTTATTCCCCTCCTATTGTTAATATTAATTATTATTAACCATGTTTCTCTAGTAACCATAACTAAATTTATAAGGGAAGCAAATAGAAGGAGGGGAATTGGAACCTGATTCTGCAGTTTAGTCGAACGAATATCTGGCGGAGTACCGTTAATAGATTCATCACTAGAATTACTCATTTTTAACTATTTGTTTTACAGATTACGCTTATTGACATACAATTCAGCAGGGCGTGTCCATAACAAAACAAACAATAAATGAAAGTTCCCTAGGTAACCACGACTAACGTGGTTTGATTAGTGAATCTCATATTCGTTCAGTTAAATAGAATTGCCTACTTATCCATTCTGTGGATTGTGAAGAAAACAGAATATTTACATGTGGGAGTAGAAGAAAAAGGTATTATCTAGTTTAACACTTTATGATTGTAATTTTTTTGATCATCAGGTTTCCGAGTAATCTCCTCTACTATCATGTATTCTACTGAACTATTGACTGTAAGGTTATGTCTTCAAACATTACAGGAATATCATCAAACATGATGAGCTGATCAATAGAGTCCTCGAAGCATAAATGATCAAAAGAAGTTGAAGATGGTTTATCCGACTTTTGAGTGTTCCTGACTTTTAATATTATTTCCTATAGAATCTTGATCGTCATCAGGGGTTTTACTGTTTTTGTCCGAGCTAATAGCAGCGCAGAGAGCCATAATTTTAGCTGTTCGCTGTGACATTGTAAAAGATCAAACTAATACAAATTTTCACTCTACACGTATTAAATCGTGAATTTCACGAATAACGTCGTGCGCATTTATTTACTGTGAAACGCAAAATTAGATGCTTTTATAAAAAAGAAACTATAGTTAAACATTGGAACAGCGAGCTGTACATTTTTTTCAAATTAATAGTACCTATATTATAAAGGCAAGAGTATCAAAAATTTTATTAAAAAATGTTTAATAGATTCCAAAAAAGTGAAACACTCCAGGTTTGTAATTTAATGAGAATTACACTAAAATACAAATTATAAACAAGAAAGATGCAGAATGTCATATCCTACTAAACACATTTTCACGACTATTTAACTTGCTATATAATAATAATAATAATTTTATTGAGCATTTTTACAGTGGATCTACATGCATACTAGCAATTCCACTGCACTCAACACACAGAAGACTGCATAAGTACAATAAGCACTTGTCCGCAATCTGGAGATTGTACATTATAAGTTGCTAGTCTAGGTTAAGTGTTATAAAAAATTATAATTCTTTTATCTAAAACTAGACATGACAAACTATATTGTATAGTAAAATATGTACTATAATTAACACAAGTACTTACCTAATAATGTTATAAAACACTGCACCAAACCCAAACGCACTCGACTCTTGCTAACACAATGACAAACTATGGCTTACGATATTTTACATATCAAATAATGCATTCTGTTGATACATTGTTTTAGCCTTGAAATGAATTTTGTCAGAATGTACAGATTAACTCAATGCTTCGATTGGCACCAAAATCAAATTTTTTAATATTTGGTGGATTACGACATTTTTCACTTAAGGCTGGTTTAGCAGTCGTGTTTAGGATTTTACCATTTTTCTCTGCCGCTAATGAGTGTAGTTTAGTGAAATTTTCAGGGTTAATTAGTTTCATCATTCCGAAGTGCGACTTTTTAAAAAAAGTGCCTGAAAAACCAAAAACCATTTTTTTTGGAAATTTTAAGAAAATTTAGTTCCCAGCCGCGTTTCGATTTATATTTTTAAAATCATTATTTGTTGTTGCAAAAATTTATTTCAAATAGTAATGGAGAAAAATTGTTAAAAACATTACAATATTTTCGAGTGGAGGCGTCTCCAAACAGCCTAGCGGCTGTAGACGTGGAAGGAGCTCAGCGAACACTGCCGCTGGCTTTAGGGTTGTCAGATGACCGGTTTTCGACCGAACACTTCGGGTTTTCAGGTATCTGTCCTTTTTAGAACAGCTAGGAAAATCGGAAAGATGCTTTTTGAAGTTTCTGTTACTTTGTAATTTCCGTGCAATGTGATTAAAATAAACCTGCAAAAAATGTTTCTCGTTTTTTTTTTTTCCTGTTGCACGATAATAATAAGTGGGATAATGAAAGTGACCTGCCTATTTTATAGTCTAACAACAATATACCTTAAATTACTTATATATTAATTTTATATTAAACTGTGTGCCCGACTTGGTTATTTTTTAACTGTAAGTTGGTTGATTCGTCAGGAATAAAAGCTTTTAGAAAAATATTCTTAAGAATAATTAACAACTAAAGTATTTTACTGAATCAGTAATGCGTTTTTCATATATTAAATAGCTCTACAGGCCTAGAAGGCCCTGGGCTTGTTTGATAATGTCCCTCCACCTCCTCCTGTCCATGGCTACTTCTTCCCAGTTGCGAACTCCAATTTCCCTTAGATCTGCTACCACTGCCTCCATCCACTTCCTTTTCGGCCTTCCTCTTCTCTTCTTTCTCTTCACTCTATGCTCCATGACTTGTCTTGTTGCTCTCTCCTCTCCTAGCCTTCTTACATGGCCCAACCAATGTATCCTTAGACCTTTAATTACCCCTACTATAGATGGTTGCCCATACAAGTCCATCACCTCTTCATTCGTTCTCCTTTCCCATCTGTCTCCTACTTTCTTGCCTTTGAATATCCTTCTCAGCACTTTTCGTTCCCATATTTCCAACTTTTTTTGCTCCGTTTTGGAAAGAGACCACATCTCACTCCCGTAAGTAACTGTTGGTCGCACTACTGTTTTATAAAGTCTAATCTTAGCATTTCACGATACACTATTAGATTTAAAAAAAATATAACAGAGATCCCGCACTTTTATTACCTTTCAATATCCTTTCACCTATTTCCTTTTCATCTCCGCCCCTGTTTGATAGCTTCACTCCTAAGTAGGTAAAATCCCCAGCTCCTTCGATTTCGTTCACCTTGTCATCTTCCGATTTGAATATTAAATTTCTGCTCTCTTCTGTTCCCTTTCCCTCTTGCACTTCCATGTACTTAGTCTTCTCCATGTTAATTCTTAGACCATACTCCTTTGCAACTTTATCTAATTTCTGTAGCATTTTTATTATTTCATACTTGCTTCTGGCTACTAAAGCTACGTCGTCGGCAAAAGCTACTATTTGATGTCTATGGTGGTATAAAGTTCCGTTTGTGTGGAATTCACACTTTCTTACAATCTGTTTCAACAGTAAATTAAATAAATCTGTGGACAAAGGGTCTCCTTGTCTCAGTCCCTGGTCTCTAAAATTCTGTGAAGTGGTCCCGTTAATCCTTACTTTATTGTTCGTTTCTTGTAATGTCATCTTTATTAGTCTTCTTAACTTTGCGGGTATTCCTAAATTTACCAGTGCGTTATACAGGTTGCTCCTATATACCGTATCATACGCTCTCCTAAAATCTATAAACACCAAATGCAACGGTAGGTTGTACTCGTAGCTATTTGATATTAGCTGTTTAATCACAAAAATTTGGTCATTTACCGACCTATTTCACCGAAACCCACACTGGTAATCCCCTATCAAGTTTTCTGCTGTTTTCGATAACTTTCGACGTAAACAATTTCCGAACACTTTGTAAACTACGTCCAACAATGCAATTCCTCGATAGTTTTCACACTGGGTTACGTCTCCCTTCTTATGTACTGGACACAGTATTGCCTGTGAGCAATCTTTTGGCATTTGTTCCGCCTTCCATATCCTCTCTATCAATTTGTACAGCTTTTTGTGCAAAACCTCACCACCTAGCTTCAGCAATTCTGCAGCCACTCCATTCTCTCCCGGACTCTTATTATTTTTCAGGTGATTTATCTCTTTCTTGACTTCCTCTTGTGTGGGTACTTGTGTTATCTCCTCCTCCTGTTCTTCTCTTTCATTTTCCACCATATTAGTTTCTCCATCCTTGTCCCCTAAAATGTCTCTAAAATACTCAACCCATCTGTTCAGGCTTCCTTCTGTGTCTCCCACCAAGTTTCCTCCTTTATCTCTGCAAAAGAGCGGCCTTGCTTTTTCCTTGTTTTCCCTTTCTTTGCTTCTTGGTAAAAATTTCGAATATCCTTCATAATGAAGTTTTCCTCCAACTTTTGTATTTCTTCTTCCTCCATTCTCTTTCTTTTTTTTCTCTACATACTCTTTTTGCTTCCTTTCTGGTATCCTCATATCTTCTCTTATTCTCTGTGGTGTTTCTTCTCATCATCTCCATCCTGGCTTTGTTTCTTATTTCAATGGCTTTTACACATTCCCCATCGAACCAATCGGCTCGCTTTCTCTTATAGTCTCGGTCTGTCATAAACTCTGCCTCCTCCTTTATTGCTTTTTCGATATTTTTCCAATATGCTTCTATGCTCTCATTCTCATTAATAGTTCGTAGGCTCTCTTCTAACCCCTTTCTGTACTTCTCAATGCATTCTTCGGTTTTCAGTTTGCTCTTGTTATATGTTACCCTTTTCTCGCTTGTCACCGTCTTTAAAGTTGGTTTTATTTGTTCCATTTTTAACCGGACTAAGAAGTGGTCAGTGTCAGCGTCTGCCCCTCGGTAGCTTCTTACGTCTTTAGTAGCATTAATATGTTGTGCTTCTACCACCAGTTGATCAATCTGGTTGACGGTCCTCCCATCTGGAGATGTTCAGGTTCCAAGGTGTATGTTTTTATGTTTGAAGATAGTTGAGGCAATTATCATATTTCTTTCTGTGGCAAAATCTATTACCATTTTCCCGTTTTCATTGCTTTCGGTATGTTTGCTATACTGACCTATGACTGGTTTATATAACGGCTCTCTTCCAATTTTAGCATTGCAGTCCCCTAAAAGGATTTTTATATCATACTTGGGTATATCTTCATACAAATTCTCTACCTCTTCATAGTAAGCACTTTTTTGTTCTTGATCTTTTTCTTCGGAGGGAGCATGTACATTAATTATACTTATATTTCTGGATTTTCCCTTCAATCTTATACTAACGGGTGTTCATAAACAGTCGTCATCCCAGTTGCTTTGAAAAACAAAATGTTATATCTTTGATTAATTCGTGCAACACAATGAAACGTCATTGAGTACTGTCATAGCCCAGTTTTTCTCAATTATAATAGACATACGTTTTTGAAGTCAAAACCTACTGGGATGACGACTGTTTATGAACACCCGTTACATAGTCGGTCCGACACCGGCTGGAACTTCATAACCAACTGCTTCAAACTATTTTTTACCATAAAACCCGTTCCAAACATCCGTTGCTCACTCCCACTCTTAAAGTATATAAACTCTCCCATATCCTCTATTCCTATTCCGCTTTGCTTTGTCTCCTGTAACGCTATAATATCTATTTTGTATCTCCGCAATTCTTCTATTAAATTTTTCATTGCTCCTTGGACATAGGTTCCTCTTACATTCCATGTTCCAATTATAATGCTGTTCTTCATTTTGTTCCTCCTTTTCGCAGTCCTTTTTAATGCCTCTGTCGTCGTATTTATCTTCTGTCTGGCTTGTGCTTCACCTATTCGTTTTTTGGAGTGCTACCAGTCCATTTTTCTAACTTTTCTGATATCGGGTTCCACTTCCACCAAGTGTTGTTAATGCTTATTTTTTGGTATGCCACTCTAACAGTATGCCCCTTCCCTTTCTCCTCTTTTGCCATATCTCGTAAATCCTTCTGTATTTTTGCTTCCTGCGTTTTTCATACTGGGAATTAAAGCTCTATATTGATTATGAATTTAATTCTGTCATTTTACTTACATTTCTTCAATGTGTAAGTATTTCTGTATTACTTCAAATTAAAAATTTCGGAATGTGGATTATTCATTCTTTATGAACATCAGTTTTTGGGAGCAAGTCCAGATGGTATAATAGGAAACAACAGTTTAGTTGAAATTAAATTTCCTAAAAGCCTAGCTAATATGAGTCCTGAGGAAGCCATCGATAACAAAAAACTGTCTTATATGCAACTGAAAAATGGACTACCAACTTTAAAAAGGTCGCATAAGTACTATTATCAGATACAGGACCAACTGGCAATGGCTGATAGACAGCTCTGTTATTTTATTGTGTGGACGCCTCACGGTTTGGTTGTGGAAAAGGTTTGTTGTTAATGTATTTTAAATAGCTACACCTATAATAAATTTATTAACCTGTCAATTTTAGATTTTTACAGCCAGTCTTATAAAGGCCACTAATCTGACGTTAACTTTAATTCGCTGTTAAAATAAACAAAAGCGCATCAAAATTTGTTTACTAATGAATAAAATGTCATAAGCACTAACGTTTTGATGCGCTTTTATTTATTTTAACGGCGAATTAAAATTAACGTCAGATTAGTAGCCTTTATAAGACCGACTGTTAGAGATGCTGATTTGTGGACCGATAAAATGCTACCCAAGTTGATTAAATTTTACAATGATCATATGACGCCCTTGATTTTAAAGAAATTTTTAAAAATAGTTAATTTTCATTCTCGTTTTTGATTATCCATTCACGACAGGAAGGGGGGGGGGGTAACCCCAGGTGAGTTACTAAATTCCATTATTTTTCAGGAAGTAGGTGTTTCTTTTATTTTCATGTACAATGGCCCATCACGCCTAGAAGTCTTTCAGTTTGTAAAGTACACCGCGTCATAGATGCGCAGAACGCTAGAAATGTCCGGACGAGTCCATTACATTCAACAAGGTGATTTCCGCTGTTGTATTCAGTTCATTGCCCTTCGTCGTGTCATTTTGTTTACATGTTTGATGTTTCCATAACTATTAACACGTTAATAATATCAAAAAGGGGTTTGGGCGAGCACCTTACAGTCTGGTAGCTACATGATGCATTGGGGTTAGTCATTTATTGTCTGTAGCGCCATATTCGAACTTTCTCAGCTCGCACGCGTATTCAAGAGCCTTTGGCCTGCGCCCTCTGCCAGATTCCCAGCTGTTGTCTAAAATGCTGCCACGACCAAATGGCGAAGTTCCACGCACAGCTTTGGCAAAAATTTACAGCAAAACGGGCAAATTTAGTAATAATTCCTCGCGCGGAATGGAGAGGGTGATGCACAGCGAGTCCTCCCGCCGCGGAAAGCGTTTAGAGAAGGGCGGCCTCGCGAGCTTCTGGTAGAGCTTGTACTTCTTATGACATGCTAATTTATTTAGCATTTGAAACCAAAAATAAATCAGCATGAAAAGTTTTCCTTTAAAATGGGAATTTTAATGTGCCTCCCTAAAAATACCTATTGCTACGCCACTGATACCGTCTATTGGCGCATAACTGTAGCCACGCCTATATACTTCTTGCTTTGAAGCCACTCTACCTGGTCCAGGGAATATGTAACCTTCGTCTTTTTTTTGTACTTATAAAGCAACTGCAACCAGGGACGGAATAGCCATACAATAAAATAAAATAATTAGGTACATTAAGTATACATAGGTATGTATTTTTAAAATACAAATTATTCAAACTACGTAATTTTTCTGATTAATACGTCCATATTATGCATACAAAAAAATGTTATCGCAAGATCATTAATACGGCGTATTCCCGGGATGCTTTTCTGTAGCATTTCTTAAAAATAATATCGAGATTAGTAGAAATGGTTAGCGCACAACTGCGCGGATAGGCTTCCTAAATTTACGGTCAAGTTGTTTATGGCTCTTGCTTTCAAGTAGCCACGTGGACTTGACGAACGCCTGTCAGTCTGATATTCGAACCAACCTTTGGAGCTTAAAAGACCATAAATTAGGAAGGGAAACGTTTGGGTGATCCTCTTTCCTTGCATATAAAAATGCATTCAGATAGCAAAACGTATTTTTCTACTAAATAAGCACAAGAAAAAGTGCTACGCCCATTCCAAATCAAACCGTGCTTTAAACAGAAGAACACCCTTAAGCCATTGATATAGAATCTCTAGTCCCATAACACAGAAACCCCCTCTTACAGGGGATGGAAGTTAACACAAGGAAATACAAAAAATTTCATTTTTTAAAAACTAAAATCCGAAAATACTCTACTCAAGGTTTCAACGGAACAATTTTCATAATTCCATAGCTTTCCTGCTTGGGGCTACCACCTATTGACTACCTTGACAGCCCTCTGTCTCCTAGCGCAACACGTGCTGCATTAGAAGACAGTGTCATACCCGTAGATCTTCCAATTTAAAGAACTTCTGAAAATTGCACTTTTACAGCATTTTGCTGATAACCATATTCCTTTGTAGACCAGCAGTGCCACCCATAAGGCGAATCTACATGTTAGAGATTATCCAACAATGACTTTATTCCGAACTACTTTAAAATTTGACAAATCATACACTTTACTAAAAAAAAATTATGAAATTACAATTTATGTACCTTTTAACACATTTATTACACACTTAAGATTATAAATAAACTCAGCTTTTATCATTTGTATTTAAAGGTTCTTGTAGCCTGAAACAGTCCGTCACTATTTTCCATTTATCGCCTTGAGCAGTAATGACAAAATTCTGTTGGAACGATTTTGGTACTTTCTCTTGATATTTCACAGTGCCACTCACTTGAATTAAGAAGGACAACTGACCACTTACTGCAGCATCTTTCGAAATAAAAACATTTAGTATTTATCGAAAATATTCATGTGTACATTAATACAAACCTAATATCGGCTGCGCATCGAGCGTGGTTACTGTATGATCAGACGACGGTAAATCTATGTAGAATTTCTGTATCCTATCATTTCCAGAGATGCCATTTCCATTCCATACTAAAATTCCACTCTCCAAATATAATCGCGACATCAACTGCTTAAACATCAACATTTACATAAATACAAGCATCATACATGGGCAAAACTTACATGTCTCCGCTTATCCGTGCTTTCATAATACAATTTTGTGAATTCTTCTGCTGTTCGAACAGATTGATCTATTTTTGATTTCTGAAATTAAGTTACTGTTATTATTTTAAAAAGAGCTAGTACACAATTGCACAATTTGTGTACATTTGAAAACATAACCTATACTACACTAACAATTTTTACCTGCTCCATAACACAACTGCGTAATAAAGCTTGCGATTGTAGGTTAACCTAAGTTGTAGGTATTTTTTATAAAAAATGATGTTATAAAATCTGTTCTCAAGCCTTTCACTTTTGGTACTTTGCATACAAAAACCTAATTTCCATGCACCAGTTACTTGAGCACGTTGACTGAGGAGGGCGCCTCGCCGGCCTCGCGCGTGTCATTGATTTGACAATTGAGGGTGCGTTCGCAGAACCAACTCGGGATTGTTTGACTGTGTGCGTTCCGTAAGGTGTTTTAATAATGATTATTGATTAACGTGCGATGAATAGTATGTTTGTATGAGCGCAAACCACGAAAATGATTTGCTTGTTGCCAATACTAGCGAAGGTCTTCAAGAAAATTATAGGAAAAAGATTAATAGGTATTTATGCAACAAGTGCTAAAAGTTGACGTATATGCACGAGACATGAAAATTCATAACATGTCTCGTGCATAAACGATTTTTAGTACGCGTTGCATATAATATTTTATCTACGACCTTAATTTTACCGTTATTAATCCATAAATATCGATTTAACAAAGGTTTGCATCTACGACACTACTAATTTATGTCATAATGAACAGTAGACCATGCCGCGCCGGCGAATGTTTGCGAATGACAGTAGAGTTTGAATGTAGAAATTAAGAATCACTAAAACTGCATGTCCCAACTTGAGTAAGTTAAAATATTAAATGAGCTAGCTTTGAGGTTTATTTAACCAACTTAGTTGGCACACTAGGTAAATGAATAATATGACAAAGTACATCACTATAACTACTTTAGGTTAAGTCGATCTGACATTTAAAAAAATAAAGATTTGTGCAAGCTTAGGTGGAAGGCAATTTTGATAACAAATAACTGTAATATAATAGCCATTTATGCAACAAGTGCTAAAAGTTGACGTTTATGCACGAGACATGAAAAATATGAAACGAAGCCGAAGGCTGAATTTCATAACATGTCTCGTGCATAAATGACTTTTAGCACGCCTTGCATACAATATTTTATCTACGACCTTAATTTTACTGTTATTAATCCATAAATATCGATTTAACAAAGGTTTGCATCTACACTTCTAATTTATGTCATATTAAACAGTAGGCCAAGCCGCGCGGGCAAATGTTTGCGAATGACAGTAGTCGAGGTCTGTTACGAAATGTAATTATTAATACTCCACATCTGACTGTATTCATTACATAACGCTTTAATTATTTCAAAAACAATTTACCTGTAACGCAAGAAGCAACTAGAATAACTTTAAAACTTCACTTCCAGTTCGAAATTGTAGTTTTATAACCTCACTTCACTTTTAGCGCATGGGCTAAAAGTAAACAGTTGATTTCTTTAACCACGGTAAACTATAAAACGTCACTTTTAGTGAAACAAGCTAGCGCTAAAAGGCCTACTTTTAGTGGTGGTCGTAGATAATAGTAATTTATGATACAAGTGCGTAAAGCTACTCTTTAGGCATGAGTGGGATAGAGTTAAAACGCGAGTGAGCGAGCGTTTTAAGCCCAGGGAGTGACGAAAGATGTTTTACGCATGTGTATCGTACAATATTTTATCTACGATAGAATCTGGAAAACACGGTAAATATTAAAAAAAAATTAAATGTAAATTAGGATTACCAGCAACCGGTCGTAATTTTGGTAGTACTGAAGTTAATTAGTTAGAGAAGCAAAAAACTTGGGCTTAATTATTAATGAAGAGTTACGATTTTCGTCACATATTAATAAATGTATCAGCAGTGGTTTGAACATCCTACGATTGCTTTATCAAAATCTTAAGTCTTAAATCGGAAACTTCGAAAAATTTTATGTGAACCGTTAGTTTTATCTAAACTTAATTAGTGTGACTGTGTATGGTTCTTGTTTATTTTACTCTGATTCTGAAAAAAATCAAAGACTACAGAATACATGTTTAAGGTTAATATTTGGAATACGTAAGTTTGATCAAATTGCCGCATGCTGTCTGTTTATATCACAAAATTATTTTAAATAAAAAACCGAACTATCTCTTCAATAAAATTATTCATCGCACAGATGTACATACTTTAAATTTGAGATTTACGGGATTATTGACCCCACCTATTCATCGTACCGAGATATTTAAGCGCTTACTTTTTGTAATGGAAAATGAAGTCTGAAAGCAAAAACCATAATTTTGAATGCAAAACTCTAGTATACCTATATAGCGCAATATCAATCTCAAAATTTAATCCTCCTTTCTAATCTAGGTATAAAATATAAAACTCCAAATTTGGTTTATTTAGTTGTTAACGCAGTTAGTTTTCTACTCTTATCTTTTTGCTCAAGATATTATTCATTCTACCACAATAAATTGTAATCAAAGTATTGGCTATATAGTTAATATTCGTTATTCCTCCTTGTTATGAAAATGGCACATTAAAATAATAGTATATTACATACCGAGTTGGAAAGTGTTTCATTCCTGTCGAGAGATTAAGTAGTTAACCGAGACGCGTAGCGTTGAGGTTAACTTTATCTCGTGACAGGAATGAAAATTTTCACCGTGGTATGTTAATATTTTACTCACAATGTTATTATTTATTGAATAAGGTAAGTTGCAAATAATACGTATCTTTATCGCAGTTTAATACGATTATTTACGTGTGTATTTCTGTAATACTGATGGTAAATCACTCACACGCATACCACCAAACACTAATGAAGGCATTAAGTGACTCGTTCTTATAAAAAACTTAATTATAATTGATAATTATAACCAACATGTAGCTACGATCTGTACACACAGGTCATGCGACGGACATACTGATCGCCTCCTTTAGCTGATGTCACGAGCCCGTGACGTCAGATAACTGAGGTCTGCGTTCTTTAAGTGGTATTGTACAAACACAGCAGCTTTTTCCAAACGGCAGGCGGCATTATTTTCAAAACGTTTAAGTAGATAGATCTAAGAAGATTTATTACTGAATTCGTCCATACGCCGTCAATCACATGTATTTTGTAAATCTAATAAGACAAGAAAAGCGGCAAAATTTTTTGCCTAGAAGCGGCAAATAGCTAAATTCGTCTCGGATCACAAAACAAATGAAAGCTTCAATTCACACTTCGGTTATGTTTTAGTCATACTTTAAAACTTGTTTTTGGAGAGGAAAATACTTTCTTCTCGATGGTGTCATAGCCAACCTTGATGTGCATTTAAAATAAGAAAATTGGTGTCAATATCTCCAAAAATTATGACAATAAATAAAAATCCAAAATATTTTAATTATTTTTAGTGTCCTAATAATGTCAAGATAGTTTGTTTCTAAGTAACCTAATAATCGACTGAAAATCTAAAATTATAGTCAGTAGAATAAGCAATCCATGCTTAAAGTCGAAACACCATGATCAAATACGAGGCGGTGCAGACAGGAAAGCCGTGACGGCCCCGCCTGCGTATTAGACAAGAACTTACTCGAATCACACTGTTTTTTTCTCTCTCTTAGGTGCGAATTAAGGTTAGATGCAGCTTAAGATATGTGTATTTAATACAAAAATGCCTGTATAACGTAAAAAAATATGTGTATAACCTTAAAAAGTTTAATTTGTCTATGTGGACGGCGCGGCGGCGCTGCAGTCACAGCCGCTCTTCTCTGCACCGCTTCGTACAAATTTAGCGGCAACAACACTGTAACCATGGAAACGTAATTTTCTTCGTAGCCACTAGGCACCACCGTCAGGGCGTTCCTGTCTCCTCCGCATCGAGAGCAAAAACAGCGCTAGAGTGCTAATGCTCCATACCTATAATAATTTAAATGTCCTGATGTACAGAAAGCAAAAGGTCAGGTAATACACCTCATTACCGCGAACATGACGTAAAATAATTAGTTTGTAATTCATATTTCTTATATGGGTATTTCGCCACTCTGCAAATTAAAATATTAAATAACGAAAATATTAACAACGAACGTTTCGAGGGACAATCTGCCCTCGTTATCAACGAATAACAATTAAAACTAACAAGAACTTATCTTTTTTTCACTGGAAGAAAAAACGACCAACCGCCAATGAATTTTCTGACATTGACGTTTGTTGATATCTGTACCTACTTGATCTCATCTTTCAGAATCGATAGCCAACTATTGTCTAAAAATATTGAGAAAGACGACACGCATTTTTCTTCGTTAAGTAAAATGTATGCCGTTTCCTTAATTTTTCGCCTAGTTGACATCGATTCTTTAGACAAGATCTTTGTGTTGTCCCATTGTATTTTATGGTTTTCATCCCAAGCATGTTCTGCCAGCTTAGACTTATTGAATTGATACGTTTTCTTGTCTTGTCTAAAGAATCGATGTCAACTAGGCGAAAAATTAAGGAAACGGCATACATTTTACTTAACGAAGAAAAATGCGTGTCGTCTTTCTCAATATTTTTAGACAATAGTTGGCTATCGATTCTGAAAGATGAGATCAAGTAGGTACAGATATCAAAGATAAGTTCTTGTTAGTTTTAATTGTTATTCGTTGATAACGAGGGCAGATTGTCCCTCGAAACGTTCGTTGTTAATATTTTCGTTATTTAATATTTTAATTTGCAGAGTGGCGAAATACCCATATAAGAAATATGAATTATGAATTCACGCCACAAAGAAGTTTCAGAGATTATCATAATTAGTTTGTATACAACGCCTAAACGACTTATTAGATAGTCATATCCATTATTGGTGTGCATTTAAATAAGAAAGTTAATGTCAATATCTCGAAAATTGTGAAAACAAATGAAAATCTAAAATCAGATTTTAATTCTTCTTTAAAGTGCCCTAACAATGTCTAGATTAATTCTTCTTTAAAGTGCCCTAACAATGTCAAGATAATTTGTTTTTAAGCAACTTAATCAACAACGAAAAAACAAAAAATTTAATATTTCGTTTTTCGACATAATTTAAAAAGTACGACTGCTGGGTTTAATTTCTTTTTTGAACACCATTCAGTATTAGAATATGCAACTTTGCCCTTATTTAACCTATTTCGTATCTCCTAAGATAATTGAGTTATCCATGTATAAGGTCTAAAACGGCCACGCTGTATAATCAAACAGATTAAAGTAGTGGTTTCAAGAACCGGCACCGTCAAGAGGGCGCTGGAGTAGAAATTGTTTTGATTCTTGAATGTATTGAACGCAACCACCAGCCGGCTAGATTAAAGACAAAATTCAAAAATTTAATAACCCAAAAATTTCACACTACACATATTGAGTTAGGATCAATGTTTAACCAATTTCTCATTACACGATCTGCGCACGACGCATAAATAAGTTAACTACATCTTCCATTAAATTCCACAGGCGTTTTTTGTCGCCGTTCTGATGAATCGAGGTCTGCCTCGTACGGTAGATCAGGCCAATTAATTTTACTACGCATTTATCCCCAAACCGAAGTCACTGATCGCACATGCAGTCTCCTCTCCAGTCCTGATGATAGGTGGGCGTAACCTTAGCTTCTGCGTGGTTTGGTTATTGATTACCAACAATTACAGGATGTCAGAGGATTTTTGCGCCACAAATAGCACAGGGCGCGCGATTTCGAGGAGGACCCGCCGTTGCCGACTCGGGCCCCAATTTTCGAAAAACAACCCATTCATCCCCCGCCAAAAAATTGAGCCGTATTGATATCACGTGACCAGCACAGACCAGTTATTTTTTCAGGCATGATGGCGCCAAACAGCATCGATCAGTATTGCGTGGATTTGATCGGATCGTAGAGTGCGTCGGGCTGAATTTCGGGGCACGCTGCGAGGGGAGCAGCCGCTGGGGCCGCCGCCGAGTTCTCCTCGTCCACAGCGCGAGGCGCCGTCCGCCGTGGAATGCGTAATGAGGACATATTGGTTATGTTCGAGAGAGACGGACATTTCAACTCAAATTTACTTTCATCTGCCTTAAAGCCTTAAACCCCTGGCGCCGGCATGGAGAGCCGCCGGCCGCGTTGATTCTCTGGCGTTTTGGGGTACCGCACCTCCGACTTGGGGCCCGTTGTTGTGCCAACAGCGATATTTTCGACGCCGAGAAAGAGACGGCAACAGTCGTAGTTCTACTATTCGCTGCTGTGTCGACGACTGACCCGCGCGCCATCTGTACTGTCAATGTTGTTAGCTTACCAAATGGAGTTTAATGGAGGACTTTTAGTCAGAAAACGCTGAAACTCACTCTTATCCATGAAAAACTTGGAAGAAAATGGTAATATATAAACACTTTTGCCTATTGTTCGGTTTGGAAATATCCGCCACGGGGAAGTGTGCGTGTGCCGACCGTTACGACCGAATGTTTACAGTGTAGACATGGGAGCCTCCTCTGCTGTTTGTCAATCTATTTTGTGCGATTTTCACTTGTTATGCCCACCTGGAAAAGCGCTGCTCGGTTGTTTAGGTATTTGTGCATGCGTTCGTTTGTTTTGTGGAGAAGTGGTGCCCGGAAGGGCGCCAAATGGACTCGAGAAAATCATAGCCAAAGGCTATACATTATATATACATTGAATTGAACCCTTTATTTTGTTTCTTTTATGTTAATTTTCGGGCTGCATTTTAATTGTAACCAAGTCAAATTGGGCGATGTACGCAAAGGGCCACTTTAATACATTTATTGCAGCATTTTCAGCCACGAGATTGCCTAATGTGTTTCACTTTGTTGCAGACCTAATTAAGTTATCGCACAGTCTTGGAAAACTAACTATGTAGTAAGTATCAAAACTCTTGTTGTTGCCTGCCGTTGTAGAAAAGATGGTGTTGCGATGACCCAGTGGGATAGATTTCACAGATTAATGACCTTTAAAATCGTCGAAGGCCTTTTATTAATACACTTGGTATTGTATTATTTGGTTTAATAAATTTTATTTACACACCTTACTGTATTTAAAGGAGCAAAATTGCGGTGGTGGAATGCTTGGTGTATTGACATTAATTGCAGATATGCCGTAGTCGCTAGTAGAGTATGCTCGCATATGGATGCTCAGTTTTTGGAATGCATTTTTCTTTAATTTGGGCTATATCCGGCGGGGACTGACGATTCATGGAACGGGGTGATTTTATGGTACGAGCAGTTTTAGTTGCATTCGTTGGGGTTACGTAATTATCTAAGTGTGATAAATTGTTAGTGGGTGAATGGGAGTGCGTTGCATGTTTCTGTGTAGACATGTAGTGACTAGTGATAAATGGTGTTGGTGGTAACGATACCTCTTGCAGTATTTATTTTAAATGGATGTGAGAAGGGTATGTTTTAAACCTTGTTTTTTAGTTGGAATTTTTAATAACGTTACGAAGTAAAGTAGAGACACATTCGATAGTACTAACTGTTTTGTTTTGTTTTGTTTGATTGCAATCCTGCAATTTATTTTTGTTAATGTTCGAAACAGTCACCTCGATTACAATTGTCAGATTGGTTCACACATTTTTATAACATTTTATAACTGTCGAACTATAAAAATTCCTTAGGTTGTAACGGTTTGATTTTGATTTTGACTTTGACGGTTTGTGCACATAACCTCAACAGCTGACAGTTGAAGTTTGTATCACAACATAAAAATATTAAGATTGAAGTATTGATTACACAACTGAACAAACTAAATTAGGTTACTTTGGTTAGTCGTAGCGAAGGTGTCTTTGCTTTACGGTAGAGTCCTGATAATCTGACATTTGATTATCCAATGAAATAACTTTATTACTGTAGGGGTAAGAAGATAAAATTAAGTACTTTTATTCATTTATTGTGCCAAGTTTTTCAAAAATTGATTTGTTCAGCGGGTCTATTTTAATAACTGATCTTCAGTAGACCCATGTTATCCGATAATCCCAATTATTGGGCCAGCATTTAGTCCCACTTATGACGAATAATCGGGACTACTGTACTACCTACTATTTTTTTATATTTAATATAGCTAACTAATCTACTCATTTGTTTTGATTAAAGAATTAGTTTCAAAAATTTTTATAGTATTTCTTAAAATTCTATCGGAAGTAATTCTACCCAATTTGGTTTTTAAGAAGCTGAAGAAATGTAAGATAAATGGTCAATTGAAATTTGTTTAATTATTCCAAACAACTGGATAAACGTTGATGTATTTAATTTTTCAAGTAATCTACAGGTTTTAATGGTTAAAAATGTTATAAAATATTAAACTAGCTTGTTGCCCTTTTTTTTGTTTGTTGAGGTGTTATTTATGATCAATCATTCGCCATAATTTCCGATTGAATTTTATAAGAATTATTATATTAGTATTGGATAGGAATAGCTAGTATCATATTAATGATATTGTTATTAGTTAAATAGTTAATATTGCACAACTTTTCTAATAAATTTGCGTTTATACTTAATCTTCGTGACATTATTATAGCTTTTAACTCGTATCCGACATATTGTGCAGTTATACACGTTGCTAGATTAATAGATACGTAATTGCACAGCCAAATTTTACACATAAATAAGAATATCAACGAAATTATGCATAGAATCTCGCTTATCCAATATAAACGGGACTTAATTGTGGTCGGATGATATGGAACTACCAATGACCAGTTATTAACATAGACCTGTCGAACAAAAAAAATGTTTTATTATAATAAAAGACATGACATTATTACTGCACATTGAAACCGGTATGTAACTTTATCTTTATTTCGTTGAAAAATAAAAATAGGTCTTTTGTGGAATGTCAGATTAAATGGAATGTTGGAGAAACTGGATTCTACTGTATTTATAAAATTTTTGAATGCATAGCCCAGCCGTAAGTAATTTAAGAAATTGTTTCAAAATGCTTTCGTGTTATCCGACAATTTCGGTTATTAAACCCACATGTCAAATAATAATAATTGGGTCTACTGTACCACCTTTTATGTTTTTGATATTTAATATGTAATCTACTTATTTGTTCTGATTATAGAATTAGTATCTAAAAATTTTATAGTATTTCTTAAAATTCTGTCGGAAGTAATGCTACCCACTTTTGTTTTTTGTTTAAAAAACCAAAGAAACATTATTTTTCATTCAATAAACTTAGATAAATTGATTTTAATATATTTTTTTATTAATCAACTTATTTTAATTGCTTAAAAAAGTTACAAAAATATCAAAGTAGCTTTTTGTTCTTTCATTGTTGGTTAAGGTGTTATTTATAGTAAATTATTCGCCATAATTTCCGATTTTATTGTAGCAGACCCATTCAGTGACAGATTTTATATGTTAGCAACGGATAGGACTAGCTAGTATCATTGAATGGCTTTTTTAGTAGTTAAATAGTTAATATTGCACTTTTGTAATAAATTTACGCTTAGACTTAATCTTCCTGATATTATCATTGTTACTTTTAACTTATATCCGACATATTGTGTATCCATACACGTTGCTAGATCAACGGATACATATTGGCACAGTTGTGGCCATGTTGACCAAATTTTACACATAAATGAGTTAAGTATCAATGAGAATATGCATAGAATACCCATTATCCAACATAAACGGGACTGAATGGTGGGTGGATAGTTGAAAATGTCGGATAACATAGAATTAATGATGATCAGTTAGAAAAATAGACCTATTGAACAAAAATCATTTTTTATTGTAATAAAAGATAAAAAATTACTGCACGTTGAAGTCAGTAGTAGTAACATAATTGAGTTAAGTATCAGCGAGAATATACATAGAATCCCGATTATCCAATATAAACGGGACGGAATAGTGGTCAAATAATTGAGAATGTAGGATAACATGGAACTACCAATGATCAGTTAGTAAAATAGATCTGTTGAATAAAAATAATATTTTATTACAATAAGGGCCGGTTGCAGAAAACAATGTTAAGTCTGGTGTTAGCTAACGCGACGTCAAAGTGAACAAAAACGAATCAAATCTCAAATGCTTATGGTAACTAATACATTAGTAAACAAAATTTGATGCGATTTTGTTCACTTTGACGCGACGTTAGCTAACACCAGACTTAACATTGCTTTCTGCAACCGGCCCTTAAAGTGAGAAAATTACTGCAAATTGAAGTCAGCTATGTAGCTTTATCTTTTTATGCCTTTAGTAGAAAATTATTTCGTTGTAAAAGAAAGATAGATCTTTTAGTTGAATGTCAGATAAAACTGAATGTCGGAGAATTTGGATTCTACTGTACTTTATAAAAATACCCGAATGTATAGCCCAGCCATAGATAATTCAAGAAAGTATTATTCAATGCGAACTGATAGATCTAATAAGTTAAAGCCACATATAGCATCATTCACATGATTTTGATAGTATTGAAATGTTTAATTGCATGGCAAGTGCTAAGCCACTGCATTATTCGAACAAAATTATGAAATTGATGCTACATTTGCAACTTAAAATAAGTGAAAATACCTACTTTAGTTAGGCATAGGCTGGTTAGTTAGTATAAACACTTCAATTATTGTTTCACTCTATAATAAGAAGTGTTAGAAGCATTTCTGCCGGGTAAAACAGCAATTCCTTGTTCTAGGTTGTGCAGTGTACCTCAACTGCCTGCACAATACAAGTGCAATGTCCCAGAGAGTGAAACGGCCTAACCGTACTGATGATGGCTCCGTTCCCGCAAAACGGCGTAAGGTAAGAGCGATTTTTTATGGAGATTTTAATTGTTATGAATTATATTAGTCTATATCACATCATCCATAGCAGCAACTAATTGTAATAAATATAGAAGTCGTTAATATAGTCGCTCTTGGCATAAAACGATTTTTATTAAGTTTTTACCTTTGAGAGTACCTATTAAATTATTTTTTTATTTACGAGTACTTACGTCATAACTTACAGGGCTACAATCTGAAACAGCAATTTACGAAAAGTGGGTAATTGTTGACCATATGTCACAAATATATAATGTTGCAGCGGCCGACGGTGGAGGAGGAGGAGGCGGCCTCCCTGGCAGCCGCAGCATGGCAACCGCGGCCCTTCAATGATCTTAAAAGTATTTATAACCGCACCGCCACCGAGGCGCCCGCCGAGCTCTTCCGCAAGGACCTCATTAGTGCCATGAAGCTGCCGGACTCCGAGCCGCTTGCCTCTGACGAGTACTGGGTCATTGTGGACCAATGGAAGCAGGAGTGGGAGAGGGGCGTGCAGGTGCCCGTCAACCCCGACTCGCTGCCCGAGCCCTGCGTGACGGTCAACCAGTGTGCTTCTACCATAAAACCTCATCATGAGTTCAAAATGTAAGTGCTGTCCGATAGCTTTGACTAAAACTTTCTTAGGCTACCGATTTAATTCTCTCGGATTGTTCTTGCGAACATTGAGTAACTGCTGGCTATGCTTTAGTTTTATGGCATAATTTTGTGTTTTATTTATAAACGAACAATAACAGAGCAAAATTGTGTAGAATATTGTCGGTGTTCTAAGTCGCGCAGTTTATTTTAATCCGAATTGCAGTAAATTAGTGCAGTAGAACTGCAACTTCGCGTTTGAGTGCCTATCATTTTTATATTTTCACATGTGCAGGGTTTGTAACATGTTTATTTTCGACGTTAATGAACTAGCAGTACATATAAATAAAATTAGGGCATATTTAAATTGCCAGTATGTGATATATGTAGAAAAACTACACAGGGTTCTAAATAATACTAAAAAAAGTAATTGGAGCTAACCAACATAGTTATTGAGTTATATCAAAAAAACTTTGATTATTATGTTATTTAGAACAAATTTAGTTCTACATTATTAGGACACTTTTTAGACGAATTCAAATCTGGATTTGGACTTTCATTTGTTTCCATACTTTTCGAGGTTTGCTATACTTATATTCATAAATAACAGATATGTGCAAAACACGTTTTTTTGATAGATACAACAAAAGGTATGGGGTGTTCAAATAAATTATACCGCTGGAGTGCGGTGACTCAATATAAACATCATGGAGTCACAGCTCGGGAGAAGTATAATTTATTTGAACACCTGATATATTTATATGAAAGAAATCTTAAAGCAAACTAAGTTAATGGGACTGTGCTGTAAATAATGCCTGGATAAAATACCGGGTGATTATAAATGCTCTTCCATCAAGTTGCCTTTGAAATATTTATTGTATGAACAATATGTTAGTTGTACTGTAAGTCTATGTCAAATTCAAGGTTAGCAGGGTAGGTTTTGTTTCTTAGTTGACACAGACTGACATAAAACCTAACCTGCTAACCTCGAATTTGACATAGACTTATAGTACCACCGACATATTATTCATACAATAAATATTTCAAAGGCAACTTGATGGAAGAGGATTTATAATTACCCTGTATTACCTTCATAAACAGTCTATTATTCACAAGAGAAATAAAAGTGTTTTAGTAAATATTATACACCAAGTGAATTAAACATATGTTTATTCACGAAAAGATTTTGGGCTCACGAGCACGCAGTGCGAGTGAGATCAAATCTTTGAGTTAATAAATGTTGAATTCATGTGGCGTATATATGTTTTTATTCAATTTTGACGAAATTTTGAATAAAAAATGTTAAAATATTCAAATTTATAGCGCCTGCTGCTCTTAAATCACCCTAATATGATATAAAACAGCACACTTACTGTGTGCCAAACGTCAAAGTGACGTTTGTCACCTGCTTACAGCTATACAAAGAGAAAGAATAATTGAATGTAAGTATTTGTAGAAATCATAAAAATATGTTGTTCTTCATTGAAACGTTTTTAAATCTCTAGTGAACTTAACTTTTTTAATTCTCTAGTGAATTAAAACGCTTTTATTTCTCTTGTGAATCATAGAGTGTTTATGAAGGTTGTTATGGAGTTAATAATGTCACTTTAAACTATCAAAATTGAATAAAAAAATAAAAATGAGCTCTTTTCAAAAGTGTCATAGCCGCCCTCGCCTTGCATTTGAAATAAAAAAGTTAATGGCAGTATTTCGAAATTATGAAAACAAATGAAAATCTAAAATCATATTTGAATGCTTCTCTCAAAAGTATCTTAATGATGTCTAATTATTTCTATGCTAAGTGACATAATAATTGACAAAAAAAAAGGAATTATTTTTTGGATGTAACTCTAAAATTAAGGTGGTTCGGTTTGATGTATTTTTTACATATTATTTACCCTCGGTGAGCCTTGAGATTGAACAACCCTGTATTAAAAAACCTTACACATGGTGAAATTTGCCTTGATGCATGTGGCAAGATAGCGTGTTTTGTGATAAAAATTTAATTTTCTAGTTCTCACGGAACCGCTTACTAGGATTTTTTTGAGTTTTCGAATGTTAATTACTGGTATTAATTCGTAGCAATCTAATTTTGTATACTAAAAACATATTTTATATTTTATTAGTAGTAGCTCGGGCCGAATTATCTTTTAGTTGTATTAGAATAAGCAAACAAATATAGCCATTGGCGTTCATTCTACAGTAATATGTAAATATTGAATCTTAAATTGCTGTCAAAATTCTACTGCAACAAATTTTGAAGCCAAGCCAGATATAGATTGAAGCAGTCTCGTGAATTTATTGACGGGCTACCTCATTCCGACTATCTGCTTCCGTGTTTCCTCAATTCCAACTCGGTGCTAAGAGTAGTTTTAGATTCTCCCCGTGTGTCTAATATATCTAATGTATTTATAATTTTCAGTTTATCATCTCCTCAGATTTTGAAACCTTCATCTGTACTTCTATCATGGTGCGTGTTACATATTGTTTATCTTGAATTAGGGTTTACGTATATTTTGGATATGTCGCATTATAGTAGCTGTACATGGTAGAACTAAAAAACAATGTGCGGATTTGAATTAAATGACTACGTCGAATTACTATTACTCATTTTGTACCTGTCGGTGTTGAGCAAAGTTGAGTTAGTTATGCATTCTGAACGTACAAAAATGGTCACTTATAAACTTGTTAGTGTGCTTTATTTTACAAAATTTGTTAAACGCTGTAGTTTCTAGCATTTTTAAATTCTTTTGTTATCACAGCTTCAGTTGCACAACGAGCATATCGGGTTACATAACTTATATAAATACCTGGCTTATCAAAGCTATTGGATATCACGTGGAAGTGTTGTTCATACTTTCTGAAGGAATTTATCGGAAATCGCAGCAACAGGATTTAAATGAAAGAGAATGTAGTGGTCGTTATAAATGATTGATTTGCACATTTTCCAAATTTGACTTTTATAAACGCTGTATACAACAAGGTGGGCGGGCTAAAAGCGTTTGAATAGGAAATAAATCTTAGTCTTAGTAGAAACTATACTTTTAAATAACTTCCTTAATTGGTGATAGGGTGAACTAAAAATATTTAATGCTTTGCCATATTACCACAGGTTGAAGTTTGAATGTTATGGGTGTCGCTTAACTTACAATTTGCAGTGTAACAGATCTGTACCAGCAATTATTCTGGGAAACCATTAATCGCAGAAAGTTGGGAAAAAATATACTGTATGTCCCCGGATTGAGTTTATAAGAGGAAAAATTCTTATTTTAAATTTTTCATAGAAAAGTCATTCTTTATAAAGGTTTTTGCCTGATAATAATCACAGTGCCATAGAGAAGAGAGAGAAGTACCTTTCATTTTGACTTTAGAGGAAAATATTGTAGGAAAAAGTTGTTGATAATGAAAGAATAAGTTTAAATACACAATTTCAGCTTCATACTAGCAAGCTGTATTTTTTAGTTTTAAGCAGTGCTACTACATAATACCAGCGTACATATATCGACTCCTTTGATGTCAAAATTCCGATTTGGATGACTTTGAACGGCTCCTGGAGGGTACTTTCCGACTGTACTAACAGATGGCGCCACTACTTTGTCACATATGATTGGTAGCAGAGCTAGTAACTGGCTCTGATTGGTAGAATTTTGTGCTGCCATCTGATAGTCAAGCTTAGAAATACCCCCCCGAGTTACTGTCCCAGGCACTCCAGACAGGTTTCATCATTTGGCTTAAGTGTCTCTACTTGTTTGATGTATGTACGCTGATAATACGGTCAGATATTACCAAAACAATAAAATCTGTTGAAATATGGGTAAATGTTGGTGAGATGTCATTTGACTAGTCAACTAATTTAAGTTTTTTGAACAGAGTTTACGTGAGAGAACATTTTTTTTTAATTTACCGTTTTTCTTGAGTTGAAATAAACACTTCTGCAATTCAAACTATATCAGTGGAGGTGGTCTTAAAAAAAAAGAAACAAAATTAAGTTTTTAATAAACTAACTGAACAATTCTGTAATTAGAACACCGACATATACCCATATCTGACCGTATTATGATTTTTGCATTTATTAACACTAAAAAAAGGTACAAGTATGAAGCTGAATTTTTGTATTTAGACTTATTCTTTCCTTACAAACAACTTCTTATAATATTTTACGTTAAAGTCAAAATTAAAGATACTTCCCTCTTAAGCTATTTTCTTAATTTTTAAACTACCCGTGTATCAAATTTGAAATTTCTCCAAAGTCAGTATTAAAACTAGGGATGCGCCGAAGCACGAAGCTTCGGCCGAATCAACGAACACCTTGAAAAACACTAATACATAATTTTTTTATTATACACCGCAAGGTAAATGAGGTTACAGATAATACAAATAATAAAATAAGAACAAGCGGTTTATTTAGCAAATACATTTTAGAAATAAACAACACAGATATTGAAATACGAAATAACAGACCTACCAATCACCATATCAAATATTTGTAAAAAACAAGAACTACTTAAACACAAAAATAAAACTTTTTTTTTCTGCACTTCAAAACACACAATATTGGCAAACACCACTTATTTTCTTATCCATTTTGAATAAATGTAGTCTAACAAGGGTCTAAACTTCAGCTCAAAACGCGAAATGAAATAAATATTCCAACACACAGCAAATTTGCGATAAGAATTTTTTTGTTTGCATGCTTCGGCCGAAACGGGCAGCCGAAGCCGAATAACTGAAAATAGGCCGAATACCGAAGCCGAATCGATGCTTCGGCGCATCGCTAATTAAAACCATGTAGGGAATTAGCATTGGCTGGCCTAAAGTAACCTTGAGAATTTAAATAGATACTGTGGCAATATCGGCTAAAAAACAAAGCTTCAGCTCTACGGCCTGATGTCGGCACAAGAAGGCCGAATTGGCCAATAAGAGCCTCGTATCTTGAGGCTGGAGGCGGATGTCAGGCCGGAGAGCTGAGGCCATATTTTCCTGCCAGTATTGACTGGTCATTATTGGATAGAATTCTTTAAGTGCACTGTTTCTTTTTAGTAGGCGTAAAAACAATTGAACAATTATGAAATGACAAATGTGTATCCATAATACAACTGTCAAACTTTGAAAGAAGTGGCGTCATTAGTCGTTACAGTTGCGTTTTTTACTTTTTTAAACCAAAATCCGTTACTTTTTTTAAGAAATGATGTCATACAGCAATGAACCCTCAAATTCTGTGGTCTGATGAAGCGACATTTAGAAGCAATGGAGATGTTAACTTCCATAGTGTGCACTATGCGACAACTAAAAGGACATGATGGACATATTTGGAGTCCTAACACGAGGTGTTGTATTATTGGGCAATGGTTTTTTTAAACAAAATTTAAATGCAGAAATATATGCAGCTTTTGTAGAAAATACTCTCCCGTACTTGTAGAAGATGACCCGCTAGGAGTTTGCCAAACCATGTGGCTTCAACAGGCAACAGAAATGAAAAAACGAAGGAATACAAAACTGCTCAGACCTAAATAGAAGACGCTTAATATCTTTAGTTTTATTTTCAGTTAATAACGTAATATAATGGTTCAATTGTTTCTACGCATTTTAAGGTTTGAAAGTTGGGTTAGGTTGAATCTGCTCCCAGTATTTTGGTCAATATTGATTTTTTCCCTATCTTCTATGATGAACACTGTATACGTGTAGCCAAATGAGGCATAATTATTTAGTTACTAAAACTGTAACATGATAGTTTAATTACTCTTTTGGAAGGCGATTTAATATTAAACGACCTTGTTTTTCAAGATAGCACTCTTTGTAACTTTACACTACGTTTTTATATATTTTACCTAGCTCCAGTCTGTTAATTATTGTAGTGCTTCATAATACAGTCTCACTTCTTTAACGAAAGTCGAAGATTATTTTATTTACATTTAGTTGTGAAAGGTAGTGCACCTACAAGGCATATGATATAGGTTTGCTATTGCTGCGCTTTTATTTATATTTAATAGCAAAATATTTGTCCAATCTTGTGCAAACTCAAAATGCTGTATGAGGCAAAATCGACGTTTTAACAATGCCAAATAACACTTTTCTTATGTAAAATTTAATAATTGTGAATTAACTGAAATGTACTATGGAATACATAGGCGATTAATTTCACCTTTTTTTTTAATTCGTGGCTACAATCTCTATAGTCTGTTCTTCAACTAGAAAAGGTGTTAAAATATTCGCTCTAAAATCGGTAGTTGTGATTGGTTACGTTTTTGCCATTTTTAGGTAATGCTAATTGCATAAATTTTGATTTATTGCTAATGCCAAAATCTTTTTTAATAAGAAATCTGTTAAATGTGAGAGATAAAGCTTTTATAAAGTATAAAAAAATGCTAATCATTGGAATTACTACAAATCGCTTAGAAAGCAAAGCCAAAATATTGAATTAAAGTTGTTTGGGACAAATATGTGTTCTAGCGTTATTCCTGATGCATTGAACAACCGTGATGAAATTAATACTTCTTTTTAAAGTAATTCTGGTGTAAAGTTTGTGCCCAATCTCCAATTAATTATTAAATACTTGTAATGAAAATTTAATGCAACTGGAAAAATTATGGTTTATTGTTACATATGCTTAAATGTTGCTTCCATGTTATTTTACCGTAATTACCCACATAGTTAATTATAGCTTAAGATTAGGTGTTTTCCCAGAGCAATGGAAAATTGCTGTAATAACTGTGGTGGGATTCTTCCTACTCACTCTAAAATTCTCAAAAAATTGTTATTTCAGACAGGTTTCAATTGTGAAACAGCTCTCTTAGCAGTTATCAATGGTATTACATCAGCTTTAGATCAAAATAAATTTAGTTTACATGTACTTTTAGACTTTTCTAAGGCTTTTAAAAGCAATAACTATCAGTTACTATTAGCAATATTACATTATATTGGCATAGGGCCTAAAGAAAAACCTGTTTTAAAAGCTACCTTAGATCAATCTGGCTGATATTAAATGTGGCGTACCACAGGGTTCAATATTAGATCCAATTTTATTTTTAATTTATACTTCTTTCTTTCAAGTCTGATGATATCCAGTTGTACCTACTACTTATTTAACTTAAAATATATTAATCAGATTTATAACGTAATAAACAGTGATTTAAATAATTTTGTTGCTGTTGCTCAACAGCACGGTTTAGTTATTAATCCAAAAAATCGTAATTAATGCTTTTTGGCGGACTCTACAATGTAGAATTAAGAAATAGTATAACTGATCGTTTAAATATAAAAATAAGAGATTCCACACTTGAGTTTGTTGAATCTGCAGGAAATCTAAGGCTGACTTTGGATATTAATTTAAGGCTTCGTGAACATGTTTCCAGTTGCTTTCAAAAATTATTAATCAATCTAAAACTTACATTTAATATGTTTCTATGTGATTCATTGGTTTTGTCAAATTTTAACTTCTGTGATGGTGTTGATGGACCATGTTTTGAGAATAATGCTGTTAGAGAACACAAATTATACAAAATTCTTGCATGAGACTTACTCATAAATTAATAGTGAAATTTTTTACCCCAATAGAAAATTTTATCTCTTTTCATCTTAGTCGAATTGAGTGAAAGAAAAAATCACCAGAATAACTGATCGTCGTAACTTAAAATAATTACTGACAGTATTGTCAGTATGTATTTTCATTTCAAAATGAAAAGAATTTCAGATGAATCGAGAACACTTATTTTAAATGTTGTAGGGTACTTTGAAACTGAAGAAAGTAATTGAGCAGCCGAAACAGCTTCAAAAGCATTCAAACTTGTACAGGGTACATTATACAAATTGAAGAAATGATGGACAAATCACAGAAAATATGTCGCAGAAAGTTGCTGTAGTCAAAACTAAAATCGATTCTTCGATGCTAAACTACCATGAGATTTAAAAAAAAAAGATTCTGAGGAGGCCTTGATATGTGTTATACGTTTGGCAGTACTGAAGTGTATTGTCAGTTTATGTCAAATTTGAGATTAAAAGGTTAGGTTTTGCGTCAGTTTTGACACAGACTGACGTAAAACTTAACCTGCAAATCTCTAATGTGACATAGACTGACAATACACTTCAGTACTGCCAAATGTATAACACATATCAAGGCCTGCTCAGAATCATTTTTTTTATCTCATGGTATATAAAATGTACGTTGACGAAAAACCAGTTAATACACGAATAACTTAAACAAGAGTTTTTAGAGTTCTACTGTTCAGTTTCGTCAATAAAAAAGTGGATAATGCAAATTGTATTCAAATTTAGAAGAGAAAACAACAGAAATTACTTAATGGAACTGCCCAGTATTACAGTTCTTCTACGATTTTCATTTTTAGATTGTTACAAAATGGTAAAATAAGAAAATATTTTACAGCCAGTATTTTAAAAGTCGTGATAGTAGGATTTGGCAGGATTGTTCAAAATTTACTCAGAGAAATAAAGTAGAACACGTCAATTCTGAATTCGTACTTTTGTCGAGTTGCAATTTTATTGCAGTTTTCATAACATGGAGAAGTTTGAGGTTATACAAACGTCAATATAGAACTTGTTATCAAAGCTGTGATGTGTGATGAATTAATAATACACGGACGTTTAGTAACTAAAATTAGAGATAGGCAGTTGTTTTTCTGCTGGGGTAATATTTCCACTATAGTACGCCTAGGATGGATTAAGTATTAAGACGTTACTTGCATTCAGCTTGTCTTTTTCATAAACTAATATTGTATGAAAAACTGCCATATTTATCGACTATATCTAAACAAATATACTCTGTTCAGAATGTCTTATTCGTACAGTGCCTTTAGAAATGATGAAACGTTTTTGAATGGTCATTATTTTGGCGCCATTTATTTATGTTGGTGGCACTGATAACCTAATAACCTCAAATTTGACATAGACTTACAGTCGCCAAAATAATGACCATTCAAAAACGTTCGATCATTTCTGAAGGCACTGTATAATTTTGTGTTGTGTATAAATCTGTTCCAACTCAGTTGAAGAATGTTTCAATAAGTAATTGCACCGCGATCATTTGCGACGCACGACATTTCGATAATGACTTTCATTTGCAGTAAATTATTAATATCTCAAGCATTTAAAACAATTTTGTATTCACTTCTTGCCCGATATGTTGATCTCTACTCTTAACTGGTTTTTAGTGGTTATTATTATAATCGATTAGAAATGCACAATGGTAGTTTTAACCTCAAAGAAGCTCAAGTACTTGAATTTTGTTTATTGGGAGCTAAAAGCGTTTTAAATACAATCCGAATGGTAAAAGAGGCTAAAGATAATGAATGAATGAACAAGCTGAGTGTTAGTAATAAACCAGAAATTAAATTAAACCCATCCAAGATGTTACAATCACTCATATGAGAGAAAATTGTGTCGAGCATGGTAAAAGGCAAAAGAGTCAGTGATGGATCATGGATATGTAATGACGTAAATACCAATTAGCATTTCTTTGTACTTTTGATATTGGACTGTTTAAACTATCATTTGAAAAATGATGCTTATTATGACAAGTGCTATTGCTTGTAGTACCCAAAGGTTTCATCCAAAATTCAATAGAGGGCAAAAGCTCCGAACAATTTATTTCACGTGAAAGCAATTTAAAAAGACATCATTCTCCGTTTCTCTAAGGAGTCAAAATTGATTAAACAACTAATGTATGAATAGTTAATATAACCACCAGTGCTACACATTTCGTTGCTTATGGACACCAAACTACCGATGCATATTCTAAACTGGATCTAATTAGTGCACAATAAACTGTTTTAAGATAAGTTACATTCAAGCCTTTGGCTTTACATACATATAGTGAAATGTAGGAATTTAAGTGATTTCAAATATATTTTTGAAATGTGATCAGGGAAAGTCAATTTCCCATCAAAAAGAACTCCCATGTGTAATTACAGATACTACTCCCAATATCCTACCGTTAATTGAGTAATCAAATACTATTTCAATCTGAGAACGATTAAAGAACATGACAAAACATTTACTCCAATTTAAATTCATTACATTATGTCTAAGCCAACTATGATTGCTATTTAAAAAAAATGTAACTTAATGTTATAATTCAAAAACTATGAAAGCTAGAAGAAAACTAATAAGTGTAAGATAAACACCGTAAAAATAGCTAAAACTTTTATTCTTATTATTTTTTTTTTAATTTTCAATAATAACGGCGCTAGACCGACTTTAAGAAATTAAGTAATTTTAATATTTTGCTTGTATATAGTAAGCCTTGGATTTTTTCAAAGAAACAAAAGCACATCTCGAATAAGCTCATAAAACTGCAATTCTTTCTCCATTTAACCAACCTTCTATCTTTCACGGTTTCCGAGATCCCTATAGCAGGGGTCCCAGTCGTCATAAAATCATAAAAAATCATAAAATTCATAAATCTGTCATAAAACGTCATAAAATGAAGATTTTGTCATAAATTAGTTAAAAATGCAATATAATCTGTACATAATTAAATATTACATCATTTTCAATACTTCCTTTCTTGAAAAAGATACACATAGGTGTGATCTTTAACTTACTGTTGTGGGTATGCGGCACATACGTTGCTTTTAGGTTAACGCTGTGTTTTAGATGCATTGTATGAATCCGAGTAATACTTACGGCTTTGCTTAGTAACATTGTCGACGGCTCGGCTAGTACAACATAACCTCAACGTCGTTTTGTGCAATGGAATGTGCAGTACGTTGTAAGATTTAAATTATTTGATGCTGTACTGTTGTAGCTGTAACTAAAAAATCCACATGCCTTGGCCATACTTTGAGGTTAGATTTGATATAATAATTATTATTTTGAGGTGCGGACATTCACTACTAAAATGTGCGTCAGGTAGGCAAACAAAGTATAATTGAGATTGGGAAAATAATTAAGAAACCGGGGATTGGTTAACAGCAGACTCGGCTAGCATATTTTCAGCGTTTTGTAAATACTGTAACAAAAGTTTCAAAATCTCAGAGAGGGGAATATATCAGATTCACAGTCACGCCAAATCTACTACTCATATAAGAAATGCAAACCTTCGATTAAATCTGGGAAATCAGAGTACATTTCAACGAGATGCTGCTGGAAATGTAATTTTACAACGAGGTAAATTCATTTTGACCCAAGATGAGATTGTCATGAAGGCAGAAATATTATGGACGCTGAACTGCTGCTACTAAAATTTTTCGTTTTAAAGCAATAATAACAATAAATTATTTCCAGCAATGTTCACAGATTCAGAAATTGCAGCTAATTTTAAAATGTTCGAAACCAAAATCAAATAATTTGATTCAATTTGGAATAGCTCTATATTTGACGGATTTCCTAATTATTGAAAACTGTTCTAAGACCCCATTTGTTTTTTTCTTCGATGAGACTACTACCAGTCAGGTAAAAAAAACAATTCGACGCTTACGTTCAATATTTTTCTAAAAAAGAAGCTATATTTAATGGCTATACTCATTCCTTTGTATTTGGGGCATTGCGCATCTGACGATTTCAGAGTGCACTTATTCGAAATTTTTCATACTTGTCATTTCATAAAAAATTCGAAAACGACTTACTAGACAGCCACAACAAAAAAATTATTAATATCGGTACGTGCAGTCTCCATAAAATGCATACAGCATTTATGAAAGGATTGGAAAAAGTAGATTTTAATTATGACGAGTTCGCGCAAGATTGCAATTTTTTTAAATAATAAACCACCTAAAATTTAAGTTTTCATTTTGAGCCTCCAAAAAATGTCATAAAATTTGTTATAAAATCTTTAAAAAACTATCATAAAATCATAAAAAGATTCAGGAAATCTGCGCTGGGACCCCTGCTATAGTGATAATGAAAAAAACTCACCCTGTATACAGCAATGTAAAATGTTAATTCTCTAAACGATTAGAAAATTATAAATCCCAGATATAGATTTGTCTACTTACACATGTGTATATTCATGGCGCTGTTAAAAAGCACCCCAAGTCACTTGTTTGATTTTATTGGAACGTTTTAGCATGACAAACGTTAGGTTGATGTTTATAGTTTAAGCGAGCAACTGCATATTGAATTAGTAGAATAATCATGTACAGTTTATTTTTTAGCGACTTTGTTATTTCAAGTTAATGTGCAACATGTAACATTAGTTCATTCAATTAGGCGTAATTAGGTTTTATTGCTAAATGTACGAATTAAATTCGCTATTGGTAGAGGTTCTTTAAAAATAAAAATTATTCCTTTATTGTGTTGCAATGTTTCGCAAGGTTAATTAAATTTAGTACGTAACATTGTGAAACGGTTGCTAAATAAATTGCCTCACTTCAGCTCGGTTTCTTTTCCAGGCCCAAAAATAAATACATCAGAATCACAAAAGACGAGAACTTCCGAGTGGACGACCACGTCCTCTCCACGGCCCCAGCGAAGTCGGAGGCCGCGTGTTCATATGATCTCGACGAGTGCGACGTGTCCTGGCTGAGGCTGCTCAACGGGGAGCGGGCAGCGGCGGGCCTGGGGCACGTCTCCGAGGAGCAGCTCGAAAGGGTCATCGAGCGGCTCGAGGTCAGCTGCTGGGACAAGATCCAGTCGATCCTGCGTAACGAAGAAGGCCTGGGGATCGAGTACGACGAGAACGTCATCTGCGACGTGTGCCGGTCGCCCGACTCCGAGGAAGGCAACGAAATGGTGTTCTGCGACAGCTGCAACATATGCGTGCATCAGGCCTGCTACGGCATCACGCGTATCCCCGAAGGCCAGTGGTTGTGCGGGACGTGCGCCCTCGCTCAGAGACCCGAGTGTGTGCTGTGCCCCAACAAGGGGGGCGCCATGAAGGCGACCAGGTCGGGGCAGAAATGGGCCCATGTCTCCTGCGCGCTCTGGATCCCCGAGGTCAGCATAGGCTGCGTCGAGAAGATGGAGCCCATCACGAAGATCTCGAGCATTCCCCAAAGCCGCTGGGCGCTCATCTGTGTGCTGTGTCGCGAACGCGTCGGGGCGTGCATACAGTGCTCCGTGAAGACTTGCAAAACTGCCTATCACGTCACGTGCGCATTCAAACATGGACTCGAAATGCGCGCCATCATCGAAGACGAAAACGCAGATGACGGCGTCAAATTGAGGTCGTACTGCGAGAAGCACAGCAAAACTAGTAAAAAGGAAAAGAGCACCTGCTCGGGTTCTGACGACGATGACAGCAAAAGAAAAAAGCGGAAAGATATGACGTCTGAGGAGAAGAATCAGGCGAGAGCGGCTCGATTGCAAGAGATAGAGGCCGAGTTCGACAAGCACGTCAGCGCCAAAGACGTCACTATGCATGTGGATGTCGACACCGAGGCTCTTCATTACATCTACAACTATTGGAAGTTGAAACGTAAAGCGGGCCACAACAAGCCGCTGCTTCCTCCCAAGTCCGAAGACGTTGATATGCTTTCTCACAAGCAGGAGCAGGCCGATCTGGAGAAGATGAAAATGTTTGTGCAGCTGCGGCAGGACCTGGAGAGGGTCCGGAATCTTTGCTACATGGTAAGCAGGAGGGAGAAGTTGTCCCGTACGTTCTTCCGGATGCGGGAACAAACTTTCCACAAACAGGCGGCCGTGCTCTCGTCGGGGCAATTACCCTCCTCGGTCGTGCAGGCAGTCATAGAAGCCAACCATGGGCCTTCAATATATGACCGGCTGTATTCCCACAACGAGGCTGAAGACCATACGAAAGATTTTGACGTCGTGCTGGCTAGAATCGCTGGAATCAAGTCGCCCCAGCACGAGTATGATGAGGAAAAGAAGCCGGAGCTGAATGGCCTGCTGAAAAGCGTCAAAGAAAACCCGTATAAGAAGTTGTATTTCAACGGATCGTCTAAAAGGCGCAGTACCAGCTTGTATGGGAGTAGCACGTCGGGTGCTAGTAGTAGTGACGAACGTCCAAAAGACATTAAGGAGGAACGTGTAAATAGCAGTACCGAGGAAGAGAAACCGCCCCCGCCGGTACTTAAAAAGAAAGTGGGGAAGAGCCACAAGCGTAGCACAAACAACAAGGTCACAGAACGTAGAAAGAAACGCCTTAGCATAGCTTCAAGGAACAAGGTGGAGAGCAGTAGCGAGGAGGAGGCTGTGGCGAAAGGCTCCAAAAAGGATTGGGGGCAGCTGTCGAGATCACGCTTACAACAAATGGAGCACGAATTGGGCATCTCTGGCACAGATAGCGACGAGCTTATGCCCATTCATACTTCTAAGTCTGGAGGAGAATCTCAGAGAGTTAAAGCAATATCTTCCATTTATTCCGATAGCGATAGTTCCGACGTTTCGACAAAGAATGACGATAAATCATCTAATGCGGCTAGCGATTCGCAGCAGAATCGCTTGCGAACCAAAGCGGCCGTTAAGGAATTCTCTCAGAAACCCTCAACGTCTAAAAGTCCGAACAAAAGTAGCCCCGAAATTAAAAAGAAAGCTAAGAACAAAGAGCACGGTAAAAAGGAGTCACCGTCGGTGGTTGCTGATAAAAAGGATTACGTTCCTTCTGATCTCATTGTACCTCAACGACAAGCAGCTAAGAAAGCCTCGGAGAACTTGAAGTCTACTTCGACGTCGCGAGTCAAAGAACAGCTTCCGGCCGAACAAGAATTGAAAACGGTGCCAAGTCCGGAGGATAATAAGACCAAAATAAAGTCATCTACTAAATTCAAAGCGTCCAGCAAGGAGATAAAGACGGCCACAAAGAAAGAAACCAAACACACCGATGTATTCGACATCGATAAAGAATTGGACAAAGAGGAAAATTTGGAGATTTTATCGTACGTACCTCAACGCCAAGCTGCCAAAAAGGCAGCTGAGCATATCAAAAGTGGCCTTGGAAAACCTCAGCCAACGGAAGCTGCACCTACCTCCGAATCTGAAAAGAACAAAAAGGAAGTGGAGCCAGTCAAACCTAGAAAAGAGCTCGAATATAAAAGCATCGGTAAAAAGGAACCGGAAGCGGAGAAGCCCGCTAAAGTGCCCGACAGCAAGCGCAAGTCTTCCTCCAACAGCAGCACGTCTTCCTCGTCCAGCTCTTCCACGGACTCGTCCAGCAGCTCGAGCTCGGAGAGCGAGGAGGAGGCCAAGCACCCGCGATCGGAGAGTCTGTTCTCGGCGTCCCCACCTCGAGACCAGGCTAAGCGGACCAACGCCAAAGACTGGCCCTTTCTTGACAAGGCAGCCAAGTCTGCGGCCGGCAGCAGCTCCTCGGACTCTAGCGACGACAGCCAACCGCCCTCCCCTAGCAAGCCCAAGACAGACTCTTCATCGCGGGTACAAGAGGCCATCCGACCACCTGCTGCCCGCCGAGGCTCCGACAAGAAGCCTGCTGAGAGAGAGGAACCACAGGGAGCCCGAGGCCGACGGCGACCAGCAAAAGGCAGGACGCGGCCGGGCCACTCGCGTGATCGGCTCGGAGATGCTCATGTCCGGGCTCGAGATCTCACTGATAGCCAGCCACTGGAAGGAGAACGAACTAAAGCCCGGAAGGGAAAACCTGATGAAGTGGCAGAGCCGCCTGCGGAAGCGCTCCCCGAGCCCGACGACCTACTCCCTGCGTTCCGGAAAGAAGACAAGAAGCTGAGCGAGAAGGTTGAGCCCGAGCTGCGGAACCTCGAAAGGGAGATTCTAGAGCGCAAGGCCGGCAGAGACACCTCCAACAATAAGAGCAAGTCGAGCCTCGACAGACTGTTGGACAAGAAGCTGGACAAACACGTGTCTGAGAAGGTGGAGAAGCTTGAAAAGGTGGAGAGGGTTGAAAAACATGAGAAGCTTGAAAAACACGAGAAGCTTGAGAAACACGAGAAGCTTGAGAAACATGAGAAGCTTGAGAAACACGAGAAGCTTGAGAAACACGAGAAGCTTGAAAAACACCAGAAGCTTGAGAAACACGAGAAGCTTGAAAAACGCGAGAAGCCTGAGAAACACGACAAGCCTGAGAAACACGACAAGCCTGAGAAACACGAGAAGCTCGATAGAGTTGATAAACGTGAAAAGCTTGAGAGGGCCGAGAAACATGAGAAGTTCGAGAAACTTGAGGTAGAGAGAGTTGAAAAACTTGAGAAACCCAAAAAGCTCGATCGAGTTGAAAAGCTTGAGAAGCTCGAGAAGTTGGAGAAGCCTGAAAAGCCCGTAAAGATTGAGAAGGCCAAGCCTAAATCTCCCAAGGCCCCCGAGAAGCATTCAAGGAGGTCGCCTGTTAAAGAGAACAAAGAGCCACTGCAGGAGCAGCTCGAAGTTAACAAGAATGCTAAGAAATCGCCCACCAAAAATAAGAGTATAGAAGACATATTTGCAGGTAAACTGTCTAATGTTGAGAAAAAATCCAAATCCACTCGACACAATAAGAGTCAGGACGAAGAGTCAAATAAATCGACAGTCTTAGATGAAAATAGAAAATTACGTTCAGCTGACATACCAAATGAGATTGCTATTGAAAAGGTTGCCGTAGAAATACCGGTACCGGTACCACTACCGGTGGTGAACGAAATTGAAGACAAAAATAACCAATTGAAACACGTTTCGCTGCCTCAAGGGGGGCGATCGATTTTTTCACCACCACACGTTAACAAAGACCCCGACTTATTAGATTTCGACATTTTAGACGAAGGCTTTGGAATTTCCAAAGACGAGGAGATAATGAAAGGCCCCCTGTCGTTTAGTTACGGCAATATTCCTCTGTTTAAAGAAGATTCCAAAGAGGATAGTGCTAGAGAGACTCTGAACTTAGTTGAAAAATTACGAATGGAATTGTCCAAAAAATCCACAACGTATGACATGGAGGATTCTGTTAGTGTAGCCTCAAGTACAAAGAATGAAAGTGACAGAATGGAAATGGAGCAGATCGTCCCCAACGATGTAACAGAGATGCTCCATAAAGACGATAAGATTGTTGAGCCTCCCCCACAGATCAACCTCGAAATGCGAGTGGAGGTCACGGACATACCACAGAAACCCGAGCAAGAAAAGGGTCAGGAGTACAAGTATCAGTGCGAAACGGATGTTCCTTTAGAAAATAATAAAAGTATATCCAATATCCAACAATCACACGGCCATCTCGATCACAGCGCCACCGCACAGGCAGACGAAAGGTGGGTTCCTCCAAGCGAAAACTACCCAAATCTGCAACCGGAGCATCAACCGTACAATCAACACAACAACATAGCAGTACAATCAGAGATATCACAGTCCTACGTACAACAGTATCCCAGCAATCAGCACCATCAGATTTTGCCACCACAAATCGACTTACGGGTTCAGGAAGAGTTGCATAAAAACCATTCTCCCACGATCCACGACAGAAGAATATCGCAAACGCCGTACTTGGAGCAGTCATCCATGGACTGCATGCCAAGCCCGTCGCCGTACGCTGACATCCACCCGCAAGCCAAATGGGCGGACAGTCAGGTCATGCCAACCCGCAGATCATCTTCGAGTTCGGCCGCTTCGACATCCAGTTCTTGTTCGCGCAGGAACGAGGCGGAGGATGAACTGATGAAGAGACCAGAAGTGATGATGATGAACCATTCCAATCTAGAAATGCAATTTGGGGTGCTCCACCAGGGCATCCCTCCCTTCGCACCCAATTCCTTGGATCCTTATCCCCCGTTCTCCGAACCATCGCAGTTTGTCAGTCCCGTTAGTTTATTTCCGCCCCCGAACATCAGCACGCAGATTCCGTTTCCTTCCCCAGGTGCGGCGATGTTCCCGCCTGCTTTTGGAGCCGCTTTTCCTGCTCCGCATTCTGTGATACCACCTCTTCCTAAGCCGGACGATGCTATGAGATTTCCAACTGCTTGCACGGCTGCTTTCACATCCTCACAGCACAATATGGCCATTACTGCAGCTATGGTCAACTTGCCACCCATTACTCCGAAAGAAATCGAGAAGGAAGAACCAATTGTTATAGCACCGCCGCCGCCTGCACCGCCCGTGGAAGAAGTTCCGCCATCACCCACGCTCAGCAACTCAACCACTCCAAATACCAATCACATAGAACCTTCTCCTAATCCGTCGTTGAAGTCCAACAGTTCCGTCGGTAAGAAATCGCCGAGTAAACCAACTCGAACTTCTGCCCGGTTCATATCGCAACAAAATAAGTCGCCAAATAAGAGCCCGGGCAAAAGCCCGGAGGCAGTGCCGAAGACCAGTGGGCCGGGACGAGGCCGTGGTGAAAGTAAACGAGGTGCCGGGAGAGCCTGTAGAGGACAGACGCCGAACAGAGGTCGTGGACGAGGAAGAGGACGGGGTCGAGGGGCACATGTGCAGCATAGTGACTTTGACTTTACGGGCACGAATACCATTCATAACAAGTTGGTGGGTACTGTCTACGATTTAGATTTTGACGATGACATCTCCAGTGACAATATGGCCGATTTGAAGGCGATGCGGGAGAGGCGCAAGTCGTCAGACATCCACGATCGCAAGTCAGACACCTCCCATCTATCCAGGGATTCCAGCCAATCGCCTAAATTTGCTAGCCCATCGCAGACGTCTCATAAAGGCAGATCGTACAATACAGATTTGCGGGATCTCAGGCCGCCTACGCCAATCAACGACGATAATCTCAAGGCAGACTCTCCTATTGCGCCTCCCGTTAACGAATCCCAATTCCCGGACATTGTCCAACCTGTTTTGCCCGGTCCCGTGGATATGCGTACTTACAATAGCTTCGAGTCTCAGACGTACACAGAGGCAAATCTGTTGGGTGCATTCGCTAGTGGCACTGCCGAATCGCAAGTACACGAAGACATAGACGAAGATTTCGAGAAGGAACTGCACTCGGCTCTGACGGCGTGCGGTAAGAAGCCAGATGAACCGCCCATACCTGAAACTGCTAATAACATTAAAGTGTCGTTATCGGATTCGCGGAACCAGCTTAAAGTTAAAATCAAAGGACCCATCGCCAACTACACGTCCACGGTTCCAACGCTTCCGCCTGCCGCCGTCGACTCCAGTTCGGTACCTAATATTTCGGTCAGTTCCGTCGTGAGCAGTGTGATAACGAACGTTTCTATCGGCGTGAACTCGGGCACATCGAATCTGCGGCGGATGCGTAAGAAGGAACTGCTGAGGCAGTACTGGACGCAGGACATGAACATGGACGATCCCGCAAGTGTTCCTGGTATTGCAGCGGCCCCAGCCGCCCCTCCCATTAACCGTACTATTATAACTATACCTAAGGCTGTGGCTTCCATGACGAGTATCCCCACGAGGGATGACTATCGAGATTATAGGACAGGAACTGACGATGTCTTGGAGAGTAAAATACGGAAGGAGAGCAAAGCGAGACCCGGTGCTTTATCCAGAGAGCTTCGGCAGCTGGATTTGGCCATCGACGATGAGGGCATGCCTGAGAGGAGAAGAAGCATCGGTTCTACGGGTAGCAACGCGTCTGCCGGACTCTCTGGTAGCTTTGATTCGATGATCGGGAATAAACGCCGGGGTCGGCCCATCGCTAAACCGTTACAGCCCACCGCGCCGAAGTTAAAGATAAAAATTAGTGGCAATAGCATCGTCGGCGGTACGCGGTTAGACGACAGGAGAGACAGAATCAGGCCGCCAAAGAAGAGGCTTGCCACCATCGCTCAACCCAGTGTCGAAGATCTCAAACGCGAGAGCATGAAGTTCCGCAAGATGGTGATGGCCGACTTCGGCGAGGGCAAGAAGAAGAAGAAGGACAAGAGCAGCAAGCACAAAAAGCGGAAAGCGGAACAAGTACAAATTATATCGAACGAGGGCACGAACTCTACTAAATTAATTATTCGGTTCGGTAGAAAAACAGATAACGATAGTGAGAACAAACGGACGAGTGACAAAAGTGCGAACAGTGCGACGAAGCAGAACAAAAACTGCAAGACGGACGCAGTGCCGCTGGTGGACCTGTCGCAGGATGTGGCGCCCAACGGGGGGGCCACGGCTCTGCGCCAAGTCCGCCCCAACAAAGTGTCCCCCATCAAGCTAAAGCTGTCGCGGTGCCAGGAGGGCTCGGGCTACGTCATGAAGACGGACGATCCCTGCAGCGTCGTGGAGTCTGCGGAGGGGGAGAGCGTCAGGGCGCCTTCGCCGCCGCCGGCGCCGCCCCCCCCGCCGCTGAAGCTGCCCGAGCCCGCGCACGCCCCCGCCCCCTTGCCTCTCAACAAAGACTGCGAAGTTAGATGATAATGTGTACCATAGTATGCTCTAATTTGTAATATACGTGACCAGTGATCGGACTTGTACAGATGCTAATCTCATCACCTGTTTTAGCTCACGTTGTTAAGTTGTCTAGTGTATGTTCGATAGGCTAATGCAAGCACGTGTATGTTGTCGACTTCGGTGTACAAAGGTCAATTACAGCCGCAAACTTGTATTCATATTTTTGTACATATTGTAAGTTATGGTATTTGTGAATATGCATAGTACTAATTTATATATTTCATTTAAAATGATTAACACGTGTTGACAATTTTGATAGCTAGACTCGTTATAGATTCATCATATTGTACAGAACAAATGGCTTGCGTGCAATCCTTTATTAATTGTTGTGAAAGCCATTATTTTATTGTGTACAGTCTTATTTTTAATTGTCCCCGAACGGCAATCGTTTTAAAATTTCTTAAAGATTTTATAAATTAGATGTTTAGATATATTTTATTTTTTTATATAATTGTAAATGTTTTTAATAAACGTATGTGTTACATGTTTTATATGAGTATTCGTGCACGAGCCATTTGTTTGTTTCATGTTACATGATATAAATAATATAATAAATATAAACTATAAAGAATTCGACCGTTTCTATTCAGTCATATCCACCAACCTTTTTTTTGTAATATGTACTGTACAGCACTTGCATTAATGTTATTTGTACATATTTTGTCTATCAGCCGGACTGTAAGATATATACGTGTTATGATGTACACATAGTTGAATCTAAATTATATTCAGTTTTATAGAAATCAGGCTCTGCATTATAATTTTGTTACCTTACCAATTCCAAATCGTAAAAGAAGAAGAAACACAAAACACTTACTACATGATAGTGGGATTAAGTTTCTATACCAAAGATGGCTCTCTCAAAATATCCAAAACGAATAAGTTACAGCCAAGTATGAGAAACTACAATTCAGCGAAGAAAGCTTCTGATAAAGAAAATAATGTAACAGGAATGACTAACTGACAACCCCTTGAACGTAATTCAAAAAAGAAAAAAATATTCAAACAAGGTGAAGACAGCACAGAAGAAATGTATAAATATAAAAAAAAGGAGAAAGAGCTGCAAAACAAGGCAGAAGATAAAGACAAACGGAGTTCATGGAGAAGGCTGAAGGGGCAGCAAATAAGAACAATACATAGAAGGCAAAATCGGACAAATATTAACAAAGGAAATCGATCAAATTTAAAGATGGATATAACTCAACTACACATACTCCATACAAAAATAAAACTTATCAAAACAAACTTGATATATACAAAAGAAGAAATAAACAATGACAAATGGGAACCCCCAGGCATAGAGCACATAACCACAGAGATGCAATCGCCCAAATTTAATTTTTTCTGTATAAATCTAAGAAATATAATAAATTACAGACAAACAATTACCAGTGAATGTATCTTACAGATTTTTTTAAGAAGTTGGTCATGTCATTGCTTAGTTACTATCTGATTTGTAGTGTAACAGCTGTGTTTCATCCACTACTAGGTGACCGATAATAACTAATATGATCTCAAAAGATGAGTTACACCAAATTGGTGTGTCATACTGAATATCATACAAATTGATCCAAGCGATCTAACGTCATTGGACATGCTCTATACATTGCTTTTGGCTGATGACCAAGCTGGTATTGATAAAAAATTTGCACAGATAACATTTGCTTGAAGTACATTATACAACTTAAATATATCGAATGTGAAGCAATATATGAATATGAAAGAGAAAGTGAAAACAAGATAGGACCTGTGGTGGTCGACACGAGAAAATATGCTGTGTGGCACACTACTTCGAGATAAGATCCTGTTCCTAGAAAAAATATACCTGTAGGACTTGCACCTATACATACCGTCGGAATATATTGCTGGTAGCGATGGGCTTATTCGAATGAAAAATAACCGGTTATCCAGTTATTGAAATATCCTATGTAACTCGGTTTTCGTTCCAAGTATTCGAATGAAAAATAACCTCATGCTGATACGTACTACGCTTTGAATATAAAACCTCTATTCAAAGGTGCTACGTGCCATATCTCAGTAATTCTGTAAATGTAAATACGTCATAACTCATAAACAAAGCAGGTTGTACTGAAAACACCATTTGGTTATCGCGTACCTACCTCCTATCATAAAAAATATCAAATTATCAGATTCTGGGGGACCTGAAACCTGAACGCCTAAAAACTGCAAACGCATCAAGCTATAAAACAATTTTTTATTTGCTTACATCTCCAAAGGTTCAAAACAAGAGGCGGCCCCTTTAACCTGCCCGATTGATAAAGATAAACGTTTTACCACTGTTTTTATTGCGATTAGCAAGCAGTCCCGCATATTTCTTTCTTTCTACATTTAATAAATACCTCTTAATTTCCAATACATAACACACAATGTGCGGTCGGCGCCTTAGAAATCGGGACACTATGATATATTTTGCATGTATTTTTTAAGTGTATAAACTTGAGTTTTTGCAGTTAGTGTGGTTTTAATTGTTACGTCAGATTGTTTATTGTTTGTCAATTATGAAATGCCATCTCACATTAATGAAGTAACCGGATCAAGAATACTCCAAAGACTAGAAGAACATATTACGTGTCCCGATTTCTAAGGCACCGACCGTACATATTATGTTTTGGTTCCTCTGCTATCTGCAAGTTACGATGTCGATGCAGATGACGATGAACCGCCAACAGGCAAACCGGCTGACTTAATCGAAACGAATCGAGAGCAAAAATTTATTCGAATGATTATTCACATAATCATTCGGTTATTAATATCATTCGAATGTAAATAATTCGGTTATGAAAATTGTCCAGTTATGCCCATCACTAATTGCTGGTGGACTCAATAATGGTCAAGATTTTGAGGGGGGAGCACACGGATGTCGACCTCAGTGGGGCGACGAAAAAAGGTTGTGTTTTGTATACAGGGTTATTTCAAAAGCTCGCATAACATTTGGCAGTTGCTTTTAGTAACAAAGATTTAATGTGGTACGAAATAAAATATTACTTACGTTATTTAACCATTCCTCTTCTGCCTCTCCAGCTTCAACAGCGTGCAACTTTGTTTTATTCAGAATCAGGTACACCTTGAAATGTTTATAGTAGCTGTAAATAGAACAATCTGACAGTTTTGAATTATCTGTCAATATGATGATAGAGGAGATATATGATCGATTCTTATCGTATAAAATGTGTATCTACAACAGCTTCTTTGAAGACGAACAGGTAATTTTAGGATCTATTTTTCTGTAGAATTTTTTCCACTTATGTATGAATACTGTGAATATAATGTATGATCAATTTTTTGGAAACATGAAATTATTGAAGGGGTATGCGAGCATTTCCTTAAAATCCTGGTATGGTAACAATATTAATGAGGCTTATATTATCCGTTTACTTGACTTCCGCATTATCAGTGTCAAATTTAAAAAAAATCTTGACTACTGGTATAGGTCACTCACTTTAGATGCCAATTGTTAAGTGCCAAAATTAAAATCACCCTTTACAGCCATTACATACCGATTCACCCTGTATCTTTTTGCCTGCCCCAACATTTTGTCCTCTATCGTTTCGCCTTTATATATTTCGTCGTCTAACATTATTCTTACTTTTAGAATATAGACAATAAAATAAAATAGTTAGATTAAACCTAACCTAACAAAAAACAATTCCACTATCTATTTTATTTTATTGTCAATTTTTATGCTAAAAGTTAGAGAGCGAGTACAAAGGTGGGCAAAATGTATAAAGGCGATATGATACAGGGCGAATTGGGAGGACATGGTTACAAGTGTTACAACTGTGTAGGTACCTTTAGTACTACTGTAACTGTATGTCACTAAAGAATTGTTAGTGCCAAAAATATTAGAAATAGGTTAGATAATCATTTTAAAATTTGGCAGATTATAAAATATCACCTACAGTGGCACTAAGCAGAGCCAGTATATATAGAAGAGTACCGGCACGTCCACCATGTTTACTCCTCTGACATATGCGTCACTTTGAGGTTTTGTCACACAATTCCGTTAACGTGTTTTGATACAAACTGACGCAAAACATAACCTGCTAACCTCGAATTTGACATAGACTTACAGTCTCGCCAATTCCAAGTAAAATTTTAGACATAACTCATCAGTTATTGCTGAACACCCTGTAATATGGGAGTAAACATAGCGGCATTTTCACAGATCAAAGAATGGCGGTACTCTCCTATATACACTGGTTCTCTCACTAAGCACACAAAGAACGCGGAAAATATGTGAACTAAATCAAAAATTCAAGTAAGGGGAATTGAAGAACCAATAAAAAGCAAACTTGGTGTCGAGGTGTAGTCAGACGAAACACACAAACATCAGTTCGTTATTACTATCGCGTTCGATAGAAGTGTCTAATTGCCAGATTCCAGGTGCTGTTGTTAGTTAGCTTTGTTATACTTTGTTAATTATTGCTGTTATTATTAGTATAGTTCCTCTTTGTAAGTTATTTTTGTTATTGTTTACCTATTCTTCTTTTAATTTTGGGAGAGTTGAAATCGTAAGTATTATTTTTTTAAATGTTATCTTAAGTTGCAGTTATGAGCATACGTTAATAATATTTTGTTAGCATATATTGTACTACTAATGCCTTTTTACATAGGATTACATTGAGCTGGAAAAGACGAAAACTTGTGCAAGTTAGAAGTAGGAGTTTGCTGCAACAGGTAGATAATACTTAAAAAAATATCAATATTATTCCTCAAAATTGCCAGTAAAAAATATAATGCAGGTAATCCCATCTTCTTGACTTTTTTTTCAGGTACTTCTTTAACTTTAACATCTAAGGAAAAGAAACTAAGGGAGACTCTCATGAACATCGTTCTCGAAGATTTTGATTTAGGAGTTTTGCAAAGAACGGTTCAGGAAATGTAGGTATAAACAACATGTTTTACTTATAGAAAAAGAAATGTTGGGAAAATATGGCGTAGTGGACGAAATAAGTTATGAAAATTTTATTTTCACTGTCAATATAGGAACGTCAAAGGAAGATACTTCTTTATGTAGCTGTGCTGCTTTTCTTTGCTTTGTTTAAAAATTTTGTAGTATTTAGAATGAACCCTTAGGATAATTTATAATAATTAGGCAATCAAATTTGTATAACATCTTACTACTTTTGTAATATTTATTAAAAGAATATGTATTGCTGTATCGGTTGATTTATTTATTATTATTTTTCTAACAATGAATATATGTGATGAATAGGGGTTTATTAACTTAGACACTGTTGTTTGTAACAGAATTTATATGATTTTTAAAATAAAAGTTGAAATTTCCCGCTTTTATAAATGTTGATAATTTTTCTACGGAGTGTACTTGTGAAACAGCTAGTGTAAGCCTCCCCTACTTGTGTGCTTGGTGGCACTGTAGATATTATATTTCCAACAAAAGGGCTACAATAATTGTGACAAAAGATTGAGCACAAATCTTGCTGCTAGAATTTAGGAAAAGTTATATTTTGTTTATTTTAAATTTTACATACTGCCAAATCAATAAGTTGAAAATTACCATTAAAAAATATACATTGATACCAATATATCATGGTTGACGTTAATATCTAAAGGGAATTAACTGTAAAATAAAGTCTTTGCCGACTGTACACTATTTAGTTATGAACGGCAACAAATTAAGTTCACAGTATTTTATTTAAGCATCAAAGGTAAAAATACCTATTACGTGACAAGTAAAACTAATGTTTTGTAAGATAATAAATGTTCAGTAAAGATAATAAATGCACAGTAAAATATTACACGTTCAATAACCATTATAATGGCTTGGTAAAATAATAGATATTTAGTAAACCAATACATGTTTGGAAAAAATCATAGACGATGAGTAATAAATGTTCAGTAAACATTGTAAATGTTCAAGAAAAATAATAAATGTTGAATTTAAAAATTATTATTCAAGGTAAGTAATAATTTAAATTTTTAATAAAGCAAGGCAACAAATTAAAATCACATTATTACATTAAAACTGTAAGTAACCAGCTTTTGAGCCCACCAGTTACTCCAATTAAATTAATTTTGGTATTTTTAAAATTGAATTGTAAATAAAAAAGTTACAGAAGAACTAAAATATTTAACGTCTTTCACAAAGAAAGCACAAGACTTTCCACATTATATACAAAATAGGTAAAAATATCTTAAAGTTGCTAATAATACTGAAACAGTATAAGGAAACACTTAGTAATGCAAACGACATCAATTTTCAAATAAAAAGAAAGCAGTCAGTGGGATTCGAACCAGCGCCTGCAGGCGGACTCCAATTGCTAGTCGGAAGCTTTAACCGTTCGTCCATGACCGAGGACCTGTTGTTACTTGTTTATGGCTGTATTATAATTGACGCGGTGACGATACGGCTGGTAGCGGACGAACAACGCCCGATCAGTGTCTATGAAAATCTGCCTTCATTTTTCTCATTTTTTATAGCGTCCGGTTTAATAGAAAATATTTGCTCCAATTTTTTGTTTTTCGTCGCGTCTGCCTTCTTGCGTCTTCTTTAGATTCTGAAGATTCAGAATCGCTGGCGGAATATGGTATAACCAAATTTATGAGCTCCTCTGGCTCAGCCACTTTCTATCACACTTGAATGACGGCAAACAGAATTTCTACAAGAAGCATACTTTGAAATTTCTTCATAAATATCCCAAATTTACTGCGCCACGTACCTTCCTTTGTCGTATACCTAGCCTGCATGATTTACTGGCCACTTTACATTTTTTTGTGCCATTTGCAATATTTTATTAACCATTAACCAGTGAATGACTGCAATTATCCATTGTACTTACACTAAACTTTTAGTTATGATTACCATATTTTTTAACAATTGTTAATTTGACAATGACGTGACAGCTTGTAAATATCATCTATCTCTTACTATAGTAACCATAACTAAAAGTTTAGTGTATACAATAGAAAATTACAGTCGTTCACTTTTCTATGTTCCCGATGGACCTACCAATAAGCTGCACCAAAAATTACTTACTGGAAAATAGCAATGGTGACAATGCGGATGTCAAGTAAATTGATTGATTATTAAACATTTAGAACTAGTCGTGACAGAATCACTGAATTGAATAACGTACGCAATCCTGTACCACGGTCGTATAAAGTATTTCTACTTGTTACCAAGCTGTTTGGTGCACTGTTGTCTTCATTTACTATATACCAGCTACTGGTCCTGTCTGATATCTGTCCAACATGTTCGAGGTTTTCTACCTAATTTTCTTCTTATTCCCTCTCCCCACTCTGTTACTTTATAATTGCGTAATGTAAATTTAAATCTTTGTCATAGAAATGAAAACTAATACAGCAATTTAACTTCAAAAGTGAAAAACACAAAAAAGCTATTAAATCACAAAAATCTTATATACTTTAACAAGTAGGTAGATACACTGTGATCTTCAGTAGAATTCTGCCAACTTTTGGGCTAAGGCTAAGGCCAAATTAAACTTGTAGATATTCTTTTTACTTCTAAATGTAAGTGCTTAGGTTGGTACGTCATAAAACGGAACTTACGACCAAAACAAGCTCACATGGCCCCAGGGCGTCGTTTGACTGAAATGGAAATGGTAAAAATCTTCTCAAGGAGTGTCAAATTGGATGCTTTGATTATTTGGAAAGCTATTCTACCCTCAGCGTTATGTAGCAAATACTGCATGGATAAATTACAGTCGGGACAAAGGGGGCGGGACGGTACGGTACGGAGTAGCTAATTAAATACAAAGTGGTATTTGTCTAGAGCGTCATAAGTTCTTAACTAAATGCTCATTAATCCCTTCAGAACTTGAAACAGGGGGCGGGAATCTTTACAATACTTTTCGGGATGGTATATAACCAAGCCTCGCTAATGGGTACTTACTTTAATTGATTCTCAATGTTACAATAAAATACTACCAAGCAGATAGAAAAAGAAAATGGCAACTTTACGAGGTATCTATTGAATAATGCAAAAGCCAAGTGGAATGTACATGTTAAAATTAGCGCTGAATCCTAGAAGACGTCATCGTAGTTACAAAATAACTAACTGCACTTGTATCCAGCGAATACCAGAGTAGTAAATATTATTATACGACAAGTTAGAGCAACACCTTGAAGGGGCTAATTATTTTGCAATAAAATGGCACTCAAAACGCCAATGAAAATAGTTATACTTAGTTTAAAATGGGTGAAACACTCGTATATGAACACAACTTGCGACACATAAACCCATACAATTACAAATAAAACTGCCTGGGCTGATTGCAGAACGTCCTGGTTGATGATAGAATATCACTCATGTGGCGACGACGAGATGCACACATCAAAGAGTGGCGGAGATTGGCCAAAATGTACGACACACCTAGAATAATTGAAAAGAAGGCGTCATGGCGAGGTCAGCGAGTGATGATCGCAAGTGACGAGAGAACACCTGGGATGGAATGTGCAACAGAAAAGGGGCTAGTGTTGATGGAATGTAGTCGACTCAATGGATGGACGTGTATTCTGATCCGATATCAAATCGACACTTAAGCCAGCGATAAAGACGATAAGGTTGAAATTGCCCGGAACGGAAAGTGTGTATCCAAAGCGCAACTTAGTAAATCCGATAAAAATCTATTTGCCCCGTGGCCGGTAATGTTATGCTTGCAAAATAACAATCACGAATTACACAACGAAACAGCTCCGGCTAATTGGTAAGACTCGACTGACTGTCGAAAAGCGAAATGTGTAATCTACACGATTCATCCCCCTCGTATGGGATGAAACTCAATCAAGAAAATTTCAACGGCGATGCGATTTCTGCGAACTGCACGTATTCTTTCGGCGTGAAGTCTTTCTGTCTAATTGCAGATTGCACCATGTTTTTAAATCTTGCATAAACGAGTCAACAGCACCGGATTTGTCCAGAGAAATCGAGGAATAACCGAATTGCTACAAATAGCTTTACGGATGATAAATTAACCTAACAATGTGACATTTAAAAACAGTATCAGCTTTTCTCGATAGTTTATCTAACTTTGCTAATTTAATAAATTTTGTACGTTTTCTGTATATTTTTTAAATTATTGTGATACATTTATTGTTGGCAGTAAAATACTTAATAGTTACCGCTATTTTGTGATGTAGAATGTATCTGTTTATTTATAGTTGATACAGGAATATTTTTTGATTGGCTGTGTCATATAGGTACAGGTATGATGAAGTTTATTCATATTTGACTTAAAAACACAGCTACATTAGTGTTTGTCGCCCCAGATATATGACTCAGCGCCCCGTGCTACAGCCTTGCAGAACGACCTTGGAGCCGGCTGCATGAGACGGCGTGAGTCAGCCTTCCAGATCATTCCAGAAATTGTAACGACCTTCGGGCCGGATCGCATCAGAACATTCCAGAAACGACCTTACGCGTGACACGTCAGAGTTGCCAGAAAGGTCGAGCGAACTCGAGACGTTTTCCAGAAGGAACTATCCGGCAATATAAATACGCGCCCGCAGGAATAGCGGGAAGTTCTCATCCAAACTCGAAGAGCGTAAACTGCAATATAAATGAACCCGTGTGTACATAACTCTAGTGAAATAAATAACGCGTGAATAACAAATAAATATAACCATATAAATAATTAATGTTAAGTCGTAAATAAATAAATAAAGTATATCTGTTGTTAGAATTAGTTCCTGTATTTATAAATAATGTGTGTTCAGCGTTTAATAGTTACTTTGTAAATAGTTGTAAATAAATGTTTAATATAAGAAGCGTCGTATAATTTTTAAATAACCCGAAACGTTAAACGTAACAGTGGCGTCAGGTGTAGGGTTGTACCAGGGGTTATAAAAAATTATTGGACATACATTAAATAAATTGATTAACAAGTACCGATAAATAAATTTAAGTGTGTGTATTGTGGATGTCTGTAATAAGATCCCAAAGCAACAAGATGGAAGCACAATTAAGCCAACTTTTCCAGCTGATCTAAGCCGGCCAAAAGCAGGCAGAAAAGGCGCAGGAAGTACTTAAGGAAGAGCTGTAAGCCGCGCAAGAGGATCTTAAAGAAGTACTTAAGGAAGAGCGGAAAGCCGCGCTAGAGGATCTTAAATATAGGCTTCAGGTACAGCTGAAAGCCGGGAAGGTACTTAGGAAGAGCTGAAAGCCGCGCAAGAAAAAGTAGTCCAAAAACTGGATGGGAAAATAAATGGAAGAGTTCGGTCTCTGCTGTTGGATACTGGAGCGACGAAGTCCATCGCCAGGTCTGACGTAATACGGGACGAGGGTCAGCTGCTGTACGGCAGGACACACCTTCGCACTGCCACGAGAGGCGCAGTGACCACACATGGGGAAATTGATTTGACATCAAAGATTGGGAATCAAACCCTCAAGCATCGGGTCCTGAGTGCTGACATTGCGGACGAGTTCATCCTGGGAATGGATGTTATGAATAAGAGTGGGTTCACTGTGGGACGCGGCGTGTTACACGTGGGTGGGGAGGAGCTTTCCCTACACCCAAGAGAAGAGATCGCAGAACGAGTGGTATTGGCGGAAGATGTTACTCTGCCGGGACGAACCGAGAGGGTCGTGGATGCATACCTGGATGGCGATCTCCGGGGCAACGTAGTGGGCAGGATTGAACCCGATTATGACAAGGAGGTCACTCATGGTATCCTGGCTGGGAAGGCGTTGGTAGAGACTGGCTTAAGGTCTCAGTAAGGATGATGAACGTCAACAGGGAACCGGCAACCGTCAGGAGAAACACAATCTTAGAAAGGAGCATGAGCAACAAGAATGGAGGAAGATCGAAGATCTGGTGGCCCGGTACCAAGACATCTTCGAGTGCGGAGATCATCCCAGCGGCCGTACATAAATCATTCGAGTTTGGCAGAAGAGTCTTGCTGAGGACCGACCATGCTGCTCTAAGATGGCTACTGCGATTCAAGAACCCTGAAGGACAGGTGGCTAGGTGGATCGAGCTCCTACAAGAGTACGACTTTGAAATAAATCATCGACCGCGTTTAATAGTTGCTTTGTAAATAGTTAAGATAAATCGTTGTAAATAAATGTTTAATACAAGAAGCGTCGTATAATTTTTAAATAGCCCGAAACGTGAAACGTAACAATATACATTTTTGTATTTATAAACTACACTAAGTTCAATCTGTGAGCGTAGAAGTATGACTGTGCATTTTGTTACTTTAGCATAACCTACAAATCTGGCTTTATTAAAGTTGTTTGCACACATTAAATTAGAATTATGATTATAAACAGGGCAATGCGATTACAGCAAGTCCTAATAGCTTCTTCTTCTTCTTCTTCTGTTATCAAGGATTAGGCAAATCCGCCTGTTCCGAACTTCACTCGTTTAGGACCATCTTTTCTTCGGCCTTCCTACATCTCTGCGTCCTCTTGGGTCCTAATAGCATGGATTAAAAAATACTGGGTAATATTAACTATAGCTCAGCAATTGCGAATTGTGTTATATATTGTCCCTAAAATTAACTCAAAATATGTATGTTTTAAACGCAGTCTAGACAGTGTTACTACAAAAATTAAAAGAAAGCTTGTAGAACTGTATTTTATAGTATACCTATATAGTATTATTATAGTATAGTTTCCTCCTTGAAAATAATTATAAATAACGGAACTAGACGTTTTAACTATTTCTCTAATATTACTGACGATAGTGTTATGGCTCTATAATTATTGTGATCCTTATTGTCACATTTACTAGGTATGTATGAGAAGTATTGCGTTTATTTCCTATTCTTTCAGTATCTTTTTAGTTTCCCCACTTCGTTGCATATTCCATAAATCCACGTTATCACTAATCCTCTACCATGCTTCTTGACATTTCTGGCTCTATGCCATCAGCACTTTGCCTATTTCTATTTTCGCTACTGCTTCTTGGATCTTCTCTACTGTTATTGGTTAATAATCTTGATCTTCCTTTTATTCCCTTTGTCCTTCCCTCTAATTTCTTTCTCCCTGATCATAAAACCTTCCTTTCGTATTTTTAATGAATTTAATATCCCATGGAAATCTGACATTAACACGCTCTTTGCGTCTATTCTGCTTGGCATTTTACCAGAATATATATTGCTTTTAAATGTTGCCTTTACTCCCCTCTAAACTCTATTCAACTTTTCTTCTAGCTGCTTTTATTTCAGCCTTTGCTTTATTTCTAGCTTTTATGTATTTATTTTGGTGTTCTTCCCTTCCTGTTCTCTTGTATTCTTTCAATGCTGATTTTTCTTTCTAATTACTTCTTTGATTTTCTCCATCCAACATCTTGATTTACATTTGTTTGTACTTGTTTTCCAATATCTTCCATTGTTCTATGTTGTTTAGTCATTTTGATAAATATTTATCTATTTTTGATTGAAAAACTTGTTCGCACTTTATCTTTTAATTTCTCTATTTTGATTCTTGTGTATGTTTTGATTTCTTCTGTAACGTTTTATAGTTTTTGCAATTATATTTTTATGTTCAAGATCAAATTCTGATTACTTTACGTTATGAATTACTTTGCGCGTAACTCTGGTCCAAGGTTGTCAACAGCTGGAGTAAGAGAGTCGAGTCAATATTAAACAGGTGTTTATTTTGTTTAACTAAGTTACAAAAATAAAATATGGGTTTTAAATATTTACAGTGAAATAAACAAAAATAAAGTTTTTCCTGGTGGTCTCTGCGTTACGGACGGCACAGAGGGGGGAGAAGGCCGGTGACGGATACCGAAGGTTCCTTTTGCCTACAGCTGAAATGGCTATAACCGACCAAAATTAAATAATCTAGTTTCAGCTCGTCGGTCCCGGGTTTTTCAAGTTTTTAGGATTGATAAGACAAAAGCCAAAATGATTTTGGGCAATTAACAGCCACTCTATGTCTGGATCCTGAGAATGGCCTTCGGGCGGGCGTTTCTTTAAGAATCACCGGCAAAATTGGAACTTCCCCGGTTCGTGCTTGATTTGCAATTCAAATATTAAGCGACCTTGCGGCTCGTGAATTTAAACTAAATTTAGGCCGCTCGTGATTCCACCTGGACTTCGGTCTGGTGGACGTTCGTGGCGAGCTGTCTAAATAAATTAATTATTAGCAGGTTGGTTTCCCGGGCTACTGGATCGGAAAGATATACAATATGAGAATCACGATGTGGTTCCGATGTGTTCAAAGACTTTCTCGGACAGGGTAGGTTTGAGGCTAATCTAAGCAGCAAGAAGGTGTTCCAATGCGCTCTATCTAAAATTAACAGGACATGGTGTTTTTATATACAGAATCGCTTTAAGGCGGTTCGACTAACCCAAGCAATGGAGGTTTCTGGTCAGGTTTAAGGGTGACTCAGGCAAACTCCTCGGGAAGAAGCCGGAAATTGAACATACATTAACTGGAAAGACCAGTTCTTCCAGGACAGGGTTCTGGTTTTAACGGACAGTTGTCTGACTTGCGGTGACTGGTAGATCGTTTGAAGTGAACCATCGGCTGAGGCTCAGTTCTGCTATGATGTCTGGTTTGAGAAATTGTTTTACAGTGTTTTTTATTTCGTTTATTTCTTCTTAAATGAACGAGGTAGATCTCTCCCCGGACTGAGAGGGCATCGCCCTATTATATGCTTCGGGATCCCCTTCCACATCGTTTAATTCATTTAAGAGAGGCTAAACGTGATACGTATCGGACAATCAGCAACATCTCTGTCAGAATTCTTAAAGTTTTTCTTACTCTCCGCCTAGCCCCAAATGTTTGCGCGTCATAAATTCTTGTTACAATGATAGCGCCTACAAATTGATAACGGCAATTAAAACGTTCTAAAACAATTTGGAGGCAGGCGAAACGTCAGACTTCCATACCTGGTTTATTTTTCATTTTTTGGCACTACCATTCTATGATCCGTTCAGGCCCATTCTACATTTGTTTGTATCTCTGTTATGTATGCTATACCGGATGTAACACGATTATGGTACACCCTCTTTTTTCTTTATTTTTGAAGATACACTTTGAAAACATGGTGCATTGTATGTAGATACTAATTAAACGTAATTTTTTGCATATAAGTAATTTTTTGCGTTTATGGTTTCAGCGAAAGTGATTCGATTTGATTTTCAAATAGAATACCCTTTATATTGTTGGATTTCACGTAATATTATTAATCTAGTGATATCACATAAGTTAGTAGTAAAACTTTTTTTAAATTATAATTTTGATTTTTTAATGTAAGCCTGCCGTAACTGTTTCGATATATTCCAATCGGCGATTGGCTGACACATTGCTTTTTTCCTCTGATTTTAACTTAATTCTGTCCGTCCCAATGTAGAATAAATCGTCTAAAAGAATCCAGAACTAAAAAACTTGCATCTTGCAACATAACTATAATTCACAAGCAAAGTAACCTTGGTATGTCCATCAGCATATCAAATGATTAGAATTAAATCGTGTTTAATTAGTGAGGCTTTTCTCCACCTACTCGAGATATTTGTATTGCGTGCACTTTTAATCCCCTTTCTTATTTTAGCCTTCTTTGTGCTATTTCTGATAAAGTGTTGTTCCATATATTTTTAGGTCTTCCAATCGGTCTCTTTCCTTCTACTTTGCTTATAGGGCTTTTTGGATATTTAGTTGTATGTGCAGCAGTTTTGGGGGTTTGCAGAGCATGGTTTTTGGTTCTTGACCCTCGCAGAATTGCGGATTGATGCAGCCCTGGCAGTTGCGTTGAGAAATGCTTTCTCGCGCCTCGTTTGGCGGATTTGAAAGCGTTTTCCCGATCCTTATCTACACGTGGACCAAAATCAATCTAGGGCGCTCATTCGGAGCCCCTGAAAACTGTAGGTTCGAGGCCCGAAAATTGCGGTCCTCGCAATTGAGAGCATCGACCTTGATCCGGTTTGAATTGAACACTTGCAGTTCTAACCTTCGAATGCTTGACGGCCTATCGCTCCCATCATCTGGGCCAGTTGCGTGAATTCCCGTAGTGGGCAGAAGGAGCTCAACAAGGAAACTAGAATCAGGTTTTGTGTTTTACTCGCATTGCTACCCAGCTTCTATGTACAGATCGCTTAACAAGCAGCGTACCTGACGGCGCTCAATGGTTTTCCAACCACGGAGCCGATGTCAATCGTTTATTTTAAACTGTTGTAATGTATATTTATTCGCAATCACATTGTAATGTGTCAATTTCATGACATGACAACAGCTGGGAACTAGGTGATTACTTGAAACTAGCCAGGAAATTATTACATACCCCGAAAAATATTACATACCTCAAGAGTGGGGTGTTTCCATGGTAACAAAACATTGACTGGGTTGTTTTAATGGTAACAAAAATATTAGCTACATCAAGATATCTATTATTCAGAATTCAATTGTAGTTATTTTTAAAATTAGATGATTGCAAATAAAATAGTATACATACCACGGTGGAAAGTTTCATCCCTGTCTCGAGATAAAGTTAACCTCGACGCTACGCGTCTTGGTAAACTACCTAATCTCTCGACAGTAATGAAACACTTCCCACCTCGGTATGTAATATACTATTGTACCTTTTTAAATTGTTTTATGAGTTATTGTTCTCACAAGACGAGCTTGTTGATGTGCACGTTAATTTGGCAAATAGTTACCTGTAATATTGCATTAAATACTATATTAATTATGTGATTATATACTGTGATATGACCATTTCGTCTCGTTCCTTGCTAGTGCTACCTGGAGTCGTGTACTTATTTTCAGATAATTGTGCTACCTTGAGTTTACGAATTCCCTGTGATGCCTGGATACATTTGTCGTTAGTTAAAAGATTAGTTAGTGCCCTTTTTGGCTTTTAATTAATTGTGAGTACTTAAAAAACTGCACACCGTCTCCCTGATTTAGCCGCAGCCGGCTATTATATTCAAATAGTTATTGATGTTATAATTTTGAGAGATTTAGCCGACGAATTGAATTGATGCTAACAACTTACAAATTCATAAAAAATTATGAAACTTGGAGTTGTTTTTAATTTTCTTGATGTTTCGGAACTATACTGTAAATGGTATTTTTTTATGGAATCGTCATCCTCAAATTTAATAAATTAACCAAAACGTGAATCAATGTTGCTGAATAATGATACTTACAGCTATTATTGAGAAGGGATGGTCTAGGAAAATTCTGCGACGGTTTAAAAGTAAGAGGGGACGGCCGTGAACTATAAGGGGCGGACAAGGAAAAATATTTTTATCTAGAAAAAACTTTTTATAAAAATGCTTTCAAAGCCTTTAAACACTTACATTACATTACATTATTTTCTTAATGCTAGTATATAAAAGAAACATTATGTAAAATACTTACATATTATGTAGTACGAAGCAAAAAAATTAAAGCAAAATAAAAGCTATATTTTAAGCTTATAAAAAGGCACATTTTGTATTTTAAAGAAAATAAAAACCAACAAACTAAACTTCAACATATTTTTAAAATATTATTAGTAGGAAATTGATGCTTTAAGGAACAAATGTAGTATGTGGTATACCAAAGTTCCGGCTTGAAATTGGTATGGGTTCTGATCTTGTAGTTAGAATTTCACTTTTTTAAATTTTATCAGAGTCTTGTTTTTCTGGCCAACAAAATTTGTCATTTCCCTTCTTAGTCATATAAGATATGTCTAAAATATCTTTGCTAGTGGCAGTTACTTTTCCTGAAACATAGAAAAAAAACCATACAATTAATGTTTAGTATACCATCTAAGATTGTTGAATTACCTACTAACAAAACTTACCAGAATACTAGTTATCATCTGCACAGGAAACGGCAACGTAGCTATCTCTTCTAGTACATGGCATCAGTTTCATTTTCAGTCCTTAAAGTGAGTGTTTTCAATCTCATCCGTAATACTAATATTGGTTTCTTCATTAGGAATGGTCGAAGTATCTTTAGGTAACTTCATATGCATGCATCCAAATGTTTCCAAATTGCAACAGGTTAATTTTCTAACCCAAAAACAGCAAAAATCTCTTTATTCCTGATAACTTGATGGATTTGACGAGTATTTCGAGTATTTGGAATTGCACACGTGTTTCGTATATTCTGGTAGAATTTATTAGCTTTTTCTACCAATTTATTGAAAATATTTTTTATTTTAATTGTTCATTAACTTCTAAAATGTTTTGCCATCTTTTCCAGTTCTATTTTCTTCTTTAAGCTCCCGTTGCCAATAGAACCTATTAATGATAGTTTCTGGTTTAAGGATAAAGTTATTTACGCAGTCAGAATTCGAGAAGTTAACAATTTTTGCATTTTTATAGTTTTCAGGATCTGCTTTAATACGTTTTCTTTGCTTTCGGTTTTTCTCTCCTATTTTTCTTTTTTTCTTCAATTCGCCCTCCGATAACTCCATTTTTCTAGTTGAATTATTTACAACTAGAATTTGTTTATGCATGTTTGTATGTATTATCTGTATCTTTTATTGCCTCTTGACTTGTTAAACGATCATTTACTGTCGTCTGAACTAACTCGGTAAATGAGTCTTTACAGGCCAGGTGCCTGTAAAATGCTGCCATCGTAACTTTACAATCACCTTGTTTTTTAATAGATACATCCTTTATTAATCACTAATATGAATTTTTAGGATTTTCAGCAAGAGGAAATAAAACGTTGTACGCGGCTCGCTTGCAATTAGCCTTTATTGGGGCTCACCGGATTACAGGAAAATAATGGGAATGCAAATAATCCGGCTCGCCCATAAAGGCTAATTTACTAAGCTTGCCACGTAAATAACTATTACCTACTGGTGTAGAGGTTGGTGCTTTGTACGGTAGCATCTGGCCGTGCAGTGCTAAACTTGCCCTGGCTTCGGGTCACAAAGTTGGAGCGCGCTTTTTGAACTTGCGTAGCAATCATATGCTAGGTATGTGTTGACCTTCTTACTATATCTCTTAGGTCTGTGGATCCGAGTAGAGTACAGTTAATTTGGTGCCCAACTGTGAATGGTCTTACCAAACTCGATACAGATCGCCAAGGCAGCGGAATAATTTCGCCCACCTTGGGGTTCGAACCGAGGACTTGCTTAATGCAAGGCTAACGTTCTACTAACTGCGCTATTTGACTTCTTAGATTTTGTTTAACATGTGTTTATATTGTTATCTGTTGTTTCGACTTGGTCAATGACATTTGAATCAGTATGTGCTAGTTGGGGGTTTTGTTTTTGAAAACTCTCCAGAATGCACAATTTGGTTCACTTTTACTAGCCTCCTGCTTTCTGCGCTTGATGTCTTTATTGCAGTCTTCTTTTCTTCGCTGCTTTCCTAACTGTTTTCTTTCCCAATTTAATCTTAACTTTTGCAGGTCAGAACTATTGTCCGTAATTTTGTTTAGCAGGGTTTCTATAGCCTAAGGAAAAGGAAATCCTCATTTATGTGCACGTATATCAAAAAACAAAAATCTATAGACCGTACCGCTACATTCTCGACCATTCATATTCAAACCGGTCAGAAAAAAGACGGCCGGGAAAAATCTAGTGTGTTTAGTTAGTATAAAATTCTGTATTATAAAGATGTAAAATTAAAAAATTTAGATCCTGCAAGAATTACGAAGAAATAGTAACATTAAGTTTTCTCGAAAAGCTATTCTATTGCAAAATATCAATAGGGTCGGTTTGGAAGGCAATAAAAAACCGATCCTGCCCATGTTAAAAGGCACAGGTATTCGCCACTTGCTGTTTCAAAATATACCATGTATGAAAAGCGACGGTCGTTAATTTCAATTCTCCCAACTGGGGACGAGCTGCTATAGGGACTTTGCGGAATTTCAGGATGGGTTAGAGAAAGGAAGGGTTGAGAATGGAAGAGATGCCAGGAAAGGTGGAAAGGTACTGTCACCTAAAAACCTGAATCAGAGTAGTCGGTCATGGGACTCGAACCCACGACCTCCCGAATGCTAAGCAGACGTGCTAACCACTAATCCATAGAGCTCGGATACTTTAACATTAAAAAAGCGATATTTAAGAAGTTGCCACAAAAAACTTATTTTTATTAAAATTGGATGTTCTCTTAATATGAAACAATTATTTCATTTTAATAACGAATGCGGTAAAGTTGTCGTAGTAAAAGTTAGGTTGAAAACCGCGTTTCGGACATAGGGACGGATGGGAAATTTTGAGGAGTTTGCGCTGAAAAATCTCAGGGAAATTGCTAAAAAATCAGTGATTTTTTATTGGCCGTAATTGCATGCATCTTAAGGATTCCAAAGATACCAAAATCATGAGAATCTACTTACTGATAGAAAAGTTATTGTCTTGGGAGTGAACGGGTCAAATTATGGGAGTATTACCCATAAATGTGCTCAAACAAAGTTTTTTTACTTCTTCTAGCGTCTTGTTGTTTAATATCCAACTGTTTCACCTTGTTCTAATGTTGGACATTAAAACAATTTATTCCATAAAACTGAATCTCTATCTCATCATTTTAGACACGCTGTAGATACATATGCATGTTGTAGAACAATATTGCTTCATTCTCTTTCAGAAACCTAGTGTGTCTAAAACGACCATTGCGAGTGCTTAAACGAAACAGATTTAAGCATGTATCTGGAAAAAATACAAATTAAACGATTGTTATACTATTCATGAATAACTAAGTATGTAGAAATCGAAAGAGAAAATCAAATTTAATGGGTGGAAATGCCAATTTAAAAATAACAAAAAAGTCCCAATAAAGATGGGTCCAGAAGCGCTTCGTTCCGCGATGTAGGGCGTTAAAGTTATTTTTTTATTGTTATCTAAAAAACGCTGTGGGCGATTTTAATGAAATGTATACAGTTTGTTTATAACTTTATGAGGTGTCTTTTGGATTTATTACAATTAATCCAGTAATTCTAAGGGCAGTTTTCATATTTTCTGTTAATAAAGCAACTTTTTTTATCTCCTGAGTTTTCTTCGTTATCTCGCTTTGTCTTCGAAAAAAAATAAAGCCCATATTTTTGCACGTCTCTGAACTTGTTAAAACAAAAACTAAAATGCTTCAATATCACAAAAACCCCTTAGTGAAACTTTGAAGTTTTATTGGCGCTATTAAGGATCATGGTTTACCGCACTTAGATTTAAATTATTTATTTCAAGGGCGGCCCGAATTTTTTTAACTTTAACACCCTGTATCTCGGAAACGAAGCGTTTCCGGGCCCATATTTATCAGCACTCTTTTGTTTGTATTGATGAGATCTATAGGTGGGTAAAATATTCGACATTTTTAACACCTTGTATGCGCAGTAATCGTTAAAAAGTTTTTTTTTTTTAAAAGCTTGAGGGTCAGAGGTGGTTGAAAAAGATTAGAAATGAGCCAAACAAAAGTTGTCACGTGACTTCCGTTATCTGTCAAATTTTACTTCTTCGGAAAATGATTTCGAAAAATGCAGTTAGTAGCCAACATAGAGAAAAACTTTACCAAAAATATTGTTTACAATGTGATTTTCTTTCTAAAATAATCCAATTTTTTTAGAAAAAAGTCTTTGTTAAATTAGTAAATTCTTGTTGTTACTGTAAGTAATAGGTATTTAAAAAGTGCTTTGACATAGCTATACTTTTTTATAACTTTCAAAAATAATATTTAATCAAAATATAAACTTATTTCAATTAACATACAGCACATAACACTAATAATTTCTTCTGTTATGTAAGGAATAACAAAACTGAAATTAAATTTCAAGATACCCCTCCTTCCCTTTGAATACACAGTAAGGTTCGTTCATACATTTCTCTTGAAACATGCCTCAGCCTAATAGACGACACTTGAACAGCTATTTAAATAGATATTATCATTGAAAAATATTTCTCCCTAAAAGCAACTTGTACCAAAAACACAAAAGCTGTGCAAAAATCTCACTTTTCGGTAAATAAATTAAAAATCTAAAGGAGTAGTTAACATTTTCTATTGTTTTTACTATATTCGCTTGAAAGACGAAGAAGATATGTAATCGCGAAAAAATCACCTTCCGAGATTTCTTCGAATCTGCACGTTTCCGGGTCCTAAGATGACGAAAAACAAGTTTCTTAATTCCGTCTGCCTGTCTGTCTGTTCCCGGTAGAGCTTAAAAACTGTTGGAGAAAGATGATATTTTGCATGCGGATTATATGCTTTCCTAGCATAGAAAAAATGGCTGAAATATACAGTGTGGTCCATTAAGTGTGCAACAAATGGGAATTTTTTTTATTAGTTGTACAATCGAAATTTAAATATTGCCAAAAGTTAGTGCATGTTCGATAACCATATCAGATGCCCTTAGAATGGCTTCAAGTCAAACAATATACAGGGCAGGACAAAAAATATGAAATTCGTTCAAAAACAAAGTTACCTTATTTCAAAAAATATAGCAAAATTTTATTGAGAAAAGTTGTTTAGAATTAAAAGTTATGCTCAAATACAAAGTCACGGCCTCCTATTCGAATTTTGATTCTTTTTTTGGAAAATTTTGTATTACCTCCGTATGATACATATTTTTATTATTTTGATTTTATATGTAGTTAAAGTAGCCACAACCACACCCTTTTTAAATAACTTTTAGCAACTTGAAGCGTATTTGTAAAATTTACTTGGATTTATATTTTTTTAGGTAAGCGTCCACTTCATGTTTGTTGCAACGATATTTAACAGAACTTTAGAATTTCGCAAATATTCTTTTTAACAAGGCAAATGCTTTACTAATAATAATTTACATATGAAAAACTCTTAATAAAATCAGAATAATAAAAATATGTATCATACTGGGATAATACAAAATTTTACAAAAAAAGAATCAAAATTCGAATAGGAGGCCGTGACTTTGTATTTAAGCATAACTTTTGATTCTAAACAACTTTTCTCAATAAAATTTTGCTATATTTTTTTAAATAAGGTAACTTTATTCTTGAACGAATTACATATTTTTTGTCCTGCCCTGTATATTGTTTGACTTGAAGCCATTCTAAGGGCATCTGATATGGTTATCGCACATGCACTAACTTTTGGCAATATTTAAATTTCGATTGTACAACTAATAAAAAAATGTCCCATTTGTTGCACACTTAATGGACCACACTGTATACAGGGTGAGTACCACCAGACGCTGGAGTTCCAATCAATCACATCGCCGGTAATGTTTTTTTATTTGAAAATTAATGTAATTAGCATTGCCAAGTGTTTCCTTTTATTGTTTCAGTATTATTACGAACGTGAAGATATTTTCGCCCCTATTTTCCTTTGATTTTTAAATTTATTTAGTCTCACAACGTCCACTTGCGAGGGAACTTCTAAGTAAAGCCCTTTACAGATTTTTTCGTCAAAGCTTTTGTGTAGTGTATGAAGAGGATGAGTGTTTCTTTGTTACATTTTATATGTTTTTTCTACAATTTCTCTGAATAGTAGTCTGAGCATGTCCGCTCTGTTCTAAAACCACTCTGTTCTAGTAGCAAGTATTTTGTAACGATTTTTAGTCTCTCGGCTATTACTTTTTAGTAAATTTGTAAGATCTGTTAAGGAGGCTAATCTCTCTGTAATTATCGCATTTAGATCTGTCGTCTTTTTTAAATAAGTGGGATTACTGCTTTTTCCAGCTATTAAAAATAGTTGTGTTTTATTTTTTAGTTTTAAAAGTTTCTGAGAGATATTTGATTAGTTCACTTTTGATATTATCATGCTAAGCTGTTTATAGCACTCAATGGCGTAAACACTGTTTACTATGATCCACGTTCGGCTATTGCAGAATTTTTGAAAAAAGAGAAAGAACTTTTACAAACCCAATGTTTAAAATATATATAGAAAACTTCGACATTTTTTTTTAGAAAAAGCATGGATTTAGTTGAACTGTTGTTTTTTGTTAATCATAAATATGAAACACGAAACTCACATATGAGATGGTAAACGAAGGACAACTATCGTTTCTGGATTCCTTAGTACTAAGAGATAAAAATAAGTTGGAATTCGATGTTTATAGAAAAGAAACCAATGTAAACAGATTCATTTTAGCGGATTCGAATCATTGTTTTCAATACAAAATGGCTGCTCTAAATTTCTTAGTGCATAGACTACTAACTTTCCTTTAAAGAACGATCGGTATAACACCGAAATTTAGAAGAACAGAAACATTGCTGTGGTTTCTCTTCTAAAAATTATCGACAATTTAGTTAGGAAACAAAAAACAAAATTACACGTTTGAAATTCCACAATTTTAGTCACTCTTAGAAGCCAAGGATCTAATGAAAAGTAAGTACATCAAAATTCCATTTCAACTGGCTACAAAAGGTCTAGGGAAAATTTGTAAAGATTCGAGGTATAAAGTTGTGTATATTGCAAGCAACAATATTCGAAATTTATTGGGGAATCCAAAAGACAAAGTTATGTTTATTGGTATTTATTGAGTTGTTGGATACATTTTTGTATGACGTGTGTGTGTTATTACAAATAATTCACTCGAGGAAAGACCCCACTCTACCTGGCGGGCTCAACTTTTCTCTCGTGGATTTGTAATACAACCCACTTGAACCATAAATAACTATTTTTTTTAATTTTGTTCCTTTATTTATGAGAGGTTATACTTACCATCCTAAGTATTGCTTTTGTCTGACTTTGTGTAGCTGTAGCTACTTTTTTTCGCTCCTTTTAATAGTATACGTTACCTACTTGTAATGAACGAAGTATGATCGTTGACGCTTTTGCAGAACATTATTATTAAGTAAAATCGCCACTTTGCGTCCTTAATTTTGCCTCTATAATGCATAATACGGAGTGGTGATAAGGTTCCTCACAAATTTATAACTTTTTTAATCGACATATTTTTGAAAAATCCTCAAACAGGTCAATTTTATTTTTTAAAAAGGCACTTTTTTGCAAGAAAGTTTATTTATTTTATCTTGAAATTTTTCCGGAAGTGACCCCAACTTTTTTTCCAAATAGCAACCCATATTTTTTGCACATATTTTGAAATAACTTTTCATTTGCTAAATTTAAATTATGTTATAACACAAATTTCACAAAAAAATGCACATGAATGTAGAACCTGTTTTATTTTATTTTATTTATTTAGTTATTTTTCATAAAATGCTTTGTTTTTCGGACAATGTTATGACAGTGATAAACTAGATACTTGTTTTTGTTGGTCATATAAACACAAAATCTCAATTTTTGACGTCTACTTTTGTATAAATGAAAATTTTAATTTGTCTATGTTTATATGTGCACTTTTCTGACAGAAAAGGTTGCAAAAATACAACATTTTTATAGTGTCATTTCTCCAATAAGTCTTTCAAAATTTAAAAAAATGTGGGTCACCAATTGAAAAAAAAGTTGACGTCACTTCCGGAGAAACTATTCGGCAGAAAATAATTTTAATTGTCAAAAGTGCTTATAAAAATCAAAATTGGCTGGTTCAAGGATTTTTGAAAAAATATTGACAAAGCACGTTATAAATTTTGTGGGAAAGTTTATCACCACTCGGTATATCAAAGCGGTATTAATTGTAATAAATAATTCGACAATCTTGTCAATACTCTTTCCGTTTGAATGTTGTCTATTGTAAGTACATTATATCTGTTTTGTGATGTTCAAACACTGTTAATAAGTCAAAAAACACTGTAGAAAATTAACAGTCATAAAAAGTTGTACTGAAAAGTATCAAAGGTAAGCATTTTCTAAGGCATGCGGCCTTCACTAGGTGGGCATTTGCTCATACATCTATTACTTAAAAATGTAAAAACGTGTTCTAAGTGACACAAAAATAAAAATAATTTGCTCTTATTTAATCATTTTCGTGTTCTTTGCAATTTTCTAAATTTGAACGGTACGCCTTGAAAGTCGGTATAGATACAGTTCTTTTTAATGTAGTTTGGATTAAAAATTGAACAATATTTCCATGAATTTCTTTGAAAATTTAATTTCTTTTAAACTTTGACAAGCAAATGAAATCTGTGCCTTATTATAATAGCATGGAATCCATGGAGAAATTGTTCAATTTTAACCCAAACTACATTTAAAAATAAAACTTTCCCAGATTTATTTGAACACGGCCTGTACATACATTTTCATTTTGAATAAATATAAATTTCCTATGTAATAATTAATCTACAAGTAGCTCGGTTACGGCCGTTGAAAAGTTGAACTAAATATTTAAAGATTTTTTAATTTGTGCGATCATAAAACCATTGCTCTTACACGTATGGAATGTGATCTCGCATTTTACAGGCTTTTGTAATCAGCAACCGATTATTTACGTAGGTTTTATCAATAGCAGGTATATAATTGTTAGTTGAAAATCGGTTGTTCTTATCAAGCGCGGTCGCCTACCGTGTCGCATGTTTGTTTATGACTAGTGCGGATGAGCATTTATTTGTTTAAATAATCCACGATCATAATGACAAATATCAATACCGCTGGTTGGGCATTCTAACCTTGTGCGCGAGTACGCCGCCGCTCTCGGTTGGGGGTGGCGTAATCAATAGACGTCGGAGTCGGGTTGTGGAGTGTTCCCGTGAGTGGTGTGAATGAAACCCGTATTTATTTACCGAAATCGCCATGCAGCCGCCGCCGAGAAAGGTGGGCAAATTGCTAGTAATCCGCATTTACCCGAATTCTGCCATCACCCACACAAGCGGCCCTCTTGCACGCCGTGTTTATTTCCCCATGATTTCAGGGCAACTACGCGAAGTTTCTCAAAAACCTGCACTCAGAGCAGCTCGCGAAACTCGCGGCGAAGAACCAGCACGAATGTGACCTCCTGGAAGACATCAGGACGTTCACTCTGAAACGGTCGTCGATAGAAAAGTCCTACTCGGAAGTAATTGTTTTGGGCGCCCGTTGGGCTCTTATTGATTCTAGCTGATTTTCAGGCTCTGTTAAAAATCTCTTCGGCGTATCTCAACAAAAAAATTCCCAACATTCCCGACATTAAGCTCGACGGCGGAGATGAGAAATGGTAAGTGCTTTGGTGGTAAGTGGCCATTTCGATTCTCACTTTGAGTATTGCAAGGAATATGTGGAGTGTGTGGCGGACGGTTCTGGAAGAAAACGAAAAGTTAGCACGTGCCAGGTTAGCTGCGGTAGAAGTTTTCCAGCAACAAATAGCCGATGATGTAAAGTTATTGCGTTCTCATAAGGTGCAAACGTCACGGAGGGTAAGTTTGGGTTTGCCTTTTTGAATTAATTCGTTACGACGAGTTTGCAATTAGTGTACAGAGCAACTAGCATTAGTGCAAAAAGAACTTCAAACGTGTGTTCAAGACGTTGACAAAACGAAAAAGTTCTACTTCGATGAAGAACACAGCGCTCACGACGTTAGGGATAAGGCTAGAGATATAGAGGAAAAGTAAGTGACTGTCGATGTTTTAACACCCAGTGATTAAATTCGCATTTCAGAATTAAAAAAGAAAAAAGGTTCGTTCTTTCAATCAATTACTTCGTTGCAAAAGAACAGCGCCAAATTCTCATCAAAACGTGATCAACTAGAAGAAAAATCGACTGGTGCTAGGAACGACTACCTTTTATGCTTAGCAGCAGCGAATGCTCATCAAAATAGATACTTCGTCGTAGATCTTCAGCTCGCTATGACTTCCATGGAAAGCAACGTATATGACAAGGTGGCAGAGTATTTTTCCCTAATGGGCCGCACTGAGCTCCTCACCTGTTCCGCAATGCAAAATTCGTTTGGTAAAATTAGGGATCAAGCTAAACAACTAACGAGGGATATAATCTGCAGTGTTGTTATTTATACTATCCAGTTCTTAAGCAACACGTTCAGTATGACTTCGAACCTTGCGATAGCGATCCTGTCGATCGCATAACGGCGGACCACGACTCGGCAGCTGCCACCCTTAGTAAAGAAGCTCGACGGTGGGCTACTAAAATCGCTAGGGAAAACAACAACATAAAAGATTATGTTCGAAGATTGCAGATATATAACGCATTGAGGGAATCAGGTCAAAGGTAAGTACCCCCCGGCGTAAAAATTCATCTAATCGGAAATTTCAGATTGATCCCAATGATCAAAACGGCCCGACCTAGACACAAAGATCGACGAAATGAAACAGAGCATTAGGAGGGCCGAAACTGCAAAGATGAAAGCCGACGCAAGAATAGAATGCCTTAGACTAGGAGGAGTCAACGTTGATGAATGCTGAGAGAGGCAGAGACGCTTACTGTTCAAGATATTCAGCGTTCAGCGAGTTCGTTATCGGTAGGATCAGTGCTGTTGGAAAGTTCTTGGTAATCAGCCAGCCTTTTCTTTCAGGATCACCCCAGCTCAGATTCCTTCTACGACAGCGATTTTGCAGACGCAGAGCCAGGGGCTCCCGAAAAAGGGCCCAAAGTAGAGACTGACGACAGCCAGGAAGGAAACGACAATCCCGAAGTCGATAGTGAGTGGGGTAAGCATGAGTGTTAGGTAGATGATCGAAATTAAACTTTTCTGGTAGCTGCTTTAGAACAAGAACGACAACGGATAGAGCAATTAACTGTGGACTGGGAGGACCCGATTCAAGTCGATTGGGGTGCAGATGAAGCCGAGAAGTCCGATGAAGTTACGTCGGAAACCGCGCCATCAGGTCCTGTCCTCAAATGCACAGCCCTTTATTCTTACACGGTAGATTTTAAAATACAATTTCGTCTCGTTTTTCTATATTTTGCATGCCCCCAGGCCCAAAATCCTGACGAATTAACAATAGTAGAAAACGAACAGTTAGAAGTAGTCGGCGAAGGCGACGGCGATGGTTGGTTGCGGGCGCGCAACTACCGCGGCGAGGAAGGTTACGTTCCTCATAATTATTTAGACGTCGAAAGGGAACAATCGAGTAGAGGCGGCCTCGTCAATCAGATATCGTTCTCATCGGTAGACTATACGGTTGACAATGAGGAGGAAACCCCGCAGCAGTCGGAACGAACCAGTCTCCGGAACAGGTTTCCGTCATACTCGCTGCCCAGAAGCCCCCGAAGCCGAACAAGTCTCGTATTGCTGCGCCCTCTACGACTACGAGGGCGAAGGCGAGGAGGAGCTAACCTTCGAGGAGGGCCAAATAATCAAAGTGATAAATAAATGTGCCCACAGTGTTGACGATGGTTGGTGGCAAGGTGAACTGGAAGGACACGTAGGGAATTTCCCTTCTTTAGTGGTGGAAGAATGCGACGAATATGGGGAACCGCTGACAAATCAGTGGGACGTGACACCCCTTGTTCGGCGCCCCCCGTTTTTACCCCTCCCGATGTCCCCAACTTCCTGATGACAGCGGAGGTCATCATCACGCAAGCCACGCCGATGGTGGAACATGCACCCCCAGAAGAGGCGGCGGAAAGTAAACAAAAGGCTGCTAAGCCTGCGAAGGAGAAGAAAGACAGCGGTGGCTCCATGGGATTCTCCATGGAAATGAGTCCTGATCAACATGAACATTATGGAACCCAATTTGGAGCTGATGGTGTTCCAAGTAGGTATTTCATCATATATATTTTAGAATAGTATTTTTATGAATACATATAGAACGTAAGTGTATGTATCCACAGCCAATACCGGCTGAAAAACAAGGTCTCAGCGTTCCGGCGTGACGTCAGCACAAGTAGGTCGAATTGGCCAATGATTAAATTTACTCCGCCTACTACTCCTCCGCTTCGAAGTGCAAGATAAGACCAATTCGACCTACTTTTGCCGATGTTTATTCGTTGTTTTTCAGCCGGTAATTTTTTTCACCTTGTATAAACAGTTATTAAATTTACAGTATTCAAAATGTATTGCAACAGCAACTGTAATTATTATGATTGGAAATGTAGCACAATTGTAACTTTATAGCAATACGTATTGCAATAGCAGTAAAAATTTTACTTCTAGTGCAAAGCTGATGCTGTTTATAGATTTACGCTTTTATAGCAGCTGCCAACTTTTACGATTCTTGAAATTTACGTCATACATTTCAGTGATTGTTCTTCGACATAATACCATAATTCATGATATTAGCCAGTGTTGTTCTTTCTAAATGTAGGTATCTCTCTTAATTTGTTAGGAACCATACCAATGTACTTTCATTTTTAAAATTCAAGCTGAGTTGGTATGGTATTAAAAAAGTCACAAAGTTCCGCTTTGAACTTTTTTCAGAAAGACTAACGATTGGCATTCGGTACACCCTTGGCGAGGCGTTATTCCATTATCAGATTTAATCTCGATTTATAAACTTCAAGTTTAATTGCCTTACATTTCATCATTGTCGTTTAATCTCGTCTTGAATGAGTTAGTAGTTTTGTCAAGTAGTTTAGATTGTCGAATTGTTATTAGATTTTTGGACTAATGCTTCCTCTCAAAATTTAGACGGAAACCACAAAATCCCTGCTAAAGCCGTCTCCGTAGCGGCGTTTCTGTTTCGTCGTGTTTTCCGACGATTCCCACATTAACTTAATCCAAACAAATTAATTGCCGAAACAGCATCATTAGGCATCGGCAAAAGGCCATCACAACGCGAAGTTCAGATATCCCGGTATCGATCTAGCGTAGTTGTGTGCTGTGAAACGGAATGACTTACTTTATAGCAGATGTATGATGTTCGAGTACGACCCTTCACAAAGTAATTGAGATAACCACACCAAAAATTGCTAATTTGCCACAGTTGCTGTTGCTGAAATAGTAAATCTACGATTAAGCAATTTAGGCTAATCCTTGTAATACTTAGCATAAGAAGCCTGACTGGCTTTGTATGCAATCATTCTACCCAAATTTCTATCTATTGATCCAGTTCCAATTCTATTATAAAAACGTATGCACGCATTTGAATGCTTTTTCGTAAAAACATAAATTTATCTCAAACTGGGTTTCAATTCTGCTTCGAGTAGTTGATGCCGTATCTGCTTTCAAGCATCTCAAATCCTTTAACTCCATTAACGAACCAGTCGCCGTTCAAAATTTCCTGATTTCCTGAGGCGAAAGCTAATGATTAGAAATTTCAAAGACAATTTGCTCTTGAATGACAGCAGGATGAACACAACTATTCGTGGTGATAACGTAGGAGATACAGATGCTACGGCTTTAACTAGATTTCTAGATTGAAAATAATTTAATTTTCCAAATTATTCCATTTTTTAATCCATTTTATATTTCCATTCCAACATAGCCATTGGAGTTATTGTGGAAGACGAGGTAAGACATTTAAAGCATCTCATACCTATAGTGTAATTGCTGAAAATATTTTCGTGTGCAAAATATGAGTGAGACAAATATATCCTTTGTTTTGTCTACCTAAGAGTGAAATGCGGTGTTTGTTATATCCCCCGTGGTAACGTTAAAGTTAAACAAAACGTCTCATATGCCTTAATATTTAAATAATAATTTGCGCTCTTTATCTCTTATCCCTAGCTCAGTCAACATTAATTAACTCTCTTATTAATCTCACAGTTCGTGGCTTATCAAAGATCACTATATGCCAAAACAGGAATCCGGTTGCCCCTTGTAGTATTGTTGTCTGAATCTTGACTTTAAACAATGCACGAAAAAGCCAATTTGTTTACATCATCTATCGACTGCAAAACAAATATAAAAACAAAAATAACACATAAACAAAAATTAAATAAGCGAAAACAAGTCTACGTGCAAGATAGCTGTGTCGATTTGCATGTACGTTCAAATATATATGAAACATAAATAAAACATTATTAATATAGCTCTGAAATAACTGCCCTTAAAAGCGCAATAGCACAAAAGACCAGTTAAAGGCGGCCCTGGCTAACGCCAGTCCTGTTCATATTCACGTGCACTCAAATTAGTACAATCAGGATACGTAAACACATTCCTTATATGCGATTCGCACACCACGAGGAGATCGATTTCTTATGGCCTTTTCTTCACACAAATAAACACATATATATTGACCTTTCAAATACATACACACAAAACACATTAGTTTAGGATACGGATGGATCGTTAACGCGCAATATCTCGTGTCTACACGCACTTACAAGACTAGCAGAATAACTATCTGCAATACATTTACTAACTGTCTTCAATATGCCGACTTTATGCTGCATCGAAATACGCCGCGCCGTCGCAATTCAATACATTAAAACCCGGCTTTGCGATTTGCGTACTTATTTATTTGTGTATTAATCGCATTCCTTCACCGTAGCGAAATCTTCACAACACAGCCTGAAGCGAATAGTGTTAGCACTCTTGTCTTGCTTTTTCTCGATTTGTATTGGTCTCACAAAACAAGACAAGACATTTAAAAAAAAAAGGTTTGTAAGGCAGGACAATAAATCTTGCACGAGCAAGAAATCTTGCGAAAGTAAAAAATGGTAATATTGAAGTGTACACAGCTTCTCTCGAAATGTCTTGCTAACGTAGAATGTTATGCGTCCCATGTAAAAACAAAGCCTCTCAAGCATCGTGTACACAGAGATACTGACAACCTGGAGAAAACTATTGCTTCATATCTAATGAGCTATATTAGGCAAACCATCTTCAGTTCCCAAGCAGAGAACGTAAGACTGCTTATAATGGAAAACCATTATTAACGAAAAGGTTAAAGTGCTGAATGCACAATGAACCACATCACATCAATCATGATGTAATGGCGAAAGACAGAATATACAAGCTGAGAGTGATACATTTTGTATATCTAATAAAAGAGGTAGAGACTCTATTTGAAAGGCAATACAAAATTATTTCTAAAATCAAACTTATTGATTCTTGGTAACTGTATGAAATGATTTAAATCATAAATACTTATAAGCTACACCTAACCCACGCCAGGGGTTAAGACATACGAAACTTCTCATTGATTCAGACGGTATTGGTATAGGTATATTTATTCAACCGTAACCCTAAGACCTCGACAAAATGCCAACACGATTTTGGGCAAATCACTCAAAGCTTGTTACGCAAAACAATATGATAAATGTCGAGGCAGGAAAAAATATTACTACTGTAGATAGCAGCAGCACAGAAGAAACCTTAGATTCGTCTTAATAATAACGATTCCTCTGAAAACGAAGATCCTACTCCGGCCGTGGAAACAAAGGAAGTAGAATATTTACAAGGCCAGAACTTTAAGTACCAGAATCCAGAATGCTTTGTTCTGGTCAATTTCGTTGGTGGGAAGAGAAATTTAGTAGGTAACATAAATACATGTGTAAAACCCAAACACAATTTTCGGTCGGTTTGAAACAACTGATGGAAAAAAGTTGATGTTAGAATATTTCTCTTAGTGCAATTTAACATCCAATAATTTGTTCACTTTTATACAGGGTGTTATGGTAATGAGTGCAAATATTTTAACCCGTAATAGAACTCACCAAAATGAACAACTTTTCTATTTATCGTTTTTCATTTAATCGAATATTTTCCGAATCATTTATCTCCCCTAAATTTGACAAGTCGCTTGGTAAACAAATCTAAGTTAAAGTTGAACGACACAAGTATATTAATAAAACTGCAAAGTTCTTGCACAAAAACATGCGGTCAATAACTTAGCTACCTCAATTGATAAAGTACGTTGGTGACTAGATGTGAACTAAAGGTTTTATCAGTACCTATGCAGTTTTTGTTGGTTTGCATATCAAAGAAATGTTTTTTGTGTTTTGTGCCATTAAATTAAAATATTATTCCATAGGCGGGTATGCATTTTTAGAGTAAAATTGTTTTGTATTTTAACTCAGCTTTGAGGGCGTTTTCGAAAAAATGATAAATGGAGAAGCGATTCAGTTTAGCGAGTTCTATTACGGGTTAAAATATTTGCACTCATTTCCATAACACGCTGTATATTCGACGAGCTTTTATTTTTATATGCAAGAATATGTATTTCTTATGCAAATGAACACTTTAAATGATAAGAACTGATAGTGATCAATGTCACTCCTCCAAACAATATTTGTTATATCTCAAAAACTACAACGCCAATTTTAAAATAGGACGAATATGATCACTTTATACGTATTCAGTGCATTTTAAGAGTATTTCCAAGGGAGTGATCAAAGTGGTCTCGCTTTGTATGTGAACTTGATCAGCGGATTTAATTTTTTTATATTTCTCCATTTTTCTTAAGAATAAAGTTATATTCCACATACACAAACCAGTCGTTTGGTATTTTATAAATTTACATTTGTAGACAGACAAAAATTATATTGGCGAAATAAAATTAAAATTGATCAAATTGACCCTACTTTGCGGTACTCGGTACCCATCATCCCCTGGGTGGCTTGTTGAATGGAAACTTTCCAAAAATATGGCGGGGATGTACATGGCTTCTGGCTATGGCGCTGGCGTCACGAAACTATTGGAACGTCTCGAAACTCCTTGGCGGCTTCGCCATTGCTTACTTGCTTTGTACACTATTAAAATGTGGTAGCAAATTTCATTTACTGCGCGGCTTAGCGCACTTATTAAACTCGCGTGTAGGCAATTTTACACTGTGCGCCGCAGAAAAACGCACATCTTTGAGGCCAGGCACGCTGCCATTGACTTTCAGTTCCCCGCGACCACCGTTGATCTATGTCGAACGCTACACACACAAAATCAAACGGTCTATGCACCGACCAGGCCCGTACTCGCACTTTCCGTCATGCTAGACTACAATAATTAAACCTAATTAACAATAAAATAGCATGCCAACATAAACTGGCTATATATGTAAGTATTTTCTTCTTTTTCATTTGTATGCAGTTTTAATAATCCAATTCAGTGCTACAAACTATACGAGTTCTTGTTTATTTCCTCATAGAGAAGAGCTTAAGATACGCGGAAAGTCTTTTTCTATCTGTAATGGTGTGGAGTTGACTGTACATAACATATTTTGAAAAAATCCATAAGACTAGATTCTTAAAGAGCAACGTAGGTTTTTTTGTAGTTGCAGTACTATAAAACTGAATTCCAAAGTTAAAACTCGTCACTCATATTTTGTATACGACGATCCTCTTAGCACCTCGTCTAATAATGATTACTAATGACATGAGTCATACCGTTCAGCCTCAACCTATTATAATAGTAATATATTTTCTTAAGGATGGAAAACAAATTATCGAAGATGAGTCCGAAACACAAGACGAGCCCGAGGATGACGGAGATTTCGGTTTAGGCGTCGCCCAGATAGTAATCACTGCAGCAACTCCCATGGTTGAAGAACCAGACCGGCCTTTTCCTCCACCAGAAGAAGACACGCCATCGGTGAACCACGTGGACGACCAGACCAAGGACGAAGACTCCACCGAGGGCGACGAGGAGCAGTCGAAGCCATCGAAAGCAGCAGACAAAACGGACGAAAGCAAAGCCGCGCAAGATCCGAAAAGCAAGTCGAGCCCCGAAGACATCGAAGGCAAAGCCACGCTGGAAGACCAGGCGACCGAATCGTCGACGCTTCCAGTCAGCAGCAGCACGGGAAGCGACGGCGAAACGACAGGGCCGAGCACCGCGGAGAACTCCATCAGCCAGGCAGGTCTCCCCGAAGACGACATCGGCGAACCGCCGAAACAGGTTGTTGGCGGTCGCGCCAGCATCCCCGATGAATTAGAACCCCACCAATTAGCACAATTACAAGATCTCAAAGAGTCGAATGCCTAGACAATTATTACGTAAGTCGACTATTAGCTACAATATTTTTGATGAAATAAGATTATTCGATGGAGCTGTAGTTATGAGAAATATATTACGCTTTATAGAATTTAAAGAGCATCCGCAAATACACCAGATGGACAGATGATAAGCGATAGCGCGCGTACCTGTTTGCAATTTTTACCTATATGTATAGTTACTATATTATAAGTGTTATGCCACGCCTTCCATGTTAAATATTTCAAACGTTTATTTGGTATACGAGTGCTTGAGGGTTTTAAAATTATATTTTAGATGTTTGCGATGTGATTATCACGTTTTGGTGGTGATCTTGTGAGCAGACGAAGAGGTGGTTATAGATCTTCATAATATTTCAAAACCGCTGATCCTAGGACTCTTCATTTCTATACTATTTATTGTACTTAATCATTTGTTAAAGAGTCACTTTTCTGTCATTGGTTAAAGCTAATTTGCCTCAAATTGTTAAATTCGAGTTAACGCTTAGTCCAACCAAGGATCTAAAACTGACTCTTTCAATTTTCCAACAACTGTACAGACCCTGAACTGTCACTGTGGAACTATTTATGTGTGGGTATGAGTACTACATTTGTGAGCAATAACTTATTCTGCCGATAAGGATCGCATTCTGCCCAAAAATGTTTTCCAATCAACAGACGCTATCATGATATCCCTCAATTTGAACTTCCTGTCGCTGTGTTGCACAAAATGTTTCATTACAATTTCACGACGCTTGAAACAGCCGATGGTTTTGGGCAGATGGGTCTTTGAGTGTGTACAATCACGATACTTTAACTACAAATGCTGGTGTATTTCCCGGATGCGAGTGCGAAAGATACGCCGGTGCTATAGAATGGTAGCACATACCAAAAGTCAGACTGGCAGATTGCAATAATAAACTGCGGGTACCGACTATTATTTCAAGCCAAGAATGTTGGAGCTGGTCCTTTTTTATTTCGAAGAATTATCGCTGTATAACCGACTAAGTAATATTTATATGTTAGCAATAAGACGGATCTTTAGATATTGTTGTTTTATACATAATTTTGCATATTCAAGACTAGAATTCAGTATTGTTTAAAGTAAGTGAATCGTTTAGTTGTTGCGCGTTTTGTATGTACTCATATATTGCTACAGAACCACTATAATTTCATTCACATGTTCTACCATAACCATTTAAGATCGCCCTTAATGAAAATCTCCAGCTCACAGTCACAGCGTGCTCACTAAGGACCGTCTTAAATTTCACAAATTGTACAAACTAGAGAGTTCAGGCTGTTTTATGCGAATGTCTGTTGAATTCCCCGTCTTCTTTCAGCGGTGCCTTCTTATTGTAAACTTCAATCTCTCACCTGTAGATACGAAACTACAAAAAACCTAACTCCAAATCTAATAACCTCATGCATTTTCTGTGTAACATTAAATAAACGAAATAAAGAAATTACGTAGCTGATCGAGTGCTTTCATTCATGCTATATCGTCTACTTCTCGTTAAAGTCTACCCACATTTCAACCTACAGCTGTATCAGTTTTATTTTGCGTTTGGGTAATACTGACCTATTGTTTAGTTATTTATAACAGGCCGCCTTCCTAAATCCGTTACAAAGCTTACGTCACTAAGCAATAGTAGGATTGGAATATCTCTATTTGGCCATTATACACGGTAGTATTACTTGGAAACTCATATCTCATTTCGTCATTTTTCAATTAATAAATAACTGCTTTATTGATAAATCGAATAATAACAATTTTACTGAGATATGAAGTAACTTTTTGGTTTGCGTCGGATCTAAACCGGTTGAAAAACAAGGCCTCGTCAGCACAAGTAAGAGACATCAATAATTGGCCAATTCGACCTACCTTTTTATGACGTCACGCCGAAGCGCTAAGCCCTTGTTTTTGACCGGTATTGACTTGACTTTATTCTAGCGATTTTACCCTGAAATCAATATTTCTCAACACGTATTGGCATGTGCAATTAAAACAGTGCATAAACGTTTGTTTAAATGACGTGAAATAATATTGTGAGAGAAAATTGATTAAAAGTGGAGTTTCTAGAAATTTGCATTGCAATGTAGGTCAGCGTTTTTCCTCTTGTAGATGTAATTAAATAGCTTGCTTTAAGAATGTGAAGCTATACTACACATCGAAATATTCTAAAAACGTGACAGCTTGACCTTGAACAACCGACATTATCAACTGTCAATATTGGAAATAACTCGCTACTTCATGGTTTTCATGGTTTAGATCTCGCTTACATCTATGAATTTCAGTAGCATAACTGTCGGAGTGCAATGACAGACAGGCGTTGCTCGCTTAGGGGCGGCAAAAAAGTATGACATTTATAAATTTAATTAACATGGATGTAATTGACTTCATAGGACTCTGCTTCTTCTACTCGCTGTAATATTCTTTTATCCCTATCCCCGCCTATTTTTCTTAAATTACCGTTCTTATGTTAATGCCATGTCAAATTTGATAAGTACGACGTATTTCAGGAGCGTCAGTTACATAATCATAACTTCTTTTACTCTTTCGGGTGTCGAGGTGAAAGTCGTATTTACATAGAAAAAACTGCTGTGCCAATTATTTATCTCGCAATGATACATTTTGCTTACCCCTTCGGTGGGAAGAAGACGTAACAATGATTTTAAGCATTTGGGTGCAAGTGAAATCGATTATTTCCTGCTTTGCAATTCAAAAATCGTCGTTATTTACTACGATTATTTTGTTGTGTCAAATTTTTTTGTCATACACCAATGGTGACGTATTTGTGACGTCATCAGTCATGCTTGCAAACATCTCAAAAAATAGAACGGGCTGTAATTCCATGCAACCATCTGACGGGAATATGCTCAGTGTGTTTAAGAATAATATAAACAAACTTAATGAAATCCTGGTCGAAAGACCAGCTGTTCCTAGTTTTATTTACTTATTGTTATACTTTTCTTCAAAAAATTATATTTTTCTGTTTTTTCCGTTGCCATCGCAATTATCTTAGCAAACAAACAATACAAACTACATATGTGATTTAAAAAATATCAAAATAACAGTTGCATACAGCAAGTTTGATGGTGTGATCACCCAGTTTGATAGAGTATATCAAACATTGATCTATGACGTCATGGAACTTGTTTGACAAACAAATTTGATGCAACAAAATTACCGTGTGACCTGTGCTTTAAAGATAGGTAAAACAACTTTTTCGGAAACTGTCATTACCTATCCATTTTATGTTTGCAGTTTTGAAAATTTGGTACTGTTTTAATTTTATAGGACCTCTACCACGCTCTAGCTATCGATCGATCAGATGCACCTATAATTCTTATGGCTCCAGTTGATCTTATATGATGTGATTAGATAATTAATTAATTAGTGTTGCCACAGCCATAGAACTAAAGGTAGAATTGTTTAGAAAACACGGAGACAGTTAGAATTCAGGTTGCTCAAATTATTATAAACAGAAAGATGTGACGTTTTGGAAGCCCACAATATGTTGAAAATATCATCAACCTAAATTACTGAATTGCGTAACAGTTAAGACATTCAAGGTGGAGCGATAAAACTGCCCACATCAGAAGTAAATGAACAAAACTGATAATAACACAATTTTATGAATCAAATAAAAATTTTAGATTCCCCGACTCCAATGAAAATTTTATCCAGTTTCATCAAAAGAACCTTCAAATTTTTTTATCTCTAATAGCACCATCAAATTAGCCAATTTCCTGATATAATTTATATGTATTATTTTTTATTAGCTGAATATCGTTTTTGAAGCTGAACATAATTGCATTCTAGTTGGAAAATAGAATGTAGCAACTCGTTTGCAGAGTTTGGCTCCAATAAGCATTGGAAATTATGTTTTTTACTTCGACACGAAGTGTACGAAGTATTGAAATTCCCTCATATCGAAAACCACTCTGAGTCAAATATCTCTAAAATTCTAACCAACCGACTAATCAACCCACTATATCAAATCTCCGTCTCGGCGGTGCGGCTCTTTTGGTGAAGATCCCAGCCCACTAGATCAATCTCCCGTATTGGGGGGTGCCTAAACGTGCTGTGCGAGGGATGTATCGAGAGATCCAAAAAAAAACTGTTCCTCAGCGGGCTGTGGAAATTCAACGTATGAATAATATGTTGGTGGCACTGTAAGTCTACGTCAAATTCGAGGTTATAAGGTTAGATTTTCTGTCAGTTATGACACAAAATGACGCAAATCCTAACCTGCTAACCTTGAATTTGACATTGACGTACAGTGTCACCAATATGTTATTCATACGTTAAATTTCCACGGCCTGCTGAGCAACAGTTTTTTTTTGGATCTCTCGATATGTTCGTATGTGTACACGATTCCGGTCGCCTGGAACCTTCCTGAAGTCTTGGATCGATTTCATACGATAGGTCCTCCGAAAATGAAGGCAACATCAACTTTTGAGCTATGGTCGTCGGAAATTTTTTTTTTTTTTTTTTTGATAAATAACTGGTTCATAGCATTTCATTGTATTAGCGAAACGGAGTGATGCTGAGTATCGAAGTATTCTTGGAAAGCACGGAAGGGCGCTTTTCTTGGGTGGGGGGTACCGTATATTTTGTTTTTTTTAAATTTCCGATTGTTGTTTTCGTTTTATAGTAAATAAGCAACAATCATTAGCACTAAAAAAGTAGCCCTTTTTGCATTTTGAAAAAAGGTATAGGTATCTACATTTAACAGCGCCAAAATTTTGTTCGCAGGCTCCAAGTGGTCTAGTTGCGTGGTTGCGTCACTGATAAATCCCATCTTAGAGCTCCATTAATTATTGTACTAAATTTAATTGCGGCAGTTATTTGTTATCTTTTAGTTTGTTCTGCCCTTCAAAAAGTGCGTGTAAGTATGTTTTCCCCCGACCATGTTATTTGATCTTATCATTATTTAATACAAGTGTTAGAATCATGCACTTAAGTAAAGCCAAACTTAATTAATTTGATTTTTATCTTTATTTGTGCCATTATGACTGGCCAACAAAGTGAATGAACGATAAAGTAAAAACTGTAGAGATTCTATAATATAAATCGAAAGTGGTGGGTGGCAATTTTGTTTAAAGGATACGCAAAATCTTTAACTTTTTAATTGGATCCACCATCAATCCTGATTTTCTTTAAGGATTTTGTCGTATAGCTATGTCGTAAATAGTGTAGTATTAGTGTATGGCTGTCGCCAACAACGGCCACAAAAATCTAGTGCCGACTCCACTACGATTCTTTAATTTGAGGAGTCTTAATACCTAATAAATTCTTCAAAAAAGAAGAGCTCATGCTCTAGCAGTAGGGATGTTAACAACAAGACTGAGGACGGTGTAGTTTTAATTGCTTTTTATAAAAATCAGTCAAATGTATTTCACAATAATTGTGTAAGCATTACAACCTGAAATCTGAATCTAAGCGAAGCATTCGTGTAGGCATAATAACAATTGCTAGTTATTTATTCAAGTCTAGATAAGTACATCCAGTGTGTATCAGTAATACCGCAAGCAAACAGTTTTACACTGTTTAATCTCTGAGAAATAGAAATCTATATAGGTATTCAACATATTTACTATTTGGAGGAAGTGGATACGAATAGAGAAGTTCAACAAGAACCTCGGGACTGCCGGACGAGAATCATGTTATATGCATGAACTTTGAGTTCGGGAAAGAGTCAAATAACAGCAAGAAAAGTTCCGCATACAGTTATCCCAGAGCAAATCGGTTGGTTTTTATGGAAATCTTTTTGTCGCCATTTTCATCTGTTCTAAAATATTTATGATATGTATTAGAACTGGATGAGCAAATACGAATAATTGCTTTCAACACAGATTTTATACACAATAAAATGAAGTTAAACAATACTGTGTTTCTGTTTTAAAAACACATTTATTTATAATTACACTAAAATTACAATTATTGATTAAAATAACCTACGAGTAGTAGCTAGCCTAAGCCAATACGAAACTATAAGAAGAGGTTAAATACTATATCTTATCATATTTACAAATACGAAGTTTTAATTCCCCAAACTGGTAATAAACAGGAAAAGTTCGTGTTTGGTAGTTGCGGAGTTCATGCTGATATTGTTGATAAAGCATTACCAATAACAATGTAGTATTTGTTATTTGGCGGATTACTACAGTTGCTATATTATAGTATATAAATTCAACATGGTAACTAGCGCTATATTATTTAGAACATTTTTCCATATAAAAAAGGGAAGACATTAGTTATTAGATATTTTTTCTTTGACTAGTACGGATATATAAAATCATGTTTGTTGAATAAGGTATTTAGATCTATAATTATGCTGGCTCTTCTGTCCCATATTTAGTCGCTTTAAGAAATTTGTGGAAGTCAAACACGAATCCGGTGAATATATTAGTGCATCTGTGTCATTGTTACGATAAGATCTAAAGGTGCTAATGGAAATACCATGTAGCGCAGAAACCACGTGGAGCGTCCATAAATCGCTCCTCGAAAGGCATACGAAAGCAGCGGTGGATCCCACTAACAGTAAACAACTTCGGACAAACAGCTGTGCAACCTAACCAGCAGGTGTCTAAATTAGGATGTTACGCGACGGGCAGCTAAGTGTCTAACGTCATATAGTGAGTTATTAGCGTCGCGGGTGACAAATTACATCCGCGACTTTAGTATGAGGCACACAATTCAAAGCTCGGATCCCTGAGGACGACGGGATATCCGGATCAAAAACAGCAGGTAGCTGTTCAACCTCTTTGGACTGCAAAAGACGGCTGTGTAAGAATCAAGGTATTGCAAGATGACCGCCTGCAGACCGGAAACAGGCAATAATAGGTGATATAACACATTTCCGGGGAGACATACTGTGCAGGGAAAGGGCAATAAAACCAAATTACGATGCCCCGGCTTAGAAGACGGGGCATGATGGTTGATTGTACTTTCGAGAAGACGAGGGATGCGTTCGGCAGCCGGAAGGCCATAAAAACCTGCAGTGACGCAACTGGAAGCTATAGAAACCACACGAGAAAGCGTCAGCATTTATTAGGAATTCAGTTTACGAATGTCGGCAGTCTCGTGTCTGCAAGCCGTCTGGCTTAGTCAGTCGCAATCCGTTAATTGATTTATCATTTCGAAATATCAGTCTGTATGTATATTGGTAGTACTTGCTACATATACGTATATGTGTCTATTTGTTAATTAATTTTGTATGAATAAAAATTGTGATTGTTTTTTATAAAGTGTAGCATTTACTAACACTCAGGTTGTTAACATAGACACTCGTGAACGCTCAGCAGCTTCAACCTGTAAGATGAGCATGACAGATTAACTAACATGGGGAAAATCCAACCACAAAAACCCATTAAGAGGTAATATTAAATCAGAAGAAAAACTAAATAATTTCTTTACCAATATTATTTTGGTTAACGCAAGTAATATGTACTAAAATATGCATTTAGTCGACACTACAAATGTGAAATTTGTAGTTTACCCACGCAATATGACATTCCTCACAGAGTATAAAATTCGAAACTCTTGAATAGGACTCACGACATTTTGTAGCAAAATGTCACTCTGCTCCAGGTAAGTGTGTCATGGAAGTGAAGTTACATCTTTAGGACGAGTTTCATATGTTGTGTTACTTTAACGCACCACATTTTTGCATTTAACTTTAATTTTTGAAGAATTTTAAGAATTTATCAATAAAATCATATTTTGACATTTGCTAAAAAATTTAAACATGAAATTTTACCAAAAATGTTGATTTTTTAAAATTTTACTCGCAAGGAATTGTTGCAGACACTAAGAACAAGAGCTGCAAATATACGCGATACAGAAATACCATTATCATTAGTTTCAGTTTTTATTATAATATTTATAAAATTAGTTACATTTCCTACATTTTGCATGTATTTTCGCACCGCATCTCATGTGTTTACATGTCTGCCTGTCTCCAGTCGAGATTGGCGAATGCCCAACACCATCCTTCGTCAACTATTTTTACGTTTTGTATGTGTATCTTCACAACTCGAACCATACTAAGCCATACTATATTATACGTGTTGTTCCAGTTCTGTTTTAAGTTCTGAAATGCTGACGATTTGGTTATTTCCTCCTATTTGCCTTTTTATTGTCCTGCCCAGAATCCAAGTATTCACACCTCCATATCCAGCAAATGATAGAAAACGCGGTAATGCCATTTCTTATTTTTTACGACGAATTGGTGTAAATCAAGAAGCGGACAATATCGAAACAAGAAGTTTCCTTTACCGTTTTCTCTGCTCTTCTCTGATCTTCTCTTTATACTTGTAATACTCGTAGATTGCGTTGCACAATATGATGACAACAAACTAACTACTCTGTTGTACTACTGAAGAGCCATTAATTGATTATTTCCGTATTTAACACTTTTTTCCCAGATTGTTCTCTTTTCAAGTATTTTTATTTGTGCTTCTGAAAATAAGTCATATTTGTAGAGCCTGTTAGGGATGTTAGGTCTATTCCTGAACACACTTCCAGGTTTCCGTTTTAAGCTACAGAAATTATGAAAAATAATGATCCCAGTATATTTTGTAATTCATGTTTGAAGCTACAATCCTATATGAACGTAGGATAACATTGCTGGTTGCATCTATGTCGGGTTCGTTTGATAATTATTGATGTGTATTCGAACTGGACAATAGTTCGTAATTGTACGTTATTCCAGAGGCACTTGAGAGCACCCAAATCTTGTAACCCCACTTGTGGGGATTCTTGGAGTTACCTGGTTTCAAATTTATGCGACCTTTAAGAGTAGGATTTGTTCATCGCACGATATTCGCACTTCAAATAGAATACATAGGAGTAGAACAGGGACACTTATCCCCCACTCCTTTTTATTATTCGCGGATTTCGCGGTTTAATTCGCGGATTTTTCCGCAGATTTCGCGGTTTTAATTCGCGGATTTCGCGGTTTTAATTTCGCAGTTTGATCTAATTAATTTCGCGGTTTGATCTAATTAATTTTTACATGTGCTGCTGATTAAATTACGCATTAGCTTCCGATTAAATTACGCGGCGGACTTCTGGAATTACACGTCGGCCATCTTGTTTTTCTGGAGCGAATATTTGAATTTTAAATTTTCAGATTTTTTTTCTAAGTTCAATTTTTTGAATTTAAATCTCCCGGGTGTCGGCCATATTGGTTTTCTGGCGCGAATATTTGAATTTAAATTTTCAGATTTTTTGAATTTCAAACTGATAGATCTATCTCGCTCTTCTGCCCCTTGGTTGTCTCTCTCTCATGCATTCACAGAAGGACTAATTATATTTAAAAAAAGCTATTTGTGTCGGGCCCAAGTGGGATTCGAACCCTAGTTTTCTGGCCAGCAGCCTTAGGACCTTGCCGCTGAGCTATCGAGGCCTGTTGAATATAAAGGATTTGAACAAAACGTCATTTCACAGCTCTGCCGTCACGCTGCCAGAATTTAAAACAATCTATTTTTTGAGAAATATGATTTATAAGAACGGGAATGTATAGCTTATTGTGTTTAAAGGTAGATAAAATTTAAAAAAATTAGATTTGTAACAGCTTATTAATTATTTCATAATTTGTGCTTGTTATATGGCTGGATTAACGAGATTCTCATTGTCCCTACCTACTATAGGAAATTTCCGTCTAAGTTCCCTTTTTAAAACAGGTCGGTGCCTGTGTTTTGTTTGGTTTTAAAGGTTTGAACATTGTACCACTTAGCTGTTCTGACATTACACTTCCATGTTCATATTATAAATAAATTTTAAATGTTATTTTCGACTGAGTTTTAGCCGCTTATAAATTACAACAGCTAGTTTAAAAATTAAATGGGCGATGAGAGGTAAAGGCAGATCGTAATATAAAACGAGTTACAAATTTTATTTTAATATATTCCTGAAATACTGATAATACGTATTGCTTGAATAAGAAAGAGATAAACATAAAATGCGTAATTATTCGCAATGGTTTTTGCCCCGGGCGCGTTTTCAGTTAACTTGATTGTTAGCACAGACAATGGAATTTGCTATGATATCACCGAATCTGCAGGGGTCATCTTGTCTACGCTCATCTCGTCCGCATTTATTTAATTTAAAAAAAGCTTTTTGGGGTGGCCCAAGTCGGATTTGAACCCTAGCCACATGTGAATAATTATTTTAAATCGCGAAAAGTGTTGAGTAAATAAATGCAACGTATTATAAATACGTAAAACTTTTAGTTATTGTGCGTTTATAAGATGGGTCTTTTGACAAAGTGTAAGAATCAAACTGTGCTATTGTAAATGTACAGATTTTTCACGGTCAATTTGTATATAACAACTTAATGTAAATTGGTAATTTAGAACATTTTAACGAAAACAGCGACTTCTTTCGGAATAGACTGTTTCTTCTCACCACGGAACCCTATTTTATAAATAAACGTCTGAAATTGTGTCATTATATCGATAAAAAACTGCATTTTAGTTTAAAAAATTCCAGTATAAATGCAAACGGACGAAAATAAAAACGCAATTGACCACAAATTAACATAAATTTGAATAAAACAGAGAATTTCGTTGAAACATGTTCTGTTTTAATTTTAAAAACTCCAGTATAAATGCAAACGAACGAAAATAAAAACGCAATTGGCCACAAAGTAACATAATTTTGAATAAAAACACACAATTTTGTTGAAAAAATGTTGTTTCACTTAAAATTTTACAAAACTGACATCATGTCACTTGAAATTATACAAAAAAAAACGACATTTTTATCCAATAAGCGATAAAAAATACACCATCTCACATTATTTCACTTAAAAAATGATCACAATTCGTTTTATAAATCGTTTTGTAAGACGAAAATGATGTAAAAACAGTTTAAGAGTTATTTCTAAGCATAATTTTGCAAATGTTTTACACTTTTTCTCTAACTTGTTGCAGTTTTAGCAAGATTTGAATAAAAAAACAGCAATTTCTGCAGCAGTTTTAGTAAGATTTGAATAAAAACAGACAATTTCGCTGAAAAATGTGTTGGTCCACATCATCTCACATACATTTTTACAAAAACTGACATCATGTCACTTGAAATTATACAAAAAACGACATTTTTTACTCAACATACGACGAAAATTGAACAAAAATCACTCAATTACACAGCATCTCACATAAATTTTTACAAAATCGCCATCATGTTACATAAACTATGCATAATTTTGCAATTGTTTTACACTTTTTATAAAATGCCCCGCTCAAAATTAAAAGAAATCGCAATTTCATTGAAAAAAGCTACTACCACAATCATTTCGATAAACAAAATTCAAAAAATCTTATACTTTTGATGGAAATATATGTATGTCGACCACAAATTAACATAATTTTTGAATAAAAACGCGCAATTCGTTGAAAAAATGTTCTGACACCATCAAAACACGCAATTTCATTGAAAAATCTTCTACCACAAGCATTTCTAGAAGCAAAATTCATGCACTTTCGCTGAAAAACGTTCTGTTCCACATCATCTCACATAAATTTTCACAAAAAATCGACATCATGTCACATAAATTATACAAAAACTGACATCATGTCACTTGAAATTATACAAAAAACGATATTTTATTCAACACACGATGAAAATTGAACAAAAATCACGCAATTACACGCCATCTCACATAAATTTACACAAAAATCGACATCATGTCACATAAATTATACAAAACTGCCATCATGCCACTTGAAATTATACAAAAAACTACATTTTTACTCAACACACGACGAAAATTGAACAAAAATCACGCAATTACACGCCATCTCACATAAATTTTTACAAAAATCGACATCATGTTACATAAACTATGCATAATTTTGCAAATGTTTTACACTTTTTATAAAATGTATCGCTCAAAATTAAAAGAAATAGCAATTTTGTTGAAAAAATCTTTTTATTTTAGCTTTAGATTTTGTAATTATTGCAGATTCGAGAAAAAACAAAAGCAGAGTAGAAATAAAAAAACACAAACACTTTGTAATAAACAAATATATTGTTCTTATTTCGTATAATACTTAATAATATAAATATAAATGTACAGCTGAATGTCTTATTTTCTAAAAATTCGCTAGCAATTTACAAAACGGTAGTTTGAGGTGCACAACATTTCAAATTAAAAAGGCTGCAAGTAATAAAATCAGAATTTCATTGTGTCATTTTAAAGTTTAAGATGCACCCAATCTAGAATTTTCTTCGTTTTTGGTGTTGATGACATCTGCCTTAGAGGCGTTTTTCTAACGGCCCTTTTTTGGAGGCGTTTTCTTATCGGCGTTCCTTTGACTGAACCTTTTTGATGTGGACTTGGATGAGTAGCTGGTGTTTTTAATTTATATTCTAAATCGGACTCGCAATTATCAGTTTCCATTTCGGTTTTTCCTGTAGTACCAGTCGGGGTTGGCTTCTTTTGCTGTTTAGGTTTAGCTAGCAGCACATTAGCAACGTTAAGGTCTTTGATGTAATCAGCAAACTGTAGGCATCCGGGTGGATTAATAGTTTTTCGAGGCCGCAGAGTGTCGTGAATTAAATCGACTATGTTAGACGCCGGTAAAATTTCACCCTTTATAGTAACGGTACCCTTGTGATCCCAGCTCACAGTGTTTCCATACCTTTTTATTTTAAAATTTTATAAAACCAGAGGTCCAAACTGCTGCCGCATCAGGTAACAGAGTACAATGGTTTAAAACGTGTTAGTGCGGCATCAGTCGGGCCTCTGGTTTTGTAAAATTTTAAAATAAAAAGGTATGGAAACACTGCGTGCGTCACATCGCAGACAGGTTGGCTCTTGTAAATTCAACGATGACGCATCACGACAAATAATAAAATGGTAGCTGTAGGTCAACTCTTTCAATAAAATATATATCAAAAACCGATTTTACAACGATTCCTTCATTTCACAAACCAGGCGCGGCAGCCAATCAAAATACCTATTGAAACAACGAGTGACAGCCTATCAAATGCCGTTATTTTATCTACACTTCCCAAAACTTTTAAGAAAAAAGCTGAAGTTTTCCTACGCATTTTGAGTACCTCAAGCGATGTGAGCTGGGATCACAAGGGTACCGTTACTATAAAGGGTGAAATTTTACCGGCGTCTAACATAGTCGATTTAATTCACGACACTCTGCGGCCTCGAAAAACTATTAATCCACCCGGATGCCTACAGTTTGCTGATTACATCAAAGACCTTAACGTTGCTAATGTGCTGCTAGCTAAACCTAAACAGCAAAAGAAGCCAACCCCGACTGGTACTACAGGAAAAACCGAAATGGAAACTGATAATTGCGAGTCCGATTTAGAATATAAATTAAAAACACCAGCTACTCATCCAAGTCCACATCAAAAAGGTTCAGTCAGAGGAACGCCGATAAGAAAACGCCTCCAAAAAAGGGCCGTTAGAAAAACGCCTCTAAGGCAGATGTCATCAACACCAAAAACGACGAAAATTCTAGATTGGGTGCATCTTAAACTTTAAAATGATACAATGAAATTCTGATTTTATTACTTGCAGCCTTTTTAATTTGAAATGTTGTGCCCCTCAAACTACCGTTTTGTAAATTGCTAGCGAATTTTTAGAAAATAAGACATTCAGCTGTACATTTATATTTATATTATTAAGTATTATACGAAATAAGAACAATATATTTGTTTATTACAAAGTGTTTGTGTTTTTTTATTTCTACTCTGCTTTTGTTTTTCACGAATCTGCAATAATTACAAAATCTAAAGCTAAAATAAAAAGATTTTTTCAACGAAATTGCTATTTCTTTTAATTTTGAGCGATACATTTTATAAAAAGTGTAAAACATTTGCAAAATTATGCATAGTTTATGTAACATGATGTCGATTTTTGTAAAAATTTATGTGAGATGGCGTGTAATTGCGTGATTTTTGTTCAATTTTCGTCGTGTGTTGAGTAAAAATGTAGTTTTTTGTATAATTTCAAGTGGCATGATGGCAGTTTTGTATAATTTATGTGACATGATGTCGATTTTTGTGTAAATTTATGTGAGATGGCGTGTAATTGCGTGATTTTTGTTCAATTTTCATCGTGTGTTGAATAAAATATCGTTTTTTGTATAATTTCAAGTGACATGATGTCAGTTTTTGTATAATTTATGTGACATGATGTCGATTTTTTGTGAAAATTTATGTGAGATGATGTGGAACAGAACGTTTTTCAGCGAAAGTGCATGAATTTTGCTTCTAGAAATGCTTGTGGTAGAAGATTTTTCAATGAAATTGCGTGTTTTGATGGTGTCAGAACATTTTTTCAACGAATTGCGCGTTTTTATTCAAAAATTATGTTAATTTGTGGTCGACATACATATATTTCCATCAAAAGTATAAGATTTTTTGAATTTTGTTTATCGAAATGATTGTGGTAGTAGCTTTTTTCAATGAAATTGCGATTTCTTTTAATTTTGAGCGGGGCATTTTATAAAAAGTGTAAAACAATTGCAAAATTATGCATAGTTTATGTAACATGATGGCGATTTTGTAAAAATTTATGTGAGATGCTGTGTAATTGAGTGATTTTTGTTCAATTTTCGTCGTATGTTGAGTAAAAAATGTCGTTTTTTGTATAATTTCAAGTGACATGATGTCAGTTTTTGTAAAAATTTATGTGAGATGATGTGGACCAACACATTTTTCAGCGAAATTGTCTGTTTTTATTCAAATCTTACTAAAACTGCTGCAGAAATTGCTGTTTTTTTATTCAAATCTTGCTAAAACTGCAACAAGTTAGAGAAAAAGTGTAAAACATTTGCAAAATTATGCTTAGAAATAACTCTTAAACTGTTTTTACATCATTTTCGTCTTACAAAACGATTTATAAAACGAATTGTGATCATTTTTTAAGTGAAATAATGTGAGATGGTGTATTTTTTATCGCTTATTGGATAAAAATGTCGTTTTTTTTTGTATAATTTCAAGTGACATGTCAGTTTTGTAAAATTTTAAGTGAAACATAACATTTTTTCAACAAAATTGTGTGTTTTTATTCAAAATTATGTTACTTTGTGGCCAATTGCGTTTTTATTTTCGTTCGTTTGCATTTATACTGGAGTTTTTAAAACTAAAACAGAACATGTTTCAACGAAATTCTCTGTTTTATTCAAATTTCTGTTAATTTGTGGTCAATTGCGTTTTTATTTTCGTCCGTTTGCATTTATACTGGAATTTTTTAAACTAAAATGCAGTTTTTTATCGATATAATGACACAATTTCAGACGTTTACTTATAAAATAGGGTTCCGTGGTGAGAAGAAACAGTTTATTCCGAAAGAAGTCGCTGTTTTCGTTAAAATGTTCTAAATTACCAATTTACATTAAGTTGTTATATACAAATTGACCGTGAAAAATCTGTATATTTACAATAGCACAGTTTGATTCTTACACTTTGTCAAAAGACCCATCTTATAAACGCACAATAACTAAAAGTTTTACGTATTTATAATACGTTGCATTTATTTACTCAACACTTTTCGCGATTTAAAATAATTATTCACATGTGGCTAGGGTTCAAATCCGACTTGGGCCACA